>SKCR01030745.1:0-162509 GCA_019454045.1 Zanthoxylum bungeanum
GTGGGAAGAGATAGCCAAATGGGGAGGGAACCTCAATACAAACACGGGAGATGTCGGAGATGGTAAAGAGGAATCCCCTCTCACAGAAGAGATAGGGGCGTAAAAATTCCCAAAACGGTTTAACATGCCGACCATGACACCATACAAAGGCCACACCGATCCCAAAACCCACATCGAGAGCTTTGTCCTATTAATGGAGGTACAAGGAGTAACAGGGGACGCCATTTGTAAAGTATTCCCCTTAACTCTAGCTGGACCGGCCATCCTATGGTATAGGAGCTTGGCCCCAGGAAGCATCAGTAGTTTCGCACAACTTAGAAAATCATTCATACGACACTTCAAGGGGGCATGCGTCCCCAAAAAAACGATTGGTGAACTAAGACTCATGAAACAGGGAGACGACGAGCCCCTGAAGGTTTTTATTGAAAGGTACCATAATATGGTACTCAAAGTCGGAAGATATGAGTCCCCTGAGGCTTTGAAAAGTTTGAAAGGAGCCCTAAGATTCGGGAAACTATGGACCCACTTAAGGATCCAAGACACCCCAGACTATGCTACCGCCCTGGAGGTAGCCCGAAAATTCGTTCTACTGGAGAACGAGGAGAAAATATCACGAAGTGGAAACACCATCAGAGAAAGGACAACGAAAGATGGGGCTCCCCGCCTTGCAGAAAGGGAACCCAGAAGACCACCCCCAAAACACAAGGAGTTCAAACCGATACACCGGGACAACCAAGAAAGAAAGGCACCGACCCAAGTAAACCATGTGGTCGGAGAAGATGCATATATTCCCCTGAGGAAACCACTGGGCCAAATTGTTATGGAGATCCAAGGGAAAGGCCTCTTGATAGAACCTGATCAGCGAAGGTTCCCCCCGGACAAGAGGAACCAAAAGGCTTATTGTGTACATCGCAACTCAAGAGGGCACACGACGGATGGGTGCAAGGACTTGTGGGAACAGATAGAAGACCTAGCACAAAACAGATATATGAACAATTACACACTAAAGATTTCCTAATAGATGATACATCAACGTCAATAAGAATCTTCTCGAGTTGAGCGAGCATAATGGTCATTCGACGTGAGATACTACAGTGGATATATGAGTTATCCTCCACATTTTGATGGTAGTGACGTCACTGATCTATTTAGATTAGACCTTCGCCTGTTCATTGGGTATGGACTGATGCTCATTATATCTATTGTGTATCAATATAAAATATGTCAGTCCTGTGTACAAGGCATAGGTTTCCTACACGTGTTTACGATCTAGTAAATCCATGGTCGTGATATAACTTCAGAAGCGATTTCTGAGTGTTATTTAGAGATTATAAATTTAAAAGCCGACTATATTATACCATAAAGATTTGACTTCCTTATCTATATCCCAGGTAGGGGTGAGCAAAACCGGTTTCGGTTCCGGTTCCGCATGGAACCGGAACCTACCCAGAAAAATTCGGTTCCGCACTAAGTGGAACCGGAACCTACCCAATTAAACAGGGTACCCTATTATTCGGTTCCAATCTGGTTCCGGTCCGGTTCCGAATTACCCTATTTTAAAATATTTTAATAAAAACTACATTCCAATACGAGTCCGTAGGAAAAAACGGGGACCAAATCGGAGTGAGGAAGCTCAAGAACGAAGAAAATGAAGCTTTAGGCTTTTAAAAACATAGGCCATCAGTAGTCTCAGTTTAAACAGAGGCCATCGGTAGTCCCAGTTTAACACTCAGTTGAATGTAATCAGAACAAGTAAATAAAAAATGTTATAATCCAGTAAAAGTATTGGCCAATTGGAAATAGCCAGTAATAACAAGAAGTAATAAAAAGGTTTTAAACATCTATAAATTTCACATTGTTAAGACTAGATTCACTCTCAGAAATACAGTTTTCGACCTAATTTAGGTTCTAAATTTCACACAGAAATTATCCGGTACGTTATTAAACCGGTTCCATGGTCCGGTTCCGGTTCCGATCATTTTGGAACCGGAACCTACCCAGATAAAATCGGTTCCTTCATTTTTGGAACCGGAACCTACCCGATTATAACTGGTTCCGGTTCCAAACCCGAAAAATCGGTCCGGTTCCAACAGGTTCCGGGTCTACCCGGAACCGTTGCTCACCCCTAATCCCAGGTATAATATGGATAGCCTGTGACAGAGGGATTATATGCATATAATGACCTCGACTTGCATAGTTTGGCGAGATTATTTTGGTTGTCATAATTCATGAGTGGGTGAATTATGGACACGAAATTGGATTTCGTGATGGATAAACCTAAACTTAGAGAGTCCCACAATATGAAATGTACTCGTTGAGCACTTGGGTAACGCGTTATGAATAATACAGATTATTCATAATACTTCACCAGATTAAATGAGTTCATTCGAATCGTTTAAGTAATTATTGTGTATATATATTTGATACATAATTTGATTAAATACACATTAATTAATCGTCAAATGAGATTTTGACACATGTCATTAATATATGTATTTTTATTTAATTTAAATAAAAATACTTATGTAATAATATTTATATTAATGAATTATTTAGATATTTAAATGTTAAATAGTTGAATAAATAAATGATATATTTTTTCATAATTGTTATGAAAAATATGACTATTATTGGTTACAAATGACATGATTTTATTAATCTTTAAGTGTGCAAATTTGATTTGACAAATTAAAGCTTATTATATTAAATTAAATTGCAAAATTGACAAAAATGCCCTCCTATAGTCGTTATCTCCTTCTCTTTAAGTTGAAAAATTTTGTTTTCTTTATTATTCACTCCTTCATGTCTGAAACTTCAAAAGAAAAAAAGGGTTTCAAATTTGTTTGATGAAACAAAAGAAGAAAGTGAAGAAAATCAAGAAAAGCTTAAGGAAACAAAGCGAATTAAAGGTAATTCTTTATATCCCTAAGCTTGGAAAATATGTTTCTTGTTCTTGATTTACTAGAATGGTTCTAAGGTTTACTTACTTCTTAAAATTTGGGGCTTTAGATTTGGATGATGACATGGAAGGCTTGGTGCATTTGTGAAATTTATTGAATGATATTAATGTAATATTAATTCAGTTTGATCATTGATGATATGTTGCCATTCTAAAGTGTTATGATCACTCTTGTAATGTCTAGAATTGTTCTTGGGTGTTCATTGGCGGTGACTTGGATTGGTGCTGTGATTAATTTGATTAATGTTAAAAAGTTAGATTAAAGTATGAAAAAATGATTATTTTTGCTGCAAGAACAGATCTAGAAAAACTGAGTTGATTGTGATGAAAATAATATCATTCGAATGTATTGGATGTATTTTGGGTGTTGGAATAATTGTCGGAAACTATTTCGGAGTTGAAATATGTGAAAACGGTGAAAAACGGTGTTACCAGGTGACTTTTGAGCCAACCGAGTGACGGCTGCCCAAACAGTGAATGGTCACTGTTCGGGGCAGCCCATATTGTTGGGGCTGACTGAGCAGCTCTCGTGTGCATTGGATGGTCAGTTCGGTAAAAAAACGTGTTTTATGTCATTTTACGGAAAAATATTTTCGCAAAAGTTTCACGATGTTTCTTAACTATTTATGTCATTATTTGATATCGATTACATTTGTTTAGGTGAAATATGAATGAATTATTCATATTGGATATTGAATAATTTATTTGGTAATTTAAACAATTTTTAAATTACGATTTCACGCGAACATCAAGCTTCTGCTGCGCCCGCGTCAAAAGCCCAATTGGGATGTCCACTGTCGCCATACTTGTTCATCATTTGTGTAGAGGCATTCTCCAACATGATACATGCGAAATGCGAAGAACAATACATGGGCTGAGGTTTGATAGAAGCACATCAATCTCTCATCTCATTTTTTACCGACGACAGTCTAATATTCTCATGAGATGCAGTGGAAGATTGTCAGCAATTGAAGACCATACTCGATACATACGTTACAGCATCAGGGCATGTTTCAACTATGAGAAATCATCAATATTTTTCAGTACTAACAATCAGGAGACACACAAAGAAGTGATCAAAAATATTTTTTAGCTACAGGTGGTGTCCAAGCACGAGAAGTACCTGGGTTTACCATCAATGATAGGCAGAAAGAATAGAAGTTTCTTTAATAAAGTCTACTTAAAGTAATGATAAAGATAACAAATTGGCAACACTAATTTTTTCAAGTGGAGGCAAGGAAATCCTTATAAAGGTAGTAGCTCAAGCAGTCCCAGCTTTTGCGATGAGTGTTTTCAGGATTCCTTTAGGGATTTGCGAAGATATACAAGGAGCCATAGCTAGATTTTGGTGGGGATCAAAAGTTGATAAAAGAAGAAGCATCCATTGGGCAAAATGGGAGAATTTGAGCCAATATAAGAGGGCTGGCCTTCGAGATATTTCCCTTTTCAACCAAGCACTCATCGCGAAACAGGGGTGGAGGCTAACCCAATCTCCAGACTCACTAGTGGCGTAGGTACTAAAGACAAGATACTATAACATACTGATTTTCTTAATCTTAATGCGAGGATATGGAATAATCCATCTTTCATTTGGATAAGTATTATGTGGGGAAAATAGGTTATCAATAGAGGTTGTAGATGGAGAATTGGCAATAGAGTTAAGGCAAATATAAGGAATGACAGATGGATTTCCAGTCCATCAACATTCAGACTAATTCATGAGCTGGACTTCCCTTAAGAGGCCACAATAGAAGACATTTTGAGCCCACAGAATATCGGGAATGAAAAACTAATCCAGGATAAATTCAGAAGAGAATATATAGAAGCAATTTAGCAACCCTACACCAAGAAGCCCAAGACCATACCACTTAATTTGGCACTATGATAAGAAGGGTTAATACTTTGTCAAAAGTAAATATCAAATGGCTCTTAAACTTAAGTATCCAGATTTCCCAACGAATTCTATATGCAAAAGCAATCAATGGAGTGTTATCTGGACACTCAATATTCCTGAGAAGATCAAGATATTTCTATGGAGAGTGGCCAAAAACCTTCTGTCAACTGCGGAAAACCTCTGGAAGAAGAAAATCATGCATGAACCATTATGTAAAACATGCAAGTGTGGTGTGGAAGACATTACACATGTGTTAATTAGTTGCAAGACAGCAAGAAAATATTGGAGCACAACTTCTTTTGCTCAGAGCATTCACGACTCTGTATGCCAAGACATGTTAACCATGCTAGGGAATCCAGAAAAAGTACACAACAAGAAGGAGCTAGAGATGATTGTGACTATTTTCTGGGCTTTGTGGCAGATGAGAAATAAAAGCATATTCGAAGGTAAGAGAGAAGAACCACACGGAATTATAGCTAGAGCTGAAGCAGTGGTAACCTCTTACAAAAGAATCCAAATTGATGGAACGGAATATAGAACAAGGGATGCCACAACAGCTAAAAATTCATGAAGTCCCCCTCATACTGGATGGTATAAAATCAATGTGGATGCAGCCGTAGACTTAGAGACAAAGACGGTGGGTTTATGGGCTTCTATTAGAGTTTGGAAAGAAAACTTTATAGCGGCGTCCATGAGAACTGCTAAATTTTATGGCGATGTAGCCTATGCAAAAGCTAATGCTATATGTTGGGGACTGCAACTTGCAGAGTATGAATGTCTAAATTCGGTGATGGTGGAATCAGATGCCCAAGAAGTCGGTCAGATGGTAAATAATAGGAAATGAAACATTACCGAAATGTTTTGGGTGATAACAAAAATTATTGATGTAGGGGAAATTTTTAGAACTTTAAGTGCTTATATACGCCTAGAACGTGTAATACTAGTGCTAATTGTTTAGCCAAACTAGCCTAGGAAAATGATAATATAGTTGTACGATTGGGTAATATCCCAGCAGAATTTATGTATCTTTTCACAAATGTGAATTAATGATAAGTATTACTTTCTTAAAAAAAAAGTGTCTATATGATAAGTGTGCCAATAATTAGTCATAATCCACTTGGATTTAGGGCATATTACTAAAAAGGATCACACTAAAAGACATAAAACATATATTTTCAATGCAGTCTTTGTATTAGTATTAGAGTCCATGTTTTTTTTATATTTCAACTTGTCCTGATGTTATTAACATTAGAACGGTTTGTATAAAAATATATGTGTACACACGCACATATAGAGAGAGCTAATCATATGGAAACTGTATTAATGCAATAACATTCAAACGTACGAGATAATATATATCACCTCATCCTTTTTGCCCAAATTAATATAGTACGATATAATACATATACTATCTCATAAACCTGAATGTTATTACATCTAAAGGATTTATATTTGATTTGATATATATATATATAGTTATTCTCTCATGCGGGTGTCCACACAAAAGTTTCATACAGACGAGTAAGAATTAGGGGTGTTCGCAATGCGGTTCTGTTTTTTTCGTTTTACACCTCAAACCGTGTGGGTTGGCGGTTTGGGAAATTAGAAACAAAAAACACAAATTTGATAAGGAAAATCATTGTGGTTCAGGTCGGCGGTTTGGGTGGTTCGGTTCAGCGGTTTGGATTAGAATTTTTTTAAATTTTTTTTGTATATTTTCACATCATAATTGAAAAGAAAAAATATCTAATTTTCATTTATACATTGCATATTGTCATATGATCATTTTATATCTTAAATTTCACGGTCAAAAAAAAATATATAAAATAATGTCTAATTTGACCGTAGGTCGGCGGTTTAAGGCGGTTCGAATCCCGGTTTGGGTCAAAACCGTGCACCATCCAAAATTTACGGTTGGATTCAGGCTAACTCGAAATTATTTTCAATATTTTTCAAAATAGCGCGATTCGATTCGAATCAGATTGCGATTGAAACCGAAACCGTGAACACCCATCCAGACATTTACACTTGAAAAAATTATATGTAAACACACATAGAGTTGTTCTACTGTACGTCTCAGGTCAAGAAAAAGATACATGAAAGTACATGCATTTTCTCTTGCGTCCTTGCCAAGATTTCATGCAAACACAAAGAGTCAAAATTTCATGGGAACATTCTCGTTTTAATAAATTGGAGACCAAATTAAAAGACAAGAAACATACTAATGTTATGTGTTTTGTATGTAATATATTAGACTTCATGTTTTTTCTATTTTTTAACCACCTTAATATAGGAGAGCAATGAATAGGATATGGATACCATTATTATTCACTAATCAAATGTCCCTAAAGGACGTGGCTTGGTGGTATAGAGTTCGGGATCTTATCTTGATGTCCTGAATTTCAATATAGGAAGTGCGTTTCTTGTAAGAATCTGGGACAATCGGAGATTTTACATACTACGCTTAAACCTGAAACGAATAGTATGGCGGCGGAATTTCGAAGATTTAAAAAAAAAATGTACGTAATCAATATATTATCTTCATTTTCTTTTTGCTCCCACTAACATTTTATTAACTAGTACATATTTTTGATCAACCTTAGACTTCTCTATCAATGCATTTTCACGTATATCATTTCTTCAAAGATTAAGGAGAGAACTCCATTGACCTCTGTATTTAGTTGTATATAGATAATTGTAAAATAAAATCTGTTTTTCTGTAGAAAAAGTGTTGTATTTTTTATGTTCAAATGCTCAATAGTTACATAAATACCCTCCATAAGATATTGAGTATTGACAACAAACCTATCTTTAATATCTCTAAACCACATTATTAAATTCAGAATTCAAGTATTTTGACTATTGTAATTTACATGTAGAAATATTAGGATCATTTCAGTCATTATCTTTTAGCGATATTCCCTTATGGTCAGCAATATTCGATTATTATTTTATATTAAAAATTAAAAGGCGATGTATTTAGAAAATAGAAATGTCTCTCAACACCAATTTCAGGGTTAGGAACAAGTGATATGTTTTTATTCCAAATGTATGAAAAATTTAGAATATGAATTTGAATAGATCTATTCTTGAATATCACTAGTTTTGGAGTGAAGATTGTTACAAAAGTTAATGCTTTACGGTTTCGCTTGATATTAATCCTATTGTATTTATTTATTCGACATTGTGAAAGATCTATCCTATTATAGAAGACTATTATTACTATTACTGTGTTATTGTCAAATTATCTCTTCTCCACCAATGAATTAAATAGTATCATGAGCAAATATTCTTCTTGTAAATATTTTTAACACAAGGCTTTAACGGAAAATAACTGATTGATATTAAACAGAAAACCTATATTATAGTGTCATAGTTAGAATATCGTGGAATAATTTTTTTTGTGCAACGGAAATATGGATGACGTGATACCACCAACGAATTAGAAATGACATATATAATTTAATATCTATTTTTAAGTTATTTTTTTAATTTTTTAAGACTTATTGCATAAATAACATGGTACCATTATTACATCGTAGATTTTCTCCTTTAAGGTGATAGTATACTTCCACTAAAACTTGGCCGTTGTAGAGATAATTTCCCACATATAAAAGTGCCATCTTCCCTGCAATGGGATTATCTCAACACTGCCTATTTACTTCAATTAAAATATTTTTCATAAACGATCCTGATCCTAATCCTAAAAAAAAAACAAAAAACAAAAAAAAAACAAAACAAAAACAAAAAAAAAAAAGAGGAAAAAAACAAGAAAAAAAAAATGAGGCTTTTTATCAAGTCTTGGAACCAATATAAAACTGACGAATTTCTATAAAAATGTATTTCTAAAAAAAAAAAAATAGAGCCAAAATGATCATCCATAATATAACATAAACAAGCGTATAAGCCAATGCAAATTCATGAACATGATCATTAGTTAGAAGACGAAGATGATAGGCAAAATCATATCCATTTGAAAAACAGGGAAAAAACAAGTCACTGATTATTTGAGTTTGTCCTCTAGCTATACAATGTTTTCTCTGTTTGGCCCCAAAGCTTTACAAGGTCAATTGGTAGGCTTAATAAAAATTTGTTCAATTTTCAGCTTGAATATAAGAACTTCAGAAATCTTTTGCCCTCTGCCTCAACTCGTTCAATTCCCTCTCGATTTCAGCATCTCGAAATGGAAATGCAGTGCTTGTGCTGCTAGCACCAGTCCTTCCAGGTGGAAGCTCTCCTTTCTATTAAAAGAAAAATCAAAGAAAGAAGTCCTAGATTGTCCAGATGAAAGGTAGGAATCTTAAACTTGAGTCTAGTTTTCCGGTTGATTGCCCTTCGCCGGTATAAAAGGAAGGCAAGAACAATATATGAAAAACAATAGAAGCTATATAACCACAAAAGGTTATACTTCGCTTTGAAGTCAAGAAATTCATAAATTTGTTAATCAAGAAAAACAAAAGAAAATACCATTGCTCCAATGATTTAGAATCTCCGTGATTTGTTTTTCAGTTACTTCCGTCAGTACCCAGGTATTGCATATTGAAGTGAAAACATATGAAGTTGTAATATAAATTTTGGAGCTTTGTAAAGTGGATGTATAAGACATACCTTTGAGCTGCCAGATATTTCTTTTCTAAGGTTTGCAAGATCATCGTCAACAGAAGAGCTCTCAAGTAGCGCAAACTGCAACAAATGTAAAACGCGTGGTTTAAAGAAAATTACAATCCAAGAACGAGTCAATTTCCAGGAAATAATCCCTCACGTGCAAGTATACATTCTTCTTCAATAACCAAAGAGAAATGCATGCCAATGCAGTCATTTTCTGTCATATCTTCCTTTTCTTTCGAGTTTGGAGAGGGGGAGACAAAAATGGCATAATAAGACTGGTTTGATTTGGCTGAAGCCTATACCAGATTTGAAAACCACATACCAAAGTTATAGCATAATGCCAGATAATTTTCATAATTAGAATAACTACATTTTATGAAAAATGAGCTCCTAGACTAATGTTTGTAAAATATTGCAAGTAGAACTCATGCCAAAAATCCAAGTATAGAAATCATAAAACCTCAATTTTCTCCGGGAACCAGAAAATGAAACAAACACGTGTGCAGCAGACATGCATACACATAAGCCATGGCAACATTCACAACCCAGCATGAGTCAATCACACTCCAAACTAGTGGAAAGAGGATATGTCATAAAACCCATAAGCCATGGCAAAGAATGATTTACACATAGCATTGGCACCTAATTTCTGTCAATCAGTTACCAAGACTAATAACATAAGAGAATTAATTCTGAGTAAATTACTAAAATCTGACTGTGAACATCACAAGTTTTTAACGAAAGGCAAAAAACTTCAACAAGAAGATTGAAAAGGAAAAAGTAGTTGCTACCTTTCCTTCAAGATCATCAGTAGTTAACTGGTTAAGAGCATCTGCTTGAGATTCCATTGTCAACACTATCAAGATGAACATAGGAAAAAACAAATGATAATAAGGTTTTGTCTAAAATATCTAGCTTGAATATTAATGAAGACTTTTAACAGGGAACAGTAGAAGTAAAGGTCAGCCAGTGAATTCCAGGCAACCAATGGCCATATTTCGAAGGGAAGAACAGTTACGCCAGGAGTTCTGCAAGATAATTACAGTAATACAATTTATCTACTAAAGACTACTGTTGACGGTGGATTTTGGTCTCAGGGTAATATAGGAATATCACCTCCGAGGGAATCCTCCTCCAACTGTGAATTTGTTTAGTTATGGGAAACTAAAAGCAAATTTAGCGGAAAATAAGAAAATATACCAATCAGACAAGGCAATTTAACGTGGTTCGGTGGATTTTGGGATCCGACCTACGTCCACGGGCAAGAACAGGGTGGTGCTCTTTTATTACCTCTTTTAAAGACTACTGTTGACGGTGGATTTTGGTCTCAGGGTAATATAGGAATATCACCTCCGAGGGAATCCTCCTCCAACTGTGAATTTGTTTAGTTATGGGAAACTAAAAGCAAATTTAGCGGAAAATAAGAAAATATACCAATCAGACAAGGCAATTTAACGTGGTTCGGTGGATTTTGGGATCCGACCTACGTCCACGGGCAAGAACAGGGTGGATTTTGGGATCCGACCTATTGTCTTTTTAGGGGTGCAGGCTCCTTTGAAGTGTCGGATGAATGATTTTTAAGCTGGGAGAAGCTCTGGATACTTCCCGGGGCCAGACTTCTATACCATAGGATGGCAGGTCCACCCAAAGTTAAGGGAAATACTTTGCATACGGTGTCGCCCGTTACCCCCTGTACTTCCATCAGGAGGACAAAATTCTCAATGTGGACTTTGGGTCGGAGTGGCCTTTGTATGGCGTTATGGTGGTCGGCATGTTAAACCGCTTTGGGAATTGTGCTGTTTTTATCTCTTCCGTAAGGGGAGACCTCTCTTCCTCGCTTCCGGTGTCTCCTGTGCCGATCTTGAGGCCTTCTTCCCATCTGGTCATCTCTTTTCTTAACCAAGATTTTATTCCATGGGCTGTCCCCCCGTGTCGCCTTCTGTGTCCTTCTGTTCGTCTGTTGTTCCGGTGTGGCGTTCCATGAGCTCGGAGGTCTCCTGCATGTCTTCGTTGTACTTTCTATCTTCCCTTTTGGAGTTGTAAAAACTGTCGGAGGAGGGATCGGGTGTTTTGTTCCTCCTCTTCTTCCCATGTGTCTTCTGATCGCGGTTCTCTTCCTACCACTTCAGATCTTACCCCATAAGGGCCTCTTTTTCTGGGCTCTCGTCCTCGCTTACATCTGCTATTCTTTTCCCTTTTTCCCTTTCTTTTCTCTTCTGGCCGGCCCCGGTTTCTGGTTTCTCGTGGTCCGCTCCTCCCATTCTTTCTAGTCGTTCCATCACAGTTCTCATGCTATCTTCCATTCTTCTCATCCAGTCTATTGCCGGACCTCCTGGTTGGTGATCTCCGTCTTCCGCCATTTGTCTTATCACGCGAGTTGCTTTTGCTGAGGATCCCCACAGACGGCGCCAACTGTTGACGGTGGATTTTGGTCTCAGGGTAATATAGGAATATCACCTCCGAGGGAATCCTCCTCCAACTGTGAATTTGTTTAGTTATGGGAAACTAAAAGCAAATTTAGCGGAATAAGAAAATATACCAATCAGACAAGGCAATTTAACGTAGTTCGGTGGATTTTGGGATCCGACCTACGTCCACGGCAAGAACAGGGTGGTGCTCTTTTATTACTTAAATACACCTTTCAGGCCTCTCTTTCGCTCTTACAAATTGGGAACTTTACAATTCGAATTTCTCACTCTTGTGATGATTTTTTGATGTCTCTTTACATACGCTTATACCCTCCTATTTATAATAACGGAATTTGGACTCCTTCTCCTACAAGGGTTCCTAGTTGAGTCAACTTTCTTCCGCCACAAGGTTTCCTAATTTCAAACTACCTTTACTTCCCTTGTCCTATTAAGATATCAATTCGTCAATTCTCCCGTGAAAGTAGATAATTTTATCACTTTATCCGAGAAATAACGGTCTCTATCTTCCTGAACACGCCTCGCTATATGGGCAGTATCCATGAGGTCGGTCATGGCAATCTTCTAGGCTGAGAGTCTCATTGCCAATCTCTATAATGCTCGGTCATCTGAACTAAAATGGTTGGCCCCACAGGATGTGGTCGGTCTTCACATGACCTGGTCGGTCTACACATGAAGTGGTCGGTCTGACCATGAAGTTGGTCGGTCTGACCATGAAGTCAACCAGAGAAAGGAAATTACTCTTTTGTCTTTGTCATGCTGTTGTAAATATTGTAGTGCTTGAAAACACCATCAACAACTACAATTCTTTATGGTAGACAATGATGGATGACTTAAAAAAAAAAAAAAAAAAAAAAAAAACCTTATTCACCCATGAGATAAGTGGCAACACCAGAGTATGAATTGACACAAAAATACTGCAATAATCAGTAAAAATCAGGGTAAGCCCAACTGAAATAATTTCCTCAAACAAAGGCGAAGTACTGCAGGATGCAATGGGATTGATGATACTCAAAATAAGGATGACACAAGTAATGGAAGAAGAATAAAGAGTTTGTGGTTTGTCAGGAAAGCCAAGCATATCCTTGACTAAACTGAATATATAATAATCAACAGTTTTTTGACGATAGAGCAGTATGAGGAATGAGGTTAAATGTAGCATAATCCCTTGTAGTTTAGCCGAATATAAGGGGAAACCAAGTGATTGGAACTCACTAGAAACCTCTCCTGAAGTCGAGCCTAGCATGATGATCGAGTTTTAACTTACTATTGGCTTGGCCAAGGGTTCGAATCCTTGAAACAGCATAGATAGGACTGTGTATATCATTACCTTTCCTAGACCGTGCTTGTAGCAAGAGCCTTGTACGACGTTTTATTTACATAGTCCCCTACCTTAGCGGGAAAGATGAAAGTATGCAAGGTTTTAGACATATTTTGGAACCTTATGATTTAAGATTTTCAATATAAAACACAGGATAGAAATTGCATTAATTTTTTTTTTTTTATTTTAAACCCTAAGGAATATGCACATTTTTCCATAGGAAACATAATAACCACAATCACAGACAAAGAAAAGGACATATTTTGGACTCTGTTTATGCTACTTAAATTATAAATTTAATTACTAATAATTGGTGGTGCAGCAGTTGTTTGCTTTTTTCTCCATCTCTTCAGGCTTCTTGCTACTTCCAACTTCATATATAACAAATATCTAGCATTTCAAACTAAAATAAATTGCTTCCAAATATTTTTTGTTTATTTTATTATCAGACATTTTAAATTGATAAAATACATCATTTGAGTTTAACTGCATGCCTTTTACAAAAATAACTGGCTCTTGCACATTTGATAGCATAATTATGTCAAATGACCTAATCAATCAAAGAACAGCGAGGAAAAATTATAGCTGAATCAACTAACCCGTGTATTAGAAACAAGGTTATTAACATTCTTTTGCTGATCAAGTTGAGCTTTCAAAGCATTAGCATTATCCTGCAAAAATAATAAAAAACAGAAAGTTCTTATAATTAATATGTAGTACAATCCATATCAAGAAATACATAGCCCCAACATAATTTCACTGATTCAATTGCCCCCCTCGCACACACTGTTCTAAAAAAAATGGCCTAGGTGGCCCTAGGCGTTAGGCAGTGTTTGAAAACCACGTTTTTGTTCTGCGGCCCAGTGCCGCGCCGATTAACAACACCTGATCGGCGGTGGTAATCGCGCGTCTAAGAAGTCGGCGTGAAATTGGCGCCTAGGTGCCAATTTTGCCGTTTCTCGGCCGCATAGGGCCTCCGCACATGTTTTTTTCTATTTTTTCTAATCCCATTTTAGGGGTTTTGAACCCTCCAAAATGTCCCCCCAAAACGCAATGTTTTTTTGGAGTCCTATGCCACTCACATCATAAACCCCATACTTGAAAGTATTAGGAAATTGCAAAGGTACAAAAAACCATTGATAGTATCAAGGCTTTCATCATTTTTGTGTATGCCCATCACACGACTTTGTCCATGATGAGGTCATTTACAAAACAAAGGGGGCATGGTGAGGCCAAAGCAACTAGTTTGCCTTTATTTCTTAACTTTACAAAGTTTGATGAAGAAAAAAAAATTTGTGAACCATGTTTGCTAGTACAGAATAGGATGAGTGCATATGGTCAAAGAGAGCTAAAGGGAAAACGGCCTTTGCCATGGTGATGGTGTTTCTTTTTGGAATGACGTGACTCAATATTTAAAGATGTTGCACCTATATTTAAAGATGTTTGCACCTTTGATGAGGGTGCTTCGACTAGTAGATGGAGATGGAAAGCCATCCATGGTCTTTGTATATGGAGAGCTAAAGAAGGCAAAGGAAGAGATAAAAGAGGCATTGAACAATATTGATTGACAATAATTATCGGCCAATCTTGGAGATTATTGATAGTAAAATCAAAGTCAATTTGATACTCCTTGAGTCGCTTATCTATTAAATCTTTATTACTATTATAAGGATACAAGCATTGAATATGATGTGAATGTAATGGATGAGGTGTTTATGGTTGTGGAGGCTTTCTTTCGCAATGACATTTATATGTAAAGTAAGGTCATAAATGAGTTGACTTCATATAAGATAAAAGGTGAAGCTTTTGGTAGAGAAGTAGCGGCAAAAGCATGTCGAGTATCAATTGATGTTTTTAATACAGGTAAAAACAAAGTATTTATTTTAATTGTTTAGCTAGTAGTGCACAAAAATTGATTATTGAGGGTAGTGGTGTGAAGAATTAGAGCCCAATCGGAGCTTCCTTGGAGAATGGTTGGAGAAGCAACTAGGGACGATGAAACTTACAACCTCGGAAAAGCACTAGGAATGCTGAATACCGAGAACTTGATGAAAAAAGATTTTGAATCTGATGAAGAACCAAAGAGGAATGATTATGAGTTAGAATTGGATGAAGAATAATTAGAAAAGATTTAATAACTTTAACTTTGTTTTATTTATTTATTTATTATTTTTTTTTGAATTTTGAGTTTGGCCTCTAATTTTAGACTTAATTAAATAATGTTTGATAGATTGACTTTGAATTTTGATGTTTGATATGGTGGATTGAGTTTGGATTTTATATTTTCTTACATTTTGGTTGAATTTATATGTTTTGGATTATTTATGATGTTAGAAAATACTAGGTATTAAATTCTTACTGACTAATTTCCTAGGCCCTGCCTAGGTGCCCTAGGTGTTGGGCTACAGCCCAACTAGCGCCTAGCGCGTTTTAAAACACTGGCGCTAGGTGGTGTCTGGTATTGTCACGACCCCCTCCCTAGAGCGGGCCCAACTCTAGAAAGAGATTCGCAGACTTCTTTAACTCGAGCATTCTATATGTCAATCAACCACTCATATGCACACAAATATTACATCACTTATTACAAATCCAAACAGTATACACGACTTTTGTGGTTTACAACACAATACAAGGAAATAAATACATAAGATGACACAAATGTCTGGTCCAACCCGAATGTACAACTATGGTACGTGGATCAAATCTGGTACTGCTACTACTGTGCAGGCGGATCACCTGAAATGTTAGGGAAGAGGGGAGTGAGCTTAAAAGCTCAGCAAGAAAACACTCATCCTCTCAACATGACCTCACCATCAAAATAGGGTTATATATATATGTATATATATATATAATATAAATTAAAATAGCATATTATAATATCATCAAAACAATCATCCCACAACAATACAAACATCCATCAAACATGGTTGCTAATCCGGGTCTACTATAACAGAGGATTGAAACCAATGAGAGAGTACCTCAATGTCAACTCCCAAGGTTTCCAACCATATCAACTCGTATAATGTGAGTGAAAATAATCAATGGGGGAGTCCCCTTATACCCCCAAATCAAAACCAATGAGAGAGTCCTCAATGACAGCTCCCAAGGTTTTATATCATCTCATATCATCTAATGTATCATCACATCTCATCTCAAATCCGACCACTATTATACAAAACCCGGTAGCAGAACACAACAGCATCCATCATCAAACACAATCACACCTTACATCCAATCTCCATCAATCTCATCTCAATAGTCATGCTTTCATATCTCAATATTACATCTCAACAAAGTATATTTAATATATAAATATATATATATAATTTATAATATACCATTATATTTATATATATACCGACTCTCACAACAACCATCAATCATCAAACAATATGTTAAGAGAATCACCACAGAGTGTACTTACCTCGATCCGTGTAAAAGTCTCGAATATGTCTATATTCTCGCTAAGAATCTCAACCGGTCGCTCAAATGGAAAAATCGACAACGTCAATCAACTCGATAATTCCAAACGACTATGCTGAGTAGAAAAACGGCAACGAACGGCTCCGAATCTAGCTGAAACGCTCAACGAGGCAAGCGGGCCCCACAACGAAGATCGGGCCCCACCACCAAAAAGCGGACCCCACAATCCGATACTTTCAACGGTGAAAATATATACCAAAACACTCGTAATATCGAGAGCAACAATCTGATGCGATTGGATCGCCGATCCAACGGTCGGATCTCAAATTCCGGTAATATCCCTGAATCATCGGTAACTACAAAACGGAAAACAACCCAAACGATGTCGGATCAGGAAGCGACCACTGGCGTTGGAAAGATCTCGGCTTGAAAAGTGCTCACTCACCGGAGGTGGCCGTCAAAAGTGATCGGAGACGGCCGGAAATTGCAGAATGGTGGCGGCGTATCGTCCTCTTCTGGTGGCGCGTGGCAGCGCGTCCGGCGGCCGTTAGACTCGATCTCGGTGACGCTGGAAAGCTGAAGGCGGCAGCTACATGGTGGTCCGGTGCGTGGCTGAATGTGGTCGGCGGTGACACGGCAGCGACGCTTCAAAGTTTCGGCAAAAAAAGAAAGAAATAGGAGAGAGAAAGAATAATTTTTTTTATTATTATTACTTCGTTGTCTTCCCTTCTAATACGCGTTTCTGTCACTTAAATAAACTTTCAAAAATAATGTTTTTATTATTTTAATATTTTTTTCTTTTTCTTGCCACCTAACACGCATACAATTCTCACAGGTATTTCCGATTATGCATTAAAAAAAATAGTTGGTAGGCAATGTCGGACGATTAAGCGGGTCTGGTGGCTGCCTATGTGGTTTTAAACGGGTCAGGTGAGTCTAGGCAGCTGCCTAGACGGTTCTAGGTGGGTCTATATGTTTTTCCCCCAAATTTATTTATTTTTTAATTTTTTGAATGAAAAATAAAACCACCTAGCATTGCCTAACCTATCCTTCTAGGAGATGCCTTGAAGGCCTAGACGCTAAGCGCTCTCCCACCATACGCCTACTGCCTAACATTTTTTAGAACATTGTTCTCACATGAACAAACCAACATCAAATAACAATTAGCTGAACTTCATGGGTAGATTAGCATATTATGCCGTATCAAGACACCATCAGACACATAACCATGCATATTTGGCTCCCATATAGAGAAACAGATAGATTAAGTGATTAACAAATGAAAATGCAGTCTAAATTTATTGGAGTGTCTTCCTGTACGGTTCGCTAGACTAGACTCAAATCAAAACTCGGTGGCATGCTTCATAAGGGAGGAAACACATGCCTAATCTTCTCAAACTGTGTTATTTAGATAAATGCTAAAATGAAGCATAAGGTTATTTTTTCTTCAATTTTATGACAGTTCTCACTGATAAGAACTTGAAATATTTCATGTGAATGATGATGCATGTATTAGGTCCAATCAATCTCCACCCAGCAAAAAAACAACATTGTTTCCAAAAAGAAAAAGAAATATATCAAGTCATATATATGAGCCATAAGCATGAAATATTGTGATTAACTGATAATAAATAAGATAATAGCATCAGATCTCACAATTAAATGTAACAAGTCATATACGTGTGACAACCATGAGATATCATAGTAAATCGATAATTAATAAGAAGATAGCATGAGATCCCACATATTCGGTTACAAAGAGCAATGGAAACCAACAAACACTTTTTTAGCAATAACATGCAATTGCATCTCTCTCGAAAATAAATATGCAATATTTGGAAGATAAAACCTTTAGCAATAAACATGCAAAATGAAACCATTGGACTTGTAACTTTAGCAATAACATGCAATTGCATCTCCTCGAAATTCGCACCGGTAACTATGACCATTGAATATGCAACTTCTACCATTAAACTTGCAACTTTCATCAATAAATATGCAATATTTGGAAGATAAAACCTTTAGCAATAAACATGCAAAATGAAACCATTGGACTTGTAACTTTAGCAATAACATGCAATTACATCTGCCTTGAAAATCGCACCTGTAATTATGACCATTGAATATGCAACTTCTACCATTAAACTTGCAACTTTCATCAATAAATATGCAATATTTCGAAGATTTGAAACTTTTAGCAATAAACAATAAAAATGAAACAATTAAACCTGTAACTTTAGCAATAACATGCAATTACATCTGCCTCGAAAATCGCACATATAACTATGACAATTGAATATGCAACTTCTACCATTAAAATTGCAACTTTCATCAATAAATATGCAATATTTGGAAGATAAAACCTTTAGCAATAAACATGCAAAATGAAACAATTGGACTTGTAACTTTAGCAATAACATGCAATTGCATCTCCCTCGAAATTCGCACCGGTAACTATGACCATTGAATATACAACTTCTACCATTAAACTTGCAACTTTCATCAATAAATATGCAATATTTGGAGATAAAACCTTTAGCAATAAACATGCAAAATGAAACCATTGGACTTGTAACTTTAGCAATAACATGCAATTACATCTGCCTTGAAAATCGTACCTGTAATTATGACCATTGAATATGCAACTTCTACCATTAAACTTGCAACTTTCATCAATATATATACAATATTTCGAAGATTTGAAACTTTTAGCAATAACAAGAAAAATGAAACAATTAGACCTGTAACTTTAGCAATAACATGCAATTACATCTGCCTCGAAAATCGCACATGTAACTATGACAATTGAATATGCAACTTCTACCATTAAAATTGTAACTTTCATCAATAAATATGCAATATTTCGAAGATGAAACCTTTAGCAATAAACATGCAAAATGAAACCTTTGGACTTGTAACTTTAGCAATAACATGCAATTACATCTGCCTCGAGATTCGCACCGGTAACTATGACAATTGAATATGAAACTTCTACCATTAAACTTGCAACTTTCATCAATAAATATGCAATATTTGGAAGATAAATCCTTTAGCAATAAAATGCAAAATGAAACCATTGGACTTGTAACTTTAGCAATAACATGCAATTGCATCTGCCTCGAAATTCGCACCTGTAACTATGACCATTGAATATGCAACTTCTACCATTAAACTTGCAACTTTCATCAATAAATATGTAATATTTCGAAGATGAAATCTTTAGCAATAAACATGCAAAATGAAACCATTGGACTTGTAACTTTAGTAATAACATGCAATTGCATCTGCCTCGAAATTCGTACATGTAACTATGACAATTGAATATGCAACTTATACCATTAAACTTGCAACTTTCATCAAGAAATATGCAATATTTCGAAGATTAAACCTTTAGCAATAAACATGCAAAATGAAACCATTGGATTTGTAACTTTAGCAATAACATGCAATTCATCTGCCTCGAAAATCGCACATGTAACTATGACCATTCAATATGCAACTTCTACCAATAAACTTGCAACTTTCATCAATAAATATCCAATATTTCGAAGTTGAAACCTTTAGTAATAAACATGCAAAATGAAATCATTGGACGTGTAACTTTAGCAATAACATGCAATTACTTCTGCCTCGAAATTCGCACTTATAACTATGACCATTGAATATGCAACTTCTACCATTAAACTTGCAACTTTCATCAATAAATATGCAATAATTCGAAGATGAAACCTTTAGCAATAAACATGCAAAATGAAACCATTGGACTTGTAACTTTAGCAATAACATGCAATTGCATCTGTCTCAAAATTCGTACCTGTAACTATGACAATTGAATATCCAACTTCTACCATTAAACTTGCAACTTTCATCATAAATATGCAATATTTCGAAGATGAAACCTTTAGCAATAAACATGCAAAATGAAACCATTAGATTTGTAACTTTAGCAATAACATGCAATTGCATCTGCCTCGAAAATCGCACATGTAACTATGACCATTGAATATGAAACTTCTATCATTAAACTTAGAACTTTCGTCAATAAATATGCAATATTTGGAAGATGAAACCTTAGCAATAAACATGCAAAATGAAACCATTGGTCTTGTAACTTTAGCAATAACAGACAATTACATCTGCCTCGAAATTTGCACATGTAACTATGACCATTGAATATGCAACTTCTACCATTAAACTTATAACTTTCATCAATAAATATTTAATATTTCGAAGATGAAACCTTTTGCAATAAACATGCAAAATAAAACCATTGGACTTGTAACTTTAGCAATAACATGCAATTACATCTACCTCGAAAATCGCACCTGTAACTATGACTATCGAATATGCAACTTCTACCATTAAACTTGCAACTTTCACCAATCAATATGCAATATATTTTTATGTTATTTTATTTTTTCAGTATTTTAAAAAATTATTTTTTTATATTATTTTATTTTTATCGGTATTTATAAAATAAATTTTTAAAAACTTACACTAATTTTTTTTATATTTTTATTTTTATTATTATTTTATAATTTATTAATAAAAATAATTTTATTAATATTTTATAAAATAAATTTTTTATAACATTGTCACCCTAAATAATGTTTCTACCCTCAATGATAAACTTTCCTACCTAGGTTGAAGCTGGAATTAACAATGTTATTAATTTCAATATAGAACTCGTCGAAGGTTTCATCCTCCTTTATCCGAGCAACTTCAAATCTTATAGAAAGCTCTTAAAGTTTGGAGTTCTTAACATACAATGTGCCCTCATGAACAGTCTCAAGAATATCCCAAGTATCTTTAGAAACTTCATGTAACATCCCGGGTTATTATAGCAAGTTGCGTGAATTTTATTTTTCGCGCGTATGGTCGCGACGAATGCGAGGTCAATTGTTATTATTAATGGGAACTTTTTCATGAAAATAGCTATAAATATTCATTAAAATAATTTTACGGGTGAAATTGTGAATTACCAAATTAATATATATGTATATATATACATACATACATATAAATATTCATTAAAATAACATTTTCTGGTGATTTTAGAAATAGTTTCCAGAAAACAACAGTTTTATAAGATATTCAGAATTTTAAAGTAGAAATCGATTTTCAAGTAAAGTTTTCAGCAAAGAGGTTTCAGAAACCGTTTTTAGTGAACAGTTTTCAGAAAAGGTTTTCAGAAATTATTTTCTAAATAGTATGGCATGCTAAAGTAGTTTACGAGTTATGCATATCAGTCATACTTTTTAGATATCATTTGAGTTATATGTAACCTATATTAGTACATGATAGTATTCTTACATCCATATGTATGTGTGATGGTATTGGTATATGATTGATATTGATATGAATTGTATGTTTTCATATGAGAAATTCATGTGAATGGTAATGTACAATAATATGATTATATATAAATATATATATACAGTTGAGAATTGTTTAAAAAAAAGAATAAAGTTACAGATCCGATTTGATGATATTTCAATATGATAAAAGAAAGATAACTATAGTAAAAAGTCTAAATTAAAACTAGTAGAGGAGTAAGTAGGAGAGTATTAAGATATCAGAGTTGTACATCGAAAGCAAGTGTTTTGAGTTTTGCAGGTTGGTGACCTGATCGGTCGACTACAAACATCAGAGCTCGAGGAGTTGGATAACAGCATTGCAGTCAGCCAGTCACCGGATCTTGGGAATTTCAGAGTCAAGTTGTATAAGTGTAATTGTATAAGAAGTTGAGTTGTACAAGTTTAAGTTTGTAAAAGTTTTTGTTTATTCATATTTTCGGGCATGGAGCCCAGTGATTTTATGTTCTGAGGTTACTACTTTATATCTTGAGTTGTTTATTTCAGTGTTATTTTGTCTTGGGCCCTATAGGTTGTATCGAGGTGCTGGACTTTGATCCAGGTTGTTCAATTTTAGCAGAGGTCATGCCGAATTTTCGGCAAAGTCAGAGGCTTATGGAGTCAGGATTAGCCTGTCTCCTGCCGGTAGCATCCTGGTCAAGACGGGATGTTACACTTCACATATAGAGACTCTCCTGACTTAGTGGAGCAAATAGTATTATGAATAACATTAATGGCTTTACTATTCCGGTTATTATTTTCAAACTCCTCTTTAGACTATGTGAGTTTATCCTTGAGAGTAGAATCATTATTTAGGGTAACCGTGGGTTCTTTCCACTCATACTTAAAATATATCTCACCCTATCATCCAAGGATTTGAGGAACGCTTTCATGCAAATCTTTCAATTAAGGTAATTTGTCCTATCAAAGAATGAAGGATAATTCATGGGTTGACTTATAACCATAGTTAAAAGGTCAAGAATAGAAGTTACTCTATGATACCAATTGAGAATTACGAAATAGTTTCGACCCTATGCACCAATGGGGGAATAGATGTAATCTTGCGTAAATCAAAATCTATTATATATAAAACAAATCTAAGTTAGAGTTTTTTATGTTTAAGTCCAAACTCCCTTACGTCTAATCAATTGTCATAATCCTAATCTATGCAATAATGAACAGGCTGAAAACAAATAAAACAATAAACTCAATCAACATAAAGATTTATTGACGGGGTAGATAACTTTTGACAGAGAAAACCCACTCAGAGTATAGGTTATCACACGAATTTACTATGTAGAGAAAACTTACAATGATAGTTATAAGATTTATGGCAACAATTTTACTGACTCAAATATCTCTACTGTAATAACCCGAAGAAATCCTTAAGCCGGCTCCAAAAAGTCTTCTTTAGACCCTCTGAAGTCTCTGAGTGAATCAAATCCACGAACTCGTGACGTCAGAACTCTGACCACCAATCTCTACATTAAAACTGTTAAGGTTTAGGCTATCGACAAGGGTTGTGTTTGTGTTGATGATTTTCAAAGGAGAAACTCACCAAAAGAAAGAAGACATGAGATTCAACAAATCTTCGAGGTGGATTCTCAAGCACGAAGAAACAGAAGATATGAAAGCTCTTGGTATTATGTTTCCAACACTAGGTAAAGTGGTTAAGGTAGGGTTTTCAAGTCTCCAAAAGCCTTCAAAAATGTGTTCAAAATAAGCATAATATTCAAGAGCGTTCGAATACCAGACGAACAAGTAACGAGCATGCATTGTTCCGCAAATCACGTTCAAACATGATAACGAATGCAATTCGAACATGAAATCACTTGAAGATTTTGTTCGAACGTTGAGATGAACACAACTCGATCATGATACCACAAACTATGCATAATCAAGAGGCTTAGTTAATAAGAAATCATAAATTCAGGGGCTAAATCATCAAAAAATTAAAATTAAAGGTTAAAAATAAATTAAATTATACAGAATCCATGACCCCTTTGGTCTTAGAGAATAGAGACCTTTGTCCTTACAACTATATATGCTGAAGATTCAATTAAGTTTATATTTTATCCAATAACTCCTCATCACATTAAAAAAAAATTGTAACCTCGTCATATGGGGCATTTTGATAATGCCCATGGCTATTCCTAAATGTTTTTTAATCCAATAAAATTAAGGAACCATTTATTAACTCAACTAAAATAAATCAAAAGAATCTTATTTATTCCATTTACAAGTTACAATTGTATTGTATAACTATATTATATCAGAAGTTATGCTGCATCAGCTGATATATATATATTTTTTCTAATTCTATAATTTCTTATACTCCTCCCATAGCTTGTACGTTAAAGGAAAACATAAAACATTATTTCTTAAAAGAATTTGTACCGTTTAATGTAGAGGTTGGTGACCTTATAATAAACCAGCTTATAATTTATTTACAATACTTATAAACTAGTATATACTTCTAATCAATACTTTCTATCAAACGATTCGTTAATGACCAGGGCCTTTAGGGCTAGGTCCTGAGTCTAAGCGTTCAAGCCAAAACGACATCGTAAGTTTTGCTTTCTCATAGACCGCAGGCGGAGACGAAAAAGTCTCCAGGTGATTCGACTTAGCAAAATCCTCTGGCAAAACCCTTGTGGCCTCAACTCCAATATTTCTCAATATAACTGCTGAGATGACACAAATGATCAAAAGTGTGCTCGTTTTTCTGGAATTCATTGCCGGAAAATAAATGTAAAAGCTGCCGGAGACCGGGAAACAATTAATCAGCTTTTTGTGTGCTTGTGTTTGATTTAAGTATGAGCAAAAATATGAATTTGGTACAAGGTATTTATAGGCAAAACCAGTAAGAGCTGTGTATGTCCGTACTTGGACTCAGCATTAGCTCAATAATTTGAATAAATTGAATTATTATTAATTTATTATTTTTATTATTTTTTAATTGGTGGGCTTTCATATGGCTTGCGTGCTGAACAAGGAGTTTTGAATTAGTCATGCTTGCTGGCTGAGAATTTAAGGTTTATGCTGTTGCTTGGGAAAGATGAAACATCAAGTTTGAAAATATCTACGGGATTAATTAAATTTGAGCAATAATACAGATATTAAAGAGACAAAATCATTAATAAAATAATTTTATTTTGGTTTTTTTTTTTCAACATCATTTTAATCATAATTTTATCTTTATTTTGTCCCAGTTTAGTCTCTGTAGCATATTTTATTAAGTTTTCCAATTATTTTTTAAAAAAAAATTGAACATTTTTTGTTTATTATTTGCCTGTTTGTATAATTTTAACTGAAATGTAAACATCATAATCTAATTATTTATTTGAGCAAATCTAATTTTGGATATTAAAAATTAAAATAGTATTTAATAATATACATTCATCTACCATTGGATTGAATTTGACCAATGACTAAAATTTTGATGCCTAAATTTTAAAAAACATATATTAAAATATTATCACAATATATATATATATATAAAATCATTCTCATCTGAGTGCATCCGTATTTTATTTTTTAAAAAATACAGTCGCCAATTAAAAGACAAAAAAAAAAAACTATATTGAAAATTATATTTTTCCTAATATTTTAGAATATTGGAATCATTATTATTGTTTTATATTTTTTCTTTATTTAATATTAATTTTTTAATATTACATTAGTGTGATATAAAATTACACTAATATGGGGGTTTAACTTGCTCTATTTAAATACAGATAGAGTGATTTGATGACAGATTTCCAACGTTTTCAAAAAAATTAAAAATAAAAATAATAATACAAAGTTACAAATATACTCTTATATATGCGCGCGTGCGTACAATTAACTATACATAAGAAAGCCATTTATGGGAAAAAAAAATCTCAGTCAAAATATTCTTCCTAAAGAAAAAGGAAAATAATATGCTTCCTGAAGAAAAACGAAAATAACTCTCACAACACATATAATAAGTGAAGGCCAAAAACTACATACCAAGGGATAATGATTTTTTTAATTCTATAAATTATGTGTTTTTATACCTTTCTGAAGAATTTTTATTTATAATTTAGTTTTATAAGCGATTTCCATTAGAATTAACTAATTAAGACTAACGAAATAATATTTACTCACATATAGAACTAAATTATAAATAAAAATTCTTTTAGTATTGAAGTGTAAAAATATATAACTTATAGGAGTAGTTTAATTTTTTTATTAATTTTATTTCAATTTTTCGAGCTATTCTTAATTTATGTGTCATGTGAGAGCCGGATAAATACAAGCGGTTGCCAATACTAAAACTAGGAATCCTAATGGGTCGGGTATGATATGAGAATATTAATATTCGTATCTGACTCATCTTATCAGTAAGTATGAAAATTATCTCACTTACCCTCCTCAATATATCACCTATCCAATTAATGAGTAAACCCTCCTCAATATATCACCTATCCAATTAATGAGTATAAAAATTATCTCCCTATTAGCTCCCAATATACCCAATACTGGCCGTCGCCCAACCCCACAAGAATTTTTGACATTCCTAACTAAAACTAAGGGGAACATAGCAAATTTATCCCAATATTTCTCTATGATATTTTAAAATTAAGTGAAATTCTCTATAAAAATTTTATTATAATACTTATATTTAGAATATGAAGGAAGTTTCATTTATTTTCACCTAATTATAAACATTCCGCTCATTTTCTCCTCAATTGATTTGAATTTGTTTATGCAAATACAATATTAATATTTGGGTTGATTAGTTTTGAATTGACCAAACTAATTATCGACCTTCTTAGACTTTGAATGGACAAAATTAATTTAAGAAAAAATTGCAAATCGTGTAAGCCAAGAGACTGTGAGAGCAGTTGGAATGTGACTTGATGTATCTCCATGATCCCTTCAACAGTTGAAAGTTTGATCTTTCCCGGAAAAATTAACCAAGTTGTGAGAAAAATTGAAGGCAATATTAAACGCATTTTCAAACTAAATCCTTACACTGTTATGATGTAACGAGAATTATTAGGGGCTATATCCAAACTCTTCTTATTTCTTAATGCTCGACTCATTTTCATATTCTTGCTTTTGAACATAGAAAAACTGTTTGGGGTTTTATGCGAAAGAAGCGGGGTTCGGATGAACGTAGTTTAAAAGTTTTAAATTTACCGAATATTTAATATTTCAACTTAATATTTTATTCGATATCAAATAATGATATAAATAATTTAAAAAACACCACGAAATTTTTACGAAAATATTTTTCCACAAATTAGTATAAAACATAGTTACGATCAAACCGACCAACCATTACCACACGGGGCTGCCTAGGTCAGCCCCAATAGTACTTGGGCAATTTATGGGCTGTCCAAATAGTGACCAATTTACTGTTTGGATAACCATTATCCGATTAGCTCAAAATTCACCCGATAACTCTATTTTTCACAGTTTTCACGTATTTTCACTCCGAAATAATTTCCGACAACTATTCTAATGCCCAATACACATCCAATATATTTGAATAGCATATTTTTCATCACAAAATTTTCAAAATTTCAGATCTGATCTGGATATAAAAATAATCAATTTTCATGCCTTAAATTAATTTTTCTTAACATTAATCTAATTAATCACAACATCAGTCAAAGCCTTCAAACGAAGAACTCAATAACAATTCTAGGCATTATTAGAGTAGTCATAACACTCCAGAATGGAAACTAATCATCATATGATAAATTTGAATTAATGTTGCACTAATATTAATCAATATAAATTCACACATGCATCTAACCACCAAATCCATCAACCAAATTAAAAACCGCCAAATTTTAGAGTGAAAAAGAATCTCTACAATATTTTTATCACATAAAAAAATAAAATATTTTTTCTAAGTTAAAGAATATTAAAGATTACCTTTAATTTTCATGCTTTCTTCAAGCTTTTGCTTTTATTTTGATTCTTTTCTCTCTATCCCTTTTGGTGTATTTTCTAAGATTGAAGATGGATAAGTTTCTCAACCACTCACAAAAGAAAAACAACTGTCCCTTTTATACTACATATTGGCGTGAGCTAGGAATTGATTTTTGATCATTTTTAATTCAATTAATTTAATTAAATATCAAGTTAAAGTTATCAAATTCAATTTAAACACTTTATTTTGGAATCGTTGGAAACCCCGCGGACAAACCACCCCCTCCAGGCTTAAATATAGCAGGTAAAACCTCCGATTGCTCCAGGCTTCTACAAAAAACACACTCCCTGGATTCGAATCCAAAACTTCAATGTGAGATTATGAGCCCTACACCACCAAGCCACGCCCCTTGGGGGCATCAATTTAAACACTTTAAACTTTAAAAGTCATGCCATTAGTAACCAATAATAATTAAACATATTACATAACAATTATGAAATACATATATTATTTATTTATCTAAATAATTAATTAATATAATTATTAATATATGTGTGTGTATTTTTATTTACACTAGTGTGTGTATTTTTATTTACACTACATAACAAAATACATATATTAATGACATGGGTCAAAATCTCATTTGACAATTAATTATGTGTATCTAACCAAATTTTTGTATCAAATACAATACATATTAATTATTAATTAACTGAAATGCCCCTAGTAGTGTGTAATTTCGTTTAATCGTTAAACAATCTGAATTAACTCATTTAATGCGATAAATTATTATTAATAATCTATATTATTTATAATGTGTTGCCCAAGTGCTCAATGGGTACACTCTAACTTCATGTTTTGTCCATCACATAATCTAATTTCGTGTCCATAATTCATCTACTAGTAAATTATAACGACCATAGATAATTTCGCTAACTATTCAAGTCGAGGTCATTGCATATATATAATCCTCATGTCACAAGCTGTCCATATTATACCGGGGATATAGATGAGAACGTCAAATCCTTGAGGTATAATACAGTCGACTTATAAATTTATGATCTCCATATAACACTCGGAACTCACTTCCACAGTTTACCATGTTTTTTAACAGATTACAAACACGTGCAGGAGGATAAATGCATTGTACACAAGTTTGACAGATTATATCTAATACTCACAGGATATCATGAGCATGAGTTCACACCCCAAATGACCAGGCGGTGGTCTAATATAAATAGATCAGTGACGTAACTATCTCATCAAAGTATGGAGGATAACTCATAAATCCATAATGGTGGTTCAAAAGAAATTTATCAACTCATTATTTATCAAAGTACGGAGGATAACTCATAAATCTTAATCTTAAAAAGCTTAAGATTTTTTTTTCTTTCTCCCCTCATTCACGTTTGCAAGCTCTTAGACTTTTCTAGACCAACCTAAACTAGTGGAGAAGAATTTAAAAAGCCACCAAACCCCCAAACTTGGTCTAGGCCGAGAGTTAGAGAGAAAAGATGGTGTGAAATTTCCTTGTTATATGGTCAAATATTGAAGACAAGATATAGAAGCAATTAAGCTTTAAGAAGAATGAATTCAAGTCAATTTGGGAAAAGATTGGGAGTGAATCAAGATAAGAAAGATTTATTTCAAACTTGTAATTTAGGATTATATTGCTATTAATGTTTGAGTTGTGGCATATGATTTGGATTTGTGTTAAGATAATCAACACTTTAAATGATGAATAAAATATCCTTTATTTGGGAAGATAATGGTAACCATGCATGATGATGAAACCGTAGGTAATGAATGAAAATGGTGGGTGGTTAACAGAATGTTAGAAATAGGAAATAATGTTGATGGTAATTGGTATTGTGCTTGATAGAAATTGGTACGGAATGGGTGTATAAATGGTGATTTGTTTGATGCCATATTCGGTTCTCTGGGAATGTGGAGGCTGTCTCAATTGGTTTGACAAGAAATATATCATATTCTGTTGAGTTGTAGTGAAATTGAAATGAAGATGACCCTAGATGACAAGTATAGTTTTTGTATGTGTTACTCATGCCTAGCGTTTGATGAAATGTCGAACTAAGTAAAAGATTTAATAATTGAACGAGTTTTTTTGCATGATAATACATGAGTGGACCACGAGTAAATTAATTGTCCATGCATTTCATATAATTTCAAGTCATATGAAAAATATATTATGAGTTATAAGAGAAGAAACTAATTGTTACCTTAACACTGTGAGTGGATCTCTTTTCTCAAATTGATTTTATTTAACAACAGCTTTGACATCAGATTTACTTTTGAGCATATAGGGCGTTGGTTAGAATTTTATTATAGTTGCTTTTCAGATAATGATGTTTTAGAAAATAAATGTTTTTCAAAACATGATTTTTTTTACCTTTTTCGAGGTATGGGGAAAAACCCACTTCAGTATGTAACTTGATTCAGTTATGGAATTGACGGAGAACATATGTGCACATGTAGAGGACTGGGGGGACAACGATACATAACGCCCCCAGATCCTAGTTCAGGACTAGGGATGACAGATGCCCCTAGATCCTAGTTCTAAAGCTTGGAGAGTAGCATAGATCCGCACCCCCAGTTCTAGTTCAGTGGCTTGGGGGACGGCGATACGTAACGCCCCAAGACCACTAGTTTTAGAGACAAGAGTGGCATGTTTTAGGGGACGGCGATACGTAACGCCCCAAAGTCACAGATTTGTACTTCTGGCTCTAGTTAGGCGTATGGGAGGACGGCGATACGTAATGCCTACATACGCCAGGTTTTCAGAGACATAAACCAGTTTTTCAGAAACAGTTTTTAGAAATTAGTTTTTAGCAATAGTTTTTTCAGAAACAAATATTTCAGAAATAAGTTTTAAAAACAGATCTTTCAGATACAGGTTGTCATAATCAGATTTTCAAAAAAAAAGACTTTAGAAAAGTTTTCCAGGAATAAAGTTGTTTTCAAGTAATAGAAGGGATTTCAAAAAGATGATTTAAGATAAAATTGGTTTTAGACCGTGGATTTTCAAAGCACTTTTAGTACTACTTTTAAACTGTCCACTCACTTAGATCGTTCAAACGATCTAACCCCCCCCCCCCCCCCCCCACTCCCAATTTCTTTGTTTTGCAGGTATTTCCGGAGGACGAGCTCGAGGAAATGAATACTGATGACAATCACTAGAGGGTTTGGTCCACCAAATCGAGTCAGAGTTCAGTTCAGACAAAGTTAGAGAATGTCATGTAGTATATAGTTTGTTTAGTAAAAAGTATGCATGTAGAGAGTTATAAGTGTTCATTTCTAAAGTTGTAATGTATAGTGAATTTGGGTATTTAGTTTGAAAAGCATTATGCATTTATGAGATTGAGTTAGACATCGGTCCCGTACATGAGTTTATGCATCAGATGAGTTTAATATTGTTAGAAAATCATAGGCTCAGGGGATAGTACGACCTATTCCCTGCCGGTAGCATCTCTCGGATTGAAGATGTTACACTTTCAAGAAAAAAATTATTATTATTTTTTTTATTTTGGGGATAACGAGGTTTCTTGAACTCTTTAGGTTGAATCACTAATTTAAGTTATATGTTTTTGAGAATATATAGACAATTATCAATAAACCTGATATAACTGTGTAATTTTATTTAATTTTGCTTCGTATGTGCAACTCTCACCATATCTTTTATGTTGTCCTTTCAATTTTCTCTGTACTATTATTTTGGTGGTGTTTAATATATTGATTGGTTGTATTTCATTCTTTCAGGAAAAAAAAAATGAGTTTTTCTTAATTGTTGGGATAACGAGGTTTCTTGAGCTCTTTGGGTTGAATCACCAATTTAAGTTATAGGTTTTTTAATATATAGACAATTATCAATTTTTATTTATTTATTTATTCATGTTTATCGTACATTATTTGGTTCCCACAGAAACAGCTTCCACCACGTGAGAAGTTATACCTTTTGTTTTTTATAGCATTTGAAAGAAAGGTTACTCTTTTCTTTTCCTTAATATTACAGAAGGTTACACTTTAATTACTCCTTGATTGATTTAAAATCTAATGGCAACTTAGCAGTTAAGTGTCTAACTTATCAGTATCACCTTGTTATTTTCTTGATGAATCAACTTTTATGGATGTTCAAGAAGCAACATAAAAAGAAGCAACATAAACATGGAATAAAGTTGTTGATGGATTTCTGCAGTTAAGGTTTCTGAACAGTTCGGTAAGGACAGAGAAGGGAATTATACTCATCCGAAGGACCAGGGGTTAGAGGGTATATGTCTTCCCTTCGGCCCGACATGGAACTCGGGTCTAATTTTTTGATTTTTGGATGAAATATGCATTTTCTCCTGCAATTGTATATTCAGATGATTAATTATTTAATTCCAATGTACCAAGAAAAATATTACTTCTTATGCAGTGACATTAGCATATAATAAAAAATCTCATGCGATCAATAAGATTGTGTTCAATCTAAAATTATTATTCAATTAAACACAGTAATATACAATTTAAGTCCTCAATTTCACAAAACATATGCAACACTTTTCATTTTTCTTATTTCTTTTTAATCGGAGCACTTAAATATCAATGTTGTATAAATTTATCATATTTTTCCATTGATTTTTTTACTTTCTACTTATCTAATTTGTAGCTTATAAATAAAATAAATAAAATCTTCTTAAATCTCACCCGAATATAATACTGGTATTTTTTAAAATTATTATTTGCATTCGACTCAAAATTTTATCTCTAAAATTGGCCTCAAACATGAAGTGTTCAACAAAAAGCCTACCATTCGTTTTTTAGTTGGTCAATATTAATATCTGAATTTACTAGGGTCACATTTTAGGTTTTTATATTTTTTTTCATTTTTATTGATAAGAGTTACCCTTTAGAAATTCGTCTAGGGCCCCAAAATTTTAGAGTCTCCCATACATCATACAAGAATAGGGATAACAATAGATATGATTTGATACAAGTAATTCACCTTAACAAACTTACACCTATTACTAAACCCGCATTGACACTTAGCGGGTTATTTTGTGGGTTTTTAAATTCTAATGAGAAATTAAAATTTTAAAATTATATTAAATACACATGATCCATCAGTTAGTCTCTAAGACATGCTTCCAAGATCCTAAACATGATTTGTAGTGTGAATTAAACAAGTAAGTTGCGGAATTACTTATATTAGTTTTGGGTAAAATTCGAAATTTTCACTTGTAAGATGAAGTTCCAAGCTTTTAGATTTGTTGTTTCTACCTTGGGTGAGTTTTCCTATCACCTTGTTTGACTCTCCAAGTGCTAGTTTTCAAGAAAATTTGAAGCAAAATTTTCAATCCAAAGAGAGAAGCTCACGTCAATGGGTGAGGGAGAAGAAAGAGTGAATAGTGAGTGTTGTTTCCAAAACTTGGTTGTTGAGAGTTTAATGCATCTAATTTATTAAGGCCAACAACTTCCATAAGTAAGTCCCACCACTTTTAAATTCCAAATTTAAGTTAGTTTCTCCAACACACAACTAGATTTGGGCCCGGATTCGTTTAATTCCAAATTAAACGAATTTGTCATCGCGACATAATTAAATCCAATTTAATTAAATAATTATGCCTCATGAAATTATTACGATAGTTGTTTACGAATTAATTCCAAATTAATTTGTTCGTCCGAATTAAAATCCAATTTTAATTTGGTATTGAAATCCAATTTCAATTAATATATCTGATATATTATTTAAGCCCCAAAAATTTTTAAAATCGAAAATTTTGATTTTTCGTGTTCCGCTGCATTACCCAATAATACCCCTTAAAACCCATACATGTTTTACCCGTAACACCAATAAAATTTACAAATTAAACTATATGATAAGAAGCAATTCAAATTAGCAACACTAGCACCAATGTAATGAGATGGATCTGTGACAAATTTTCATTTCTTTCTCATTATTTGTGAAATGACATATTGTTATATTCCTAATCAAATACTAAATATTTTCTCAGTTTATAGCAACCAAAATTACAGTTAAAAGTTCTAATGGATTCATATACACTTCCAAGGAATGTCACACTCATAAATTATAAATGTTAAAATGTAGTTCTTCAATCCCCTTTATGACTCCAATGGAGAATTTCAATTCACGTATAAATAATTGTTTAAACATATTAAGATAACAGAAAACAATAAAGAAACACTTAATAATTAGATATCAATATTCAACGATACATATTATATAGAAAGAATGGAAGGCCAGGACAAATTCAAACTCAAAGTGTAGCTAATACCTATAGTATCAACCAATCACTGATCAATTATATGATCACAATCAGTGGCGTATCCAGAAATTTCAGTCAGTGGGGGCTAAATTTTTTTCTTACCAAAATAATATATAATGAATTCATACATATTTTTTGAAATTACAAGATGATCCTTATACTTTTGAAAATTATGAAATAGCCCATAGTTTCTAAACTTATAAATTAACCCAAAATTTTCAGAATTATATTTTTATCTATAATTTCTAAAAATACCAATTTACCCTAAAAATTTAAGTAAAAATTTATTATTAAAATTATGTATTTTAAGTTTATGTAATATATTATATACTAAAACCAAACCTAAGTATAACATAGTTATTTTTATTTTTATTTTTATTTTTATTTAAATGTATGGAATCTCTATTCTTTTGCAAATGGAAAAAACACATAAATGAATGGATTTAAAATGAAAAAATGTCAATTATCTATACACATACAAATTAAATATAATTATTTTAGATATGTTTAAGAATAAGATTGATGCAAAAGTGTATTGGAATTTTTTTAACTAATTTGGGCTTGAGCCTACATATATATTAAAAAATACAACTCAAAAATTAATAAATAATATATTTATGGGTGTTGTTTAATTATTTATATTTTCTAATATATATATATATATATATATATATATATATATATATATATCACAATATTCTATAAAGATATATGATGACTTATTAAGAACAAAATGTATATCTTCCATATCAATTTTAAGGTGTATTTTATATATAATGTATAAATATTTTATTATATTAATCTAGTCACAGTAGCAAGAAAATTTTGTCTAACAAAATGCAATAAAAAAATGATAAATGTCTTAGATGATTCAGACTAACTGAAGATGCAATAGGGATATGTATCAACTAACCCTAAACTGTTATTTTGCTTATTTAGTACAATCTTATTTAGTGATATCATAACACATACTAAACATTAATGGTTGATATATACCAAGATTTTATTATGGAGATGGAATTTAGTCCCTTCAATTTTTTTAAATTCTCTACTTTTAAGTATTAACAAAGAAACAAGAAAATAATTTTAAGTTTCAAAAAATAAAAAAGGAGCATTCAATAATAAATTTTTAAAATTATTTTTGGAAATCCAAACATATTCTCTATTTTTAAGTTTTTAGTCGCGTTCAATAATGATCTTTAAAATAATTTTTGGAAGCTCCTGTTTTTGTCTGAGTAGAAGCTATGACAGTATTATTTAAATTCCTTCATTCAATACATTCTTGAATTTTATAAAAATAACATATTCATTCTCAATTTTATTTCATAAAAACACCAATTAAAAGTTAATATTGAATAGGCCATTATTATTTTATTTTGAGTTTTGAAAAATAGGACAAGTAGTAAAAGAAATAAATTTAAATTGGAAGGCTTTACTAATGATTATAATAATTACAAAATAAAAAATATTAGAAACAAAGAGATTTGGCATATCAAATAAGAAAGAAAACATGATTGTGTGACTCCTCTTTATTACAAGTTCATGGATAACACTCATCCCTAATAGTCGATTAAAAACAAATGTCATAAAACTTGAGAAAAGGAAAATAAATGAGTGGGCAGAGGATTAATTACTCAACCGAGCTTTTATAAATTATTTTTGTCTGATTCTTACTCTTCGCATATGAATTTGTCATCTATCACAACCAAAGGGATATGAGCAATGTTGGACCACTCTTTTCCTTGATCCCTTTTGCACTCTTTTTTTAGCTTTGGACATTCCCTTATGTATAATAACAAAAGCGAGGATGGAAGGCCCTCCTCTGGAAATGATTTGAGATTTGGACAATCCACGATGTACAAGCATTGAAGAGAGGTGAGGCTTTGAAAACACGTTGATGATATGCATCTCAATTTCGACCAACTCTCAAGACTCAAAACAGTTAGAGAGGCGGGCAACATCATTTCCATCTTCGCATCGTCAGATCCTCTAATGTCGAGGCTTGTAAGAGAAGTAAGCCTGTGGAACCCCCACTGGATCAAAGCCTTATACACTTTCATATTATCAATAGTGAGTGATGTTAGATTGGTGGGAAAACCTTCTTCTGGAAACCATACCACACTTGGACATTTGAGTATCGTTAAATCTTCAAGAGAGTTGAGTTTGTGCATCTCATTTGGCAGGGCTTCAAGTTTCTCACAATCCCTTACTTTAATTCTCTTTAAACAGCTAAACCCTCTTTCTGGGAAGGAAACTATACTTGGACAGCCGCTTAAATGAATTGTCTTTAAACAGTTAAGCTTCTCCAGGGCATCCGGTATTGACTCCAGCTTTTATAAATTATTTTTGTCTGATTCTTACTCATTGCCATATATCTCGACGCCAGGGATGTAAGCAATCTTGGACCACTCTTTCCTTTATCCCTTTTGCACTCTTTTTTTAGCTTTGCATTTCACTATGTTTAATACCAAAAGCGAGGATGGAAAGCCCTCCTCTGGAAATGATGTGAGATTTGGACAATCAAATCGATGTACAAGAATTCAAGAGAGGTGAGGCTTTGAAAACACTTGATGATAGTCCCTTGCATCATCAATTTTTAATTTGCTGAGCATCGGATGGCTTGAGAATGAAACTATCAACTCTGAACATTTTTCAACAACAAGTGTCTCCAAAGAAGGAAGCTGCTCGGGCAGATTTCCAGACAATTTGGGACATTCCATTATGGAAAGTTCACGGAATGTTAGAGAATCCTACATCAAGACCATTTTCTCCCCGAATTGAGGTCCCAGCACTTCCATTCCTGCAAATCCTCAAAGCAAAGAGTCTCTAATGATTGGAAAGGCTTTGAGCAATCCTTCCCACAAAATTCAGAACCTATACTTTCTATTTTCTTCATCCCTTTAATGATTAGGCGTTTAAGTGATCCCATCAGCCCGAGTGAAGGCAAGAACGTGCAATTTTCACAATTTTCTAATGTAAGATCCTCCATCTTTGAGAATGATGGATCTCCTATCCATTTTGGAAATCTTGCACCAACATAGTTCTCAATGCTTAGCACTTTAATGCTTTTATGAGGTTGCAGCATGTCAAGCACATGTTCTTCTTCTACTTCATTTCGTGGGATGTGAAGTTGAGAAACCCATTTTAATGACACTGCTTCTAGATTCTGCTTCTCTTGTAAAGCGGCCTCCCTTGCATCGTTTGCATTTTTCACATTCTCTAATCCAGAGATACAAATTTCTCCACCAATGAATTCTAAATTCTTCAGATCTTTCAAACCGGAAATAATACCACCATTGCCCACAATAAAATTCGATAACTTTCGGAGATTCTTCAAATCCTTCATTCCGAAAATAGCACAATAAGATGACGCAATAATGTTGCGCCTTCTATATCAAGATGACGCAAATTGATCAACTTTCTCATTTTGGCTGGCAGTTTTGTGAGACGATAACAATCTCTTAAAATCAATATTTGCAAGTTCATCAATGAGCTTGTCGACTCAGGTAAACTTATGACATCAGTGAAAGCAAGGTTGAGATACCTTAAAAGCTTCAGGTCTCCAATTGAACAAGGTAACTCAGTGAACTGGTATCCTTGTAAAGACAGTACCCTCAACTTTTTGAATTTTGGCAATAACTCAGATACAAACATACTAGTAATGTTTGCCGAATAGACACCTCTAATTCTTAATGGCAAAAATGTTCTCAGATGTTCAACTTTATGGAGAACTTCGAATTTATTTTTACCATCACACCATTTCCGATTGTAAGAAAAATGGCGAACCCTGTCAAATGTTCTTGATGATTTATTTGCCTCTTCTAACTTCAAAATGTTTCTTCTCCGGCAACAAATTGAGCTCATGAACAAGGTCATGCATTACAAATTTAGAACTATCACCACTTGATTTTTCAAAAATTGACCTTGACACCATATCTTCAAAACACTCTCTGCCCCATTCTTCTGGTTGCTTATTGCTTTTTGATTGATGAATAAGACCTTCGGCCATCCACAGAAAAACAAGTTCAGTCTTCTCAAATTGATAATCTTTGGGGAAAATAGCACAATAAGCAAAACATCTCTTCAAGTGAGAAGGTAGATAATGATAACTCAATCTTAATACTGAGAGAATGCCATTTTGTTGTGGTAGATCCAATATGCTGCTGTCCAATATTCTATCCCACTCATCATGTCTCTTAGAACGTAAAAGACCCCCAAGAGTCTTTGCTGCCAGGGGCAAGCCTCCGCATTTCCCAACAACCTTCTCACGAAATTGAGCTGGACACTCAATCAATGCGTGCATCTTGAACAAGGACCAACAATCCTCATCTGAGAGGCGCTGGAGGTTATATTGTTGAATAGGTTCCATTGTTAATGCAACATCTGAATGGCGAGTGGTAACGATAATCTTACTGTTTGGTGCTGCGGCCAGGAATGGAGCTTTCAAGTCTTCCCACAAGCCGTAGTCCTCATTCCAAACATCATCAAGGACCAGCAGGATTCTTTTTCCATCCACTGCTTGTCTCAAACGAACCTGCACTTCATTTAAAGACTTGAAATCACAAGTAGCGGAGGAGATTGACTCGAGAAGTGCCTTTGAGATGCCCAAAATATCAAAGACGTCTGAGACACAAACCCAAGCTTTTACATCAAAATTGGAATCTTTAACAGCCTTGTCATTGAACACCTCTCGAGCAAGAGTTGTTTTTCCAACCCCACCCATGCCGACGATGGGTATTACAGCAATGTTGGCATGATCACTTGGGGTATCAGTAAATACCATATCAAGTATTTTGGCCTTATCTTGGAGTCTCCCAAAGACAGAGCGTTCAGTTGGCACACTTGAACTGGGTGGTCTCCGCTGTGCAGCAGCAGTCGACGATGTCCCTCCAGGAATCCGTTGCAGTCCCAAATCGTCTTTTTCCTGACAGAGTTGCTCCAATCGGCTAGTAATATCTTGAATCTTGGAAGACATGCTATAATTGGACATAATAACACTTGGATTCAAACTAGGCGGGATGAAACTGAGATCTTGGCTCGAACTACCCTGATTATGCTGTGCCATCCACTCTTGCTCCAAAGCTTGAGTAGCAAAGTCGTCAAGAATGTCTTCAGCATCATAAGCCAAGTCTCGGAGATCGTCCAGCCACATCTTCACAGTCTTGTCAGTCAGTTGCTTCTCTTCTGCGTCGGTGAGTACCGCCTGAATCATCTTGAACTTCCTCGCCCACGTTGTTATCTCGGAATCAACTCCGCCTAGAAGTTGACGGACAAAGTTAACCAATCACGAGAAGCCAACCTGTCAAACAAACGTTTCAAGAAAGCTGAGGGGAAGAGCTCTGCCATGGTTTAGTTTGTCGGCCGGAGAGAAGGAAAACGGGATGAATGGGAAATGGGCTACTGAATGAATGGATGATGTTGAATAATGGAAAGCCTCACTAGATGTCCGTGTGGACCTCACCAGCTGTCCCTGTCCTACGAAAATGGCCAACAATTACTAACCCTCTGCTTTCTTTTCTACTCACACAACAGGCTCGAATAATCGTAATTTAACGATGACAGCAGCAATGAGCTATTAAAATCCGTTACGAAAAGGGAATTTCTTTTTTCCATTGACACACCCACTATTCTCTTTCTCATTTAAATTAAATAGTATCCTTATTATTTTAAATAAATTATATTTTATTTTCTTATTTTATTATTTTATTTTGAATAATGTAAATATGGTTCCCTTCAAATTTAAAAACTTAATTATATTTTATTTTTAAATTATTCCAGCATCATCACTCTATTTTCTTTGTTAATTTTTTTATTTATTCTATGTGTAATTTAACTATTTTATTTCTGTATGATAAGAAACTCAGCTAGAGACTCATTGCAGAACCCATGACATTCACTTAAATCAAGTTTTATCCTCATGAGGGTTTGAAATCAAGATTGTGTGCCTAATCAAAATAAAAAAATCAAATATCATAGATTGATTAAATGTTCAGACTTTGGATGAATGATTGATTAAATGTTTTCCATTAGAGGGCACAGATTCTAGATTTATATGGATAATTTCCTTCAATCGCGCCGAGATTGAGATTACTTTGCGAGTGTTAGGTGTGGACTAATTGAATTTTTTTTTAAAATAAAAAATAAAAAAACTGATATTTGACCAATGGCGGAGAGACAATGTGCCTTGAGGGGCAACACACTATTTTTTTTTTAAAAAAAAAAAAATTCTAGTATGATGAAATAAACCTAGGGTAGAAAAAAATTAACGCGGTTTGAAAAGTAAACCCGTCAGGTTTGAAAAGTCAACCCGTTAATTAGTTCTACTCTTTTTCCTCTCTGGTAAAAGATTATTTGCACGAGGGTCGTTGTCGTTAAATTTTCATCCAACGCTTCGCTGGGAAAAAAAATAATAATCTCTCTTTTAAAATATAGACCGTTGGATTGAAATCGGACAGTGTGGAACGGCTCCATCCAAAGTCAATTTTGCCGGCAATCCAATTCACATCAGTAAGAGAGAAAAGTCAGAAGATTCCGCGTGGGGCCGTGTTTAGCAATTTTTTTTTTTTTTTTTGAAATGACCGGGTTTAGCAAATCAAGAAGCATCTAAGAGGAAAGTTCCTTCTCCCCACTCTTGAGGGCTGACTGCTGAGACAGGGCAGCCACCCATCCCACTCATCCTCTCTCCCATTTTCTTTCCAATAATACCCTTATTCTTTAAATTAATTACTTTTTCCTTTTATTTTTTATTTCCTTAATTTATTTTTATTTTGATTGTTTTATTATTTTATTTTACTTTTTGATTTAATTATTTTAAATCTTATATTTAAAAAAAAAAACAAAATAAGTAATTGTGGATGCTTGATTTCGACCGAGATCCACAATCAAAATTTGTAAGTTGGGGGCACTAGTGATCCTGCAAAATAAAGGTAGAGTGAGCGGGAGTTGACTACCCACCGGTGTGGTGGGTGCCGGGGGCACTCCGACGCCCAAGTCAGTAGTATGAAATGAGCAGTAAACAAGTAAAATGTGAAAGTAAGACTTGTTATTACCTTATATTTCTTTGGGTGACCGTGAAGGCGAGAATGAGAAATTCTGATAGTTTGTGTCAGGGAGCAGAAAACTTGAATATGGAAAGTCAAGCTTGAATGATCTGTACTACAAATTCTGTTTCCATTTATAGGTGGTGAAATATAAACTTTATAGTTAGCACATGGGAAAGGGTCCCCACAACATGTTTAAGATGTAAACTTTCTGTGATCATGAATCTCTGCATGTGAAGAATGTATATCATGTTTAGGAAAAGAGAGAATAATCGGTGACCAATTAGTTATCTTCTTGTCTCTTCCTTCTCTTTACTTTGTTCTTTTCTTCTCTCTTTTTCTTCTTCTTCTTCTTCTTCTCACGATTTCTTCCTTCATTTTTGTTTCCAGATTTTGTGATTTTGTAAATAGTGTACTCTTTATATAGTAGTAGATGTATGATATTTGGAAAATTAGAGAAAAGTGTGGAAGTGAATGGAAAGTTCGAGAATCTTCCAATTGAACCTGAAATCACTATTCATCTGAATTTTGACTTACATTTTTTTTATCTATTTCTGGTCCGAATTTGAAAAATGTTCAACGTAAAAGTTGTAGATCTCGATCTTAGCTTTTTGAAGATATAAGATTCATAAAAATCGGAGTTCGTATGAGAAAATTACGACCCATATAATCTCGAAATATAAATTAAGCTCTTAATTAAATATTCCGAATTATTAACTCCGGGTTATTCCATTAAAAATCCGAAGTTGGACTCCCGTTGCCGTAGATGAAATATTAAGCTGAGCCAATATTTTTACCTTAAGTACCATTGATTCTCTAATGAACGATTTATTCAAAACTATTATGAATATTAATCTTGCTATTCGTAATATAAAGACTTGAGCGCTCAAATCGTTCAAGTACCGAATCAACCCTTAAGAAAGATATTCATCTACTTCTCGCAAGAAGAAGTGAATTTCATGTCTATGTAAAACGTTCATATCTACAAAACAAACTGTGCCCCCAAAGTACGTAGCTATTGGTTAGAGACTGCTACATCAACCTCACCTTTGTAAATCAAAGGACACAGCCTGTCATGCAGGAGTTCGTAGTACACTCAGGATTAAGATCAATTCATATATGACCATCAAGTAGATTGAAATGACTTTCTTTGTTTAACGGATATTATAATAATGTCATTTCTATCTAGGTCCAGTCATATATGATCGCATCATACAAGGTTGATCCTCATGAGGGTTTGAAATCAAGATTGTGTGCCTAATCAAAATAAAAATCAAATATTTACTAAGATCAAGTCTGAATTAATAATATAACAAAATAGTTAAAATCACTTAGTTGGATAACTAAAAATTAGAAAAATACAAATTGAAAATAATTGAAATTGGAGTTTCTTTGTTCAGTCAATTTCGAAATAATATATATAATATTTCAGCACATTATCTATGAATTGCTGCACAGTTGAATCGAGTAAATCTCTATTATTTATTTGTTATGTTAATAGATTGTTGAGTCGTAATTATGTTTACTTGAAATTTCAACACAAATTTTAAATTATTGATTTCATATATTCTAATAATTGATAAATTGAATCAATAATTATTATTTTCATTTACGATATTGATGATATCAATAATTCAAATTTTATATTCAATGTTGAGATGAATTTTGTACTATTAATTTTTTTTTATATAATTATGATAGATGCTTATTGAATAATATTTTAAATTTAATTAAATTTTTACCTTTTATATTATTATTAAAACACATAATTCAATGCTGATTCTAAGCCAAAAATTTCCAAATAATATATATAATGTTTCAGCACATGACTTGGTGCACAGTTGAATCGAGTAAATCTCCATTATTTATTTGTTATGTTAATAGTGAAAGTTCCTACAAACAATAGCGACAAACAATTTCTATTTCTCAAGAGGGAGAGTGAATTAGCTTATCGTTATAAGTGCGGAATTAATTAAACCTTTGCCGATTTGTTTTGCTCTTATTATCAAATGGGCACTTAGGTCGATTTTCTCTATTTCGATTAATAACCTATAGACAAGTTTTCTAATCAATAAATGTAAATATAAATAAACTTGCAAATAGTAAAAGTATATAGGGATAGAGAAATACGACACCACGATTTATAGTGGTTCGGCCAAACGTGCCTACGTCCACTCCTCCAAATCTCGCTTGAAGATTTTCTCTAGAAATCGAGTTTCCTTGGTTCACTCGCAACCAAGAGTTTCGGCAAAGGTGCACTCCGAACCATTTACAATTTTGAGTTTTGTTCGTAGGCTCACTCACAAACCTTTACAACTATCCAAACTAATGAGATTTCACAACCACAAGTGTTTTTTATAAAGAAGATGTAAAAGACACTTGGACACTCGCAAAATAATAAGAAGATTGTGTGAGTTGCAAACCTAAGTGTTATAAGCTCACTAAATGATATGAAGATGTATGTGAGTTTATATGAGTGTTTTAGTGTTTGAAGGTTAAAGAAACTCTTGTATTTGTCTTGGTAGAATATGTATGAATATTTTCTAAGTCTCTAACCAAGCACAAATGAGTTGGGGTCATATTTTTAATAAAATAAGAAACAAATCTGAACTCTTAGTTAGACCGGTCTGGATATTGGTAAGGAGACCGGTATGTCGGTCTAGGGTTACAACGGATACTAATGGCTATATTACCGTTGCACAAGTATACATTAGACGGTATGGTCACCGGTAAGAGGACCGGTTTGGGCTGTGCCGGTTCCAATGAGTATGCACAATGAAGAGCTTGACCGGTATGGTCATCGGTATGCCGGTTAGCTCACCGGTATGAAAATCGGTTTAGGTCATGTCGGTTCCAATATAGGAACTAGCCGTTGGCTTACTGTTATGAGGCCGGTATAAAGACCGGTTTAGAGTATGCCAGTTCCAGTAGCCATGCAATCCATAGGTTCACCGGTTATGGGACTGATAAGGGGACCGGTAAGGTCCATGCCGGTTCTAGTGAGTCTGGATAATAGAGCATCTCGCCGGTATGGTGACCGGTATAGGACCGGTATGCCGGTCTCAGTACCAAAAATGCAAATTTGAAGGTTTTAATGCATTTTGTACATGAACTTAATGTATCTAAGTGAATGTGTATGATCCCTATAAGCTTAGTCACTTGAATATTACAATTCACATTACAAATAAAATCATAAGCTAAGACTTCGTAATATATCTTCGTTTTGCCGCAAGTCTTCACATTCTCGCTCTTCACCACATATACTTCGACACTTTTTGTATTGCTTCGTGTTTATACGCCGAAGTCTTCTTTCTCGCGTTGTATCATCAAAATCAATTACAATCGATTATGTGGCTAAGTCGCCAACAAATAGATTGTTGAGTAATAATTATTTTTACTTGAAATTTCAACACAAAATTTAAATTATTGATTTCATATATTCTAATAATTGATAAATTGAAATCAGTAATTGGTCTTTTCATTTTTAATATGGATCATTGAATTTAACGATATCAATAACTCAAAAATTTCTACTAAAATTTTAAGTAAAAAAATTAAATTAAAATAACTATAATTTTTTCGGATTTATAATCGGTGCTGAGATGAATTTTGTACTACTAATTTTTTTTTGATGGATGTTTATTGAATAATATTTTAAATTTAATTAAAAATTTTTACTTTATATATTATTAAAACACATAATTCAATGCTGATTATAAATTCAAATTTTTTTTTGCCTTCTGATTTTTACTACATACCTACTTACCTTGGATCACATTCTTCGTGTCTTCATATTAAACGTAAATTTTTAAATAAACTTCAACTTCCTGCTTTTATATAAGAGGTCAATAAATTATAAACTGAACTATCAAATTAAAATAATCAACCGTAGCAATAATGTAATTTAACTGAATGGTTGCTGAATAAGAAATTGATCTATTACAAACCGTGTCCTCGTGGACCCCACCAACATACGAGTAGGAAATTTTTTTCCTAAAAAAATTATAATGCAACTGAGGTACCACGTGATTCATATAACAAGTTAATCATTAATGTCTTAATTTATACATGTTATTTTCTAATTCGTTGGTGGTATCACGTCACACATACCTTCATTGCACCAAAGAATTACTCTCTTAACACACTGCCTATTCTCTTTCTCATTTAAATTAAAATAGTATCCTTATTATTTTAAATAAATTATATTTTATTTTCTTATTTTATTTTGGATCATACAAATGAATGTCATTAGGATACTTATTAAGAATTCAATTTAAGGAAATTTTGAAATTATTTTTATGGGAAATGAAAAATCTATCAAAATATATTATTATTTTTTCTTTTTTCCATTACAATTTTATTAAAATAGATTCTTAATGAGTATCCTTAGGGCGCTCGTTAGCACTTTGCTTTTATTTTTAACTTAATTATTATATTCTTTTATTATTTACTTTTTAATTCTTTTTTATCTCATTTTTTATATATATTTTTTTCACTTTTAGTTATTCAATAATCTTTATAAATTTATTCTCTTTTATTTGTTTAATAAATCTTATGGTTTTTTTATTTATTTAATTTATTTAATTCTTTATTAATTTATTTACATTACTTATTATAATAGAAGATGCGTGCATATAATAATATACAAAATATATATATATATATATATATATATATATATATATATATATATATATATATATATATGAAACTACATAAAAACACAAATTCTAATAAATGACAATAGTATATGAGCAATCCAAAGTTTAAATTAAAATCTCAGCAAGCATAAAAAAACACAAAGCCTGAGAAGGCTGGAGAAGGATCATATGTTTCTAAACATATCGATGATTCGAGATCTACCATTCATCGGTGATTCGAGATCTACCATTCAACACTCTATTGATCTAGTTATAATTTTAATGAATTTTGTATACATGTGAACATTTAAAAGAAGCATTTTTTTTTTTTTATTTTTTTTAAAAAAATATTTATTAATTCTTTATTTTTTAAATATGAGTCTCAGCTCGGACGTGCACCAATAGTGACAAGCTATAAGGTATTTAAGTGTATGCATACAGAGAATGATAAAAAATTTGTTAAGAGAGGTCAAGCGACATTAATATAAGTTTTTTCACTTTATAGATTAAATATTTTTATTTTCTCTTTTCAAATTATTTTTGCTTTCTTATATATAATTTTATTAATGTTATGCTGCTGTAGAGAAAATAGTAGCGGTTACATCTCAGTTTTTAGAAGAGTTGATGAGCGGAAAATATATCAATATTTATCGCTCATTTTACCTAATATTTTGTTTAGTTTCTCGAGTTTGATGAACTTTTTAATGTGTTTTATGTGTTTTGTAGATAAATAAAGTATGGGCTTTAATGGAATCAACTCGAGGCTAAAACGATAAAATTCGGAGCAAAAAATGGCGAAAATGGAAATTTACTATACGCGTCATGAAGTGTAGTCAAAATTTCTAATTTTGCGCAACTTTCGTATTTTGCCCATAATTTTTTCATTCGATGTCCGATTGAGCTGATTCAAGTTGCAGATTAAAGAAGACTCAAAGATCTACGACTTTGAAAGTCAAAATATTTTCGAATTCTGAAATTTGGAAGACCGAAATTGATAAACAATCCAGTATATTTTGTTTATTTAGTTACTATCGTTATTTTCAAAATGTAAAATAAAATTAAAAAAATTGTCAAACTTCCACCAAACATGGTTCCATGTTTGGTGTCATGTTTGGTGCCATGTTTGGTGTCATGTTTGGTGGAGCTATTGGTGGAGCTATTGGTGTCATGTTTGGTGCCATGTTTGATGACATGTCTTGTGGCATGTTTGGTAGAGTGTTTGGTGGAGCAATTTGTGGTGCAATCGGTGGAGAAATTTATGGAAACCTTTATGTTTTTCTATAAATACCAAGCCATTTCATTTGTAATTCTCATGCTTTCCTTAAGTTTTTGTAAGGAATTTAAGGATTGCATCTTGTTTGTATTTATTTTCAGTATTTAATTTATGTATTTTTATTTTCAGTAATAGTAGTAGTTCTTCTTCTTCTCCTTTCTTTTAATGTTCAGTAGTTAGATTTCCGCAAGGGGAAGAGTGAAGCTTTTAATATTTTAATTTAGATTAATCACCCTTAATTATAATATAAAATTTATTATTCACATTAAAAGGAATTACCGCCATAATGGCTGGTTTTATTTATTTGACATAATTTGATACCGCCTATATGGCTGGTTTTTAGGTGACAGATAATTACCGCATATATGGCTGTTTATGTTCAAATATTATTACCGTTCTTATGGCATGTTTGGTAGAGTGTTTGGTGGAGCAATTCGTGGTGCAATCGTGGAGAATTTATGGAAGCCTTTATGTTTTTCTATAAATACCAAGCCATTTCATTTGTAATTCTCATGCTTTCCTTAGGTTTTTGTAAGGAATTTAAGGATGGCATCTTGTTTGTATTTATTTTCAGTATTTATTTATGTTTTATTTTCAGTAATAGTAGTAGTTCTTCTTCTTCTTCCTTTCTTTTAATGTTCAGTAGTTAGATTTCCGTTAGGGGAAGAGTGAAGCTTTTAATATTTTAATTTAGATTAATCTCCCTTAATTATAATATAAAATTATTATTCACATTAAAAGGAATTACCGCCATAATGGCTGGTTTTATTTATTTGACATAATTTGATACCGCCTATATGGTTGGTTTTTAGGTGACAGATAATTACCGCATACCGCATATTGGCTGTTTATGTTCAAATATTATTACCGTTCTTATGGCTGGTTGTACTTAATTTAAATCTGACTTAATAAGGAATACCGTCTATATAGCTAGTTGGCTATATCACCGTTAAATTTTATATTATAGTAAGGGAGATTTCTAAATTATAAATAGTAGAAGTGGATCCCCTAACACCAGCATTTTATTTTTATTCTAGGGAAGTGATGAAACACAATATCCACACTTAATAATTGATTTTCCTTTAATGAATACTTCTTTAGTTTGTTTATTGAGTCGTAAGCTTAATGCTTCTTGTTGTCTGATCACCAATAAGATTGATGTGGTAAACTTAAAATGAATTAGACATAGGGATTTTAGGTTTCAGCTTTAGACTTAATAGCTCACGATCTTCCTTGAGGATAGATAACCCTTTAATAGATTTCCTTACATGATATGAATATACGTGTCGGGCGTGGGTAGCCATAATTGGAACTTAAACTTAATGAATCCAGGGTAATGTGGTTGATATAGGAATATGGTTCAATTGGGTTATACTGGGTATTTGCGTCTGACCATCGGAAGAGGCTTTTACATATTTTCTTGTTCCAGGTTAGCAAACTGAATTATTACACATAAATAAGAGAATCAATTCATCTTTTTAACAGTATTGTGTGGGGTCACGACGCTAGATCTTTTGAGTCTTTTGTTATTTTCCTTAGTATTTTCTTTTGTTTATTTTATTTTATTTTTGCAAATCCATATTCAACCAACTAATCAAAAGTAATCAATTCCATTCTCCCTACAATTAGATACTTGTAAATAAATAGATTCAATAATTAATAATAATAGTATGAATTAAGTCCTCATGAGATCGATATTTTTAACTACTTGAACGATACGTGCGCTTTCATTATATGCGTGTGAATGCACCGGTCAAGTTTTTGGCGCCGTTGTCGGGGACTTATATTTCTTGAGTTGTTAATTTTGAAGTCATCTAATTTACTTGTATATAATTTTTCTTTTTTTTATATGTAATTTTTATTTCTTTTTTTTTTATTTCAGGTGGTTGAAAATGGAACAATATTGGAGATTGAGAGATTACGAGCCTTACAAGAAGATACACCCTACATCTGAGAGCAACAGTCCGTTTTTCTGAGGTCTGTTATCCAGCCCAACGATTATCACTGGATGCCAGAACCAACCAATACTATATTTGCTTATCAGAACAGAATGAGGAGATGTGACATATGTAATTGTAACCACCCTAGAGATTATTGCGAGTACAACTACCATCCAGGATGGCAGAGGTATCAAAATCCTTCATGGTATGAAGAGCCATCACATTTCACAGAACCACATTTTCCATCTTATCCACCACCCACCTACTGTGATCTTCATCAAGAACCAGAACCATCAGAGGAAGAACAATTGGTTGACATGCTTAAAGATTTGGTCAAGAAACGAGATGAAAAGTTGGATGCAATGTTTGAAATATATCAACATCAACTCGAAAGTATTCAGAGACAATCAGCATACATTCAGAGAATGACAGATCAAATAAGACAATTAACAGAAAATCAGAACTACATACCTCAAAATCCATTTTTCAGATGACACTGATGAAGCATTCGAGTACCAATCAGTTCACAATGACACCTTAACAGAGGAGGAGGCTGAGCAGTATCAACAACCAGAGGTATTAGTGTAGGAGTCCAAACCAGCAAAGTCTCTACCATTCATCGGTGATTCGAGATCTACCATCAACATTCTACTGATCTAGTTATAATTTTAATGAATTTTGTATACATGTGAACATTTAAAAGAAGCATTTTTTTTTAAATATATATATATATATATATATATATATATATATATAATTCTTTATTTTTAAATATGAGTCTCAGCTCGGACGTGCACTGATAGTGACGGGCTATAAGGTGTTTAAGAGTATGCATACAGAGAATGATAAAAATTTTGTTAATTAGAGGTCAAACGACATTAATATAAGTTTTTCACTTTATAGATAAATATTTTTAAGTTTGATCTAATCAATATATCATAAATCCAATGATGTTCAAATCTAATCAACATCATATAAACTCAATCAAACAATCAATTTAGGCAAAATCAAGTTCCAAGCAAAATTCCCAAATTAAAGTCCATAAACCCTAGAAATTAAATCAAGCTTAGATCTCGCTCTGATATCATTGTTAGTGTCTTAGACATGCCACATGATCTTTAAGTGTGATTCGAGTGTGAATAATAATAAAAAATAAGTTGCGGAAGATTTACATTGCTCGGCTTGAGTTCAAAATTTTCATGGATGTTGAAACTTCCAAGCTCTTGGGTGAGTATCTCTATCACCTTCATTTGACTCCCATATGTGCTAGTAAGAACAAATGGAACAAATTTTATCTTCCTAGGAGAAACAAATTTTAGCAAAAGAGAGAGAAGTAGCAATCGCCCATTTGCTTTTGGCCTTTGTTTCCAAAACTGAGGCTAATTGCCTCTCGGCCAAAAGCAAGAAAACGATGGCCTTCTCGGCCAAGCTGTAAAAGAACAAGAGAGCTATTTGCTCTCTGTTATCCGGCCAATATATTTCAAAGAGAGAGAGAGAGAGAGCACACTTTATTTTCTTGCTCGGCCAAACTGCCCTTTTTTAACTTAAGAAAAAACTAAAGCATTTTTCCCTTACATAAAGCAAGTGTCTGAGAGTAAGTGCCAACATAAATAAATGAAGTTAGTGACCATCATTTCAAAAAGAAAACTATTCGGCCAAAACTATTTATTTTAAATTGATCTCCAAGACCTATTCGGCCAAAGCACATTTAAGGCCATTCGGCCTAAGTCAGCTCCTGTCTCTCATACGGCCAAGGAGAGAGAAATTAATAAATTCCTTAATTAATTGTGTTATGTATTTGGATTTGGTAGGTGTATCAAATCCATTTATTACATTGCCAACCATTTACATCAATTGTTGACAATTGATGTAAGTCATGAGTCCCACCTATTTAATTCAAAATTTGGTTGGCTTACACAACACACTTTCGGTTTGGGTTCGTTTAATCCGATTAAACGAATTTTCTATCGTGATAGAATTAAATCCAATTTAATTTCCCGTTGAAATCCGATTTCAATTAATATATCTAATATATTATTTAGCCCAATTAAATAAATTAAATAGTATAATCTAATTTAACTATTAAATTTATTTTACCAATTAATTCCAAATTAACCGTGTTCTCTTATCTCGACGAATTTAATCCCAGATAAATTCTCGACGCAATTAATCCCATATTATTCTTTCCTCTGATAATTAATCCAAGATTAATTCTTGCCGTAATTAATCACAGATTAATTTTCTCTCTTTATTAATCCCAAATTAATATTCTCTCTTTATTAATCTCAGATTAATATTCTCTCTCTTTATTAATCCCAAATTAATATTGTTCGAGGCAAACATCATCGGTGAATCTTTGGATGCGACCCAAGAGATCCTTGGATATGTTGGCAGTAAATACGGTCATCGGACTATCCGAACACGTGCGTACCCGGTACCACGTTTCTATCGATTTACAAGACGTGGTTGACTTCTAAGAGAAGAATTTCACCATTGATTTGTTTAACAATACCTTCTGCCCTGGTTCCAGTTGTATGCGCACTAACTTCTCATCATGTCTTTTCTTGGTCTTTTCTTTGTACAATTTGACATTCTCAAAAGGCTGAATGTGAAATTCCTCCAATTTGTTGAACTGGTGGAACTGTTTCTCTTCTGTTTCTTGTAGTTCAAGAATCTGTGTCTTTAGTGCACAAGACTCTTTATCTTCAGACTCCATATGCAATTGATTTGCTTTATGTTTGTCAGTAGAATTTTGCATTGCATTGGAGTTCTGAATGGCACTATGTATCACATCAAGTGTGAAACATTCCTCATTCTTTTCATCTTCTGGAAAATTCATGGCTTTAAAAACATTGAATGTTACTTCTTGGTTCTGTACCCTCATGGTTAGTTCTCCTTTTTGTATATCAATGACAGTTCGACCTGTAGCCAAAAATGGTCTCCCGAGAATTATCAGCACATCTGCATCTTCCTCCATATCAAGGATAATAAAATCAGCTGGGAAAATGAATTTGTCAACTTTGACCAACACATCTTCAACTACACCTCTCAGAAATACGAGTGTTCGATCAACAAGTTGTAGAGAAACTGAGGTAGACATTATTTCTCCGATCTGCAGTTTCTTGAAAATTAAAAAAGACATCAAGTTAGCACTCGCACGTAAATCACATAAAGCCTTACCGAAATTATGTTCTCCTATGATGCAATGAATGGTGAAACTGCCACGGTCTTTCAACTTTGGGGGAAGCTTCATCTGGATGATAGCGCTGCATTCTTCTGATAATGCTATTGTCTCGTAATCTCTCAATCTTCATTTTCGTGAAAGGATATCTTTCATGAATTTGACATAACTGGGCATTTGTTCCAACGCTTCTGCAAATGGAATGTTGATGTGCAGTTTTTTGAAAACCTCTAGAAATCGAGAAAACTGCTTGTCTAGTTTGTTTTTTCTGAAGATGCTGAGGAAAGGGTGGAGGTTGAGTGATCTGTTCTTTTTCCTTTGCTTCTTTTTCCTCCATCTGTTGCTCTGCTTCTTTTGGAACTTCTTTAATTGCTGCCTTGATTCCAACATCTTTGTTGATTTCAGTACCGTTTTTCAACATGATGGCATTACATTGTTCCTTCCCTTGGTTCCTTGGATTGTTTCTGTGTTGCTGGGAAGGGTACCTGGCGGTCTGTAACTCTAAGCATTGGCCAGTTGACCAATTTAATTTTCCAGTGCTTTGATGGAAACGAATTGGCTTTGAAATATGGCTTCATATCTTTTCAACTGAGCTAGCACTTCTGCCATTACTGGTTCTTTTTCATGCTTCTGGCCTTTGTTCTGTTGTTGGTATCCAGGTGGTGGATAGTTCTGCTATTGAAATCCAGATGGTGGATTGTTCTTCTGCCCTGAATTATTGCTCCATGAAAAGTTGGGATGATTCCTCCACTCTGGGTTATAGGTGTTGGAATATGGATTGTTCCCCTGTCTGTTAAAATTTTTGACATAATTCACTGTTTCTTCATGTTGGGTTGGATGTGGTGTTCCTCCATATAGTGAACTAGTGGCTCCAATGTTGCTTTGTGTGCTGAGAGTCTCCATGAATTTGAAAATCTGATCAAGCTTGGCACTGACTGCTGTGTTTGCTCCAACTTCATAAATTCTTGCAATTCTCTGGATCATGCTCCTTTGTGTTGGCCACAATGAATTGTTATTGGCCATTTCTTCAATTAGATCTCAGGCTTGATCTTCTCCTTTTGCCATTAGTGCTTCTCCAGCAGCAGCATCAATTGTGATTCTCATAAGTCCAGAAAGTCCATTATATAAAGTTTGGACTTGAAAATATTTTGGAATCTCATGTTGAGGACGTTTCTGGAGCAAGTCTTTGTACATTTCCCAAGCTTCGTAGAGGGATTCTGAATCAAGTTGTACAAAGAATGTGATGGCATTCCTCAGTTTTGCTGTTCTGGCTGGTGGAAAGTACTTTGCAAGGAATTTGGTTGCTAAATTGTTCCAAGTTGTGATGGAACCTGCTGGGAGTGACTATAGCCAAGCCTTTGCTCTATCTTTCAAGGAATATGAAAAAACCCGTAGTTTCATTGTTTCTTCAGCTCGTCAGTTGTAATTAAAAGTGCCGCAAACTTCCAGGAAGTTGGTGATGTGGACATTAGGATCTTCAGTTGCATTCCCCCAAACAGAACTGACTGTTGAATCATCTGAATGCATGTTTTGATGTCACCCGTATTTGCTGGTAAGGGAGGAAATACAATACATGAAATGAGTCTGTCAACCACCGGAATGGTTCTGTCTCGAATGGGAATTGGTGGTGCAACCTCCAAAGGTTCAGGTTCCATGTTAACAATCGCTTCTTGGCCTTCTTGCCTTTCCCTTCTCAACTGTCTAATGGTTCTTTCAATCTCTGGGTCAAGTGGACAGATTTCAAAGCTTCTTGTTCGTCTCATGAAGTGTCTGAGAACCTTAAACAAATGAAAATAAAAACAATAAGTAAAAAGAAAAATTAGATACAAGTAACGAATCTAATCCGTAAACTAATAGTAAAAGATAACTAAGTCCCCGGCAACAGCGCCAAAAACTTGACCGATGCTTACACACGTGTATAACGCAAGCGCACGTATCGTTTAAGTAGTATAAAAAATATCGATCCCACGAGGACTTAATACCTATTCTATCAATTTTAATGGGGCCAAATGATTACTGTTATCTAATGGATTGTTTGTTTGATTGAGATGTTGACTTAAAACTTTTAAAAATTAAAAGAAAAAAATTGTGCAAAAATAAATTTAAGAAATTCCAAATTTATAAAACTATCTAGAATTGTGATTTATTCCAATATTATTTAAAAGATCAAGCGGTTATCTTATAGTTGGGTAATATATTGATTTATTAACCTAGAACACTAATTTATGTAAAAGCCTCTTTCGATGGTCAATTACAAATACTCAGTATAACCCAATTGAACCATATTCCTATGTCAACCAATTATCTGGATTCATTAATTTTAAGTTCCAATTATGGCTACCCCCGCCCGACAGGTATATTCCTATCATGTAACGAAATCTATTAAAGGGTTATCTATCGTTAAGGAAGATCGTGGGCTATTGAGTCTAAGGTCTTAAACCTAAAATCTCTATGTCTAGTTCATTTTAAGTTTACCTAATCAATTTTATTAATGGTCAGTTAATAAAAACATTAAGATTAAGACTCAATAAATAAATCTTTATACTACCCAAACTATAATCTAACCCCTTATAAAACCGTGATATTGAAATTCATCCAAACCCTAGATAACTAACATAGTTACTAATCATAACTAGGACTAATGAAAACTTAAAAGACATAAAGTAAAATACCGAAAAAGTAAATGTGGAAAAGTAAATACTGAAAAGTAAATGAAAATAAAATGCTAAGGTAAAATGAATTACTTTTACTATTTACTAACTTAGATATCTCTCTTAATATAACATATTCACTTGTGATATTAAAACCAACCAGCCATATAGGCGGTAACCTGATTAAGTCAAATTAAGTCTGACCAGCCATAAAGGCGGTAAAATTTGTCCATGAACCTGCCATATAGGCGGTAAGAAAATTTAATAACCAACCGACCAATCTGGCGGTATCCTTATTAAGTCAGGTTTAATCCAGTTTATAATAAATAGCCAATCGACCAATATAGCGGTATCATTCTTAAGTCAAATTTTAAACAGTGAATATATTATATTTAAAGGAGATTAATCTAAATAGTAATAGTAAAAAAATTACCTTTCACCTAGCAGTGGGAAGTTACCTCCTAATGGTTGAATAGTAAAACTATAAAAGTAAAAAGTAAAAATAAATTACTATTACTATTATCAAAATAAAATTATTACTATTACTATTACAAAACTGTAATTAAAAGATATTAGGTAAAAAACTCCCTATTTACATCAGAGAATTCAGAGAGGAAGGTATATTTGAAATCAGAATTCTGAGCTCTATTTATAGGCGCGGATAAGCCTCGGGCGTCGCGACGCTGAAGGGTCTGGTGTTGCGACGCTGGAACAGTGACACGTGTCACGCAAAGGCGGCTGCAACTCAATGATTGTGTTAACGTGGTGACACATGGCGAAAGTGATTGTTGGCACCGTAGGATTGCGACACGTGGCATGCTGTGATTGGCTGATGATGACGTGACACTTTGACTTGGTCAACAGATGACGTGGATGACACATGACAATGTTGACTTGTTGACTTGCTGAAGTGGCTGATGATGTGGCGACACGTAGGATGACACGTGGCACACGTGGCGATGACGATTGTCGGCACCGTAGGACGATAACACGTGGCACGGTGAATGTTAGCAGATCGGTTGTGACGGTGACACGTGGCATGGCGCACGTTAGTAAAGTCAAACTTCTCAAATGCTGACTTGTTGACCCGGCGCACGTTAGCAGGTCGGCGCACGTTAGGCGTCGCGACGCCAAGGGCTTCAGTGTCGCTACAGCAGAAATTACCAAAATGCACTTTTGTCCATTTTTCACTGTTTTGCCCCAAAATCACCTCCAAAATGCTCAGAAACTTTATTTATCTACATAATAACACAAAACACATCAAAATATTCACAAAACTCAAAACATTATACAAAATATTAGGTTAAATAAGTGGGAAATAGTGATAGATTTACCACTCTTCAACATGCTAGGCTTGGAGTTGAAGTTGTGTCTACCCGTACGAAGCATATATCGGATCACTAGTAACTAGTCTTTTTATGATCGGAAAGTCATGACCTAGTCATACTTCCCCGATGGCTATAGCACTTAGAGTACCAATTCTGTATCCCTGCGTGATCATCATCTCCATATGGCTGAAGTGATACTTCCATCTTGACATCACACCCAATACGCTACGATTCTCAATATACTCAGAAGAGGCTTACATAGAATCTGTTAAAGCCCTGAATGACCAAAATCAAAGTATATTGATTGTCGCAAGTATTAGCGATGCAAGTCTCAGGTTAAAACCAAATACACCTACCCTGATTCGGACTCCCATAGACACATAGTCATACTACCAATGAGATTCCGAGGGGCCTATCCAGGGCTAAGTTGTTTCCATACCATTGGTAAACGAAACCTCCTATTACACTTGCATGAGTATCAAATACTCAAATATATGAGAATTATGTCATTACGCTTCCATAACACTCACAAGTGTAATACTAGCATATTTCGCATTATCGATGTCTAGTCTCGATAATACTACGACTAGGGATATTTAATGATTAAACCTTTGTGGATTAATACTGTCTTATATCTTATTAATCTGGAACTAATTATAATGACTTTTATCATTTATATATCCAGGTAATCCAATTACAAATGATAAAATAGGAATTTCCTTTGTCACATAGTTAATTTGTATAACAACACAATATTATGTACAAATAGTGATGTTATGGGTCATAATTATCCAACACCTACACGTCTATATGAGTCTTTAAGACTCATGGTTCATTGAGAAACCATTGGAATCATATATTTCAGTATATGATATGTACCAGTTTCAATGAGTTTACTTTACTGACCAAGTAATATAAACTTTGACCAAGAACAGTATAAGAATGACAACGTCATGATACAACTCAATGTCAGTTGCGATGCTTTTGTAATTGTATCATAATTAATCATTCTAAGGTCAATTACGTCTTTATAATATTAAGAGATATATTATATTATAGAAACTGTTTATTTTATTCATAATAAAACGTTTACAAAAGTGTTTGCAAGGAAATACAACAGAGAATTGGCGGTCTGAACACCAACCCTAACAAATAATACTTTGGATGCATAAATAGAAAAGTGGACTTTACATTTGGACTTTGGAAGTCGGAAACTTGAAAAGGGAGTTCTAATAACGTACAATTTTGGAAATTACAACTTTGTACAAGTTTTGTATTTTGGTCATAACGTTTTACTCCGATATCAGGTTGAAACGATTCTAGTTCCAAATGAAATAAGACTCAAATATCTACAACTTTGCAGTTTATAAGATTTTATAGTCTGAGATTTTCGGGGTCGAAATTGGTGAAGAAGCTAATGGTTGTTGCATGTAATTTAAATTATTATAAAACAAAATAAAAAATAAAATAAAAGTTGAAATGTCATAGTTCATTTTAAGTGAATTGTGACAAATGTTTACAAAAAGATTAACAAAAATAAAAAATTGAAAAAATTGAAAAAGAAAAAAAAATTAGTAAACATTTGTTATTTATATTTGATTTGGAAAGTTATAATCAATAATTGAGAGATGATTACTTCTACTATAAATAGAGGTACTAACATCTCATTTTCTTGATGCTTCTTTTATTTTCTCTCTTGGAGAACTTGAAATAAGTATCTTGTGTGTTTTATTTTTGTTGTAATTTCTTTAACTAATCAAATTATTTATATTTTTATTCAAATCATGAGTAGCTAATTTATTTTTTACTAGGGAAATGTTGAAACTTTTAATATGAAAACATAAATTAATATTACTTATATTATAATATATGAATTATAATCTGAAGACTAATATTCTCTTACATTTTTTAAGGTGTTTTAATTTGTTGTAGACAATCAAATCTCGGTTGGAACAATTAATACTTTATCTCATATTATATGAGAGAGTAATTTAAATTTAGATTAATTTGACAAATTTTATTAACGCCTTCATGGCTGGTAATAAAGTTATCAATGCATGCACATGATTGCATCAATCTACCTGTACATTAATATGAATATGAAATTTACAAGAAAAATATGCATCTTTTATACACCAAAATAACATTTACCCAAAATAAAATGGAATCTGACCGGTTCAAGTGTCAAGAACCTACAATTAGGGGTGAGCAAAATCGGTTTCGGTTCCGGTTCCGCATGGAACCGGAACCTACCCGGAAAAATTCGGTTCCGCACTAAGTGGAACCGGAACCTACCCAATTAACAGGGTATCCTATTATTCGGTTCCAATCTGGTTCCGATCCGGTTCCGGTCCGGTTCCGAATTACCCTATTTTAAAATATTTTAATAAAAACTACATTCCAATACGAGTCTGTAGGAAAAAACGGAGACCAAATCGGAGTGCGGAAGCTCAAGAACGAAAAAAATGAAGTTTTAGACTTTTAATGCTCGTTAGCCTCATTACCCTTTCTGTTTTCATTTACAATTAGACAAGTTATCAGTGCATTGAGTTGCCTAGTTGTGAAATATTAGGTATGCTATATTTAAAGTTTAATCAAAGTAAATTAAAAAATAAATGGACAATCAATGGGAATAATGATACTGTTTCATTTAATCTCTCTACATCATCTGTCAGCTCCTCCATCAATTTGTAGAGTCATCCAAGCAACAACATTAAAATGATCAAAATAGATCAAATGGATGATATAATACAACAAAAAATTTGTGTCACTAACCTTCAAATTCATTTCTAAATTTTGCTTATTTTGGAACAACAGCATAAAAATGGTTTCATGGTCCGGTTCCGGTTCCAATCACTTTGGAACCAGAACCTACCCAGATAAAATCGGTTCCTTCATTTTTGGAACCGGAACCTACCCGATTACAACCGGTTCCGGTTCCAAACCCGGAAAATCGGTCCGGTTCCAACCGATTCCGGGTAGACCCGGAACCGTTGCTCACCCCTACCTACAATACAGACCCGGAACCGTTGCTCACCCCTACCTACAATACAGAGGTGTATGTTATCAGAACTAGTCCCAAAAATTTGAATCATAAACTAGTTATTTAGTAAGAGAGATAGATCGGTATATAGAAAAAATAGACCCAAAAAAAAAAAAAAAGATCGAGCCTAGAACCAATGTTGTTACAGGTTTGTTCACAGTGCTCTTCTCAGTCATTTTATCAAACATCTTAAACGCGGACTCTGAATCACCACTACCCTTCACAAAAAAACATCCAAAATTGAAAGAAGCTTAACATATTAAAAATGAAATTAATATAAGGTCAATAATTGCAATTAAGCCTCAAAAGTCAATAAAAGTAACAGGGAAATACAATGTAGACACACAACCTACCAGATTAATGATAATACTATTACTAACTTTCAACAATCAACAATAAAAAAAATTAAAAAAAAAACAAAAACAAAAACAATTGAGATCTTCCCCATATCTGCTCATAAGGAGTATTGTATCTGTGGTCATAATTTGGGTCGGGATTCATTAATTTATTTGATTTGATTTGATTCGCTTTAAAACGAATACGAGTTTAAAAAATGATTTCGTTTAATAAATGGATCAATTTGATTTGATTTGTTTATTAAATGAATCAAATACGAATTTAAGCTCACGTATTTGTTTATTCTTTTAGAATTCGTTTTATTATTTTCTTTTACTAATTATTGTTATTTTTCAATTAAGATTCAAACAAAAAATAACATTTTCTATACTTGGTGGTGTGTTTTAAAAAAAAATATTAATTACATATTATATATATATATATATGTAAAATTAATATAAACCAATTATAATAATTTATGATATTAAATAATATAATTAAAAGTGATTATTTTCCTACACAAAGGATGTCGGCAGCCTCAATTTATTAAAAAGCCATTTCATTTTTTTTATTTGCTACCATTATTGACTTTTCAAAGTCAACAACAATAATTGAATAGCAAATTTGCAAATTCAGCAAATCTTTTGTTAATGTATCGAAAAGCCAATTTTTGCTTTCAAAATTAATTGTTTGCTTTCAGTAGAATAGTCAGCAACTCATCCTTTCTGAACTTCTTTCACCGAAATTTCAATATTCATAAATCTCAAAATTTATAGATTTGATTTAATAATTAATTCAACAATTTATGTGCTTAAAATTTGGATTAATTAATAATAATTATCAATAAATCAAAATAATATGGATTTAAAAAATTTATCCAAAAAAATTCATCAAATTTTTCCTTGACTTTATGAAAAATTTATAGATTTTAAGATTATGTTCATGAAATTCTGATACCACATGTTAGAATTTATTTACAGAATTTTTAACACAAAAACTTAAAATACAAATAAAAAAATTAATCAAATAATTTAAAAAATTACTGATTTAAAATCCATATCCGTCAACCATATGCAAAGTATGTGTGCATTAATAAATACACACTTGCATGAAGATTATGTGTGTACTCGTAATAAAGTGAGGCTGCCGACAGCCTCATAAAAATAAATAAATAAATAAAATTGAAATGACTTTTAATAAAGTGAGGCCGCCGATAGCCTTTGTGAAGGCGCCGGCAAGTCATTTTTTTGACAAATTTATTTCAGTTCCCTATTAATTGCATAAGGTCCCAACTATTATATTTTATCCATGAATTTCATTTTATTTTTAGTTTTATCCCAAAATTTACAAATAAAATCATAATTATTTATTAATGACAATTTAAGAGATAAATTATTATTTCATACAATTTTATTTATATATGGGTATAAAAATTATTATTCGTTAGAGAGAATTAATTATCTCTCATAAAGAAAATTTGAATGCAGTTAATTTATTTGTGACACAGAGATGAATATGAAGGATTAATTTATCTCATGAATTTGGCCACAATATTCAAGAATGTAATTTTATGGACAATTCGGCCCATTGTCTATAAAGAATAAAATTACATTATAAAAATTATTTTCAAGATAATATAAGGTATATCCCGATGTAAGAATTGCTTATGAGTTCAGTGAAACTGCAGCCACCAAAGTGACATTTTTTTCTGAATCTTTTAAGTGATGTCGGTCTCACATGTTTTAGGGATGTTTCTATTTTTGATGTGCAATCTTCTGTCCAAATATGTGGATTGTATGTTAAATTTTATAAATGTTACATATGAGACATATGGTTGGGAATGGACTAGTCTGAGTGGTTTATTCACCCAAAAGTGATAAACTTACGAGAATTGGATAAATTTCTGAATCTTCTTATATAAAGAATTTTTAATTACATATTGTATATTCTGCCCAAAGGTGTTTATACAGTGATGTGCTAAATTTCTTCGTATATTATTCTTTTATGACTTAGAGTATTTATTATCTTGTGTTGTGCTTAAACTAAAGAATTATATTATTATTTATTTTTCAGTCACCTTTTTAGTTAACAACAACACTGTGACCATAGATATGTTGACTGACTCCAATTTTAAAGTGTGGAAGAGAGATGTGCAATTGGCTGTGGAATTAGCAGATATTGATCTTGTTATGACTACTCCAAAGCCAGCTGATATTAATAGTTCCATTACTGATACAGATAAGCAGCTGATCGGTGCATTCACATGTGTATAACGCAAGCACACATATCGTTCAAGTAGTATAAAAATATCGATCCCATGAGGACTTAATTCCTACTGTTGTTATTAATTTTTGATACTATTTATTTACAGGTATCTAATTATAGGGAGAAGGGAATTGATTGCTTTTGGTTGGTTGAATGTGGATTTGCTAATTAAAATAAAAACAAACTCAAAAGAAAATACTAAGGAAAAGAAAAGATTCAAAGATCTAGGGTCGTGACTCCACACAATATTATTTTAAAGATGAATTGATTCTCTACATATGTGTAATAAATTAGTTTGCTAACCTGGAACACGAAATTATGTAAAATTCTCTGTCGATGGTCAGTTGCACATACCCAGTATAATCTAATTAAACCATATGTCTATGTTAACCAAATTATATGGATTCTTTAAGATCAAATTCCAATTGTGGCTACCCCCGCCCAACATGTATATGTCAATCCTGTAAGGAAATCTATTAAAGGGTTATCTATCCTCAAGGAGCCTCAAGGAAGATCGTGAGCTATTGAATCTAAGGCTGAAACCTAAAATCCTTATGTCCAGTTCATTTTAAGTTTACCACATCAATCTTATTGGTGATCAGACAACAAGAAGCATTAAGCTTAAGACTTAATAAACAAACTAAAGAATTACGCATCATATAATTAAATCAATTTCATCACTTCCCTAGAATAAAAATAAAATAATGGGGTTGGGTGATCCACCTTTACTATTTCTAATTTAGAAATCTCATTTATTATAATACATAGATTATCCGTGATATTACCTACCGACCATATATGTGGTATGCTCATTAAGTTAGATTTTAATTAAGTCCAACCAACCATAAATGCGGTATCATTATAAGTCCATAAACCAGCAATATAGGCGGTAATTATCTGTCACCTAAAGATCAACCATATAGGCGGTGTCACATTATGTCAAATAAATAAAACCAGCCATTAAGGCAGTGATCCTTTTAATTTGAATTATAATTTTCATATTATAATTAAGGGAGATTGATCTAAACTAAAATTATAAAAGCTTCACCATTCCCACATCAGAAATATAACTAGACAACATAAAAGAAAAGAAAAGAGAAGAAACTACTACTATTACTGAAAATAAAAATGAATAAATTAAATTACTAAAAATAAATATACAAGATGCAATCCTTAAATTCCTTACAAAAACCTAAGGAAAACATGAGAATTACAAATGAAATGGCTTTGTATTTATAGGAAAATCTAAAGGCTTCCACCAATTGCTCCACGAATTGCTCCACCAAATATGCCACAAGACACTCTATAAAATACTCCACCAAACATGACACCAAACAAGACACCAAACATGGCACCAAACTCTTGCATGTTTGGTGGAAGTTTGACAAATTTTTATATTTTTGATAATGACTTTAGTAATTAAACAAAATACACTGGATTGTTCATCAATTTTGGCCATGGAAACTTCTGAATTCAAAATTATTTTGACTTTCAAAGTTGTAGATCTTCAAGTGTTCTTCAATCTGCAACTTGAATCAGCTCAATCGAATATCGGATGAAAACGTTATGGCCAAAATACGAAACTTGCGCAAAATTAGAATTTAGGACTGCACTATGTGATGTGTATAGTAAATTTTTGTTTTTGAGCATGTTTCCACCGGATTTCATCATTTTAACCCTGAGTTGATTTCATTAAGTCCCAATATTAATTTTATTTGCAAAATAAATAAAAACACATCAAAACGTTCATAAAACTCGAGAAACTAATCAAAATATAAGGTTAAATAAGTGGAAAATAGTGATATAAATACCACTCATCAGCAGCTGCATATAGTATGACATAAGCCAAATCGCTTGTGCTATTTGACTATAAAGAGATCAATTCCTGAGCATTAGCTAAGTGGTCTTCCAGAAACTTCTATAGCAAAAGATTTCATGACAGCTGTATCTGAAAGATATAAAGTCTTTATCAATGCAGAAATTAGTACCATTCTAAAGCGATTATACTCAATGAAGTATAATGGTAATGGAGGTGTTAGGGAGTATATTTTAATAATGGTCCATATTCAGAATAAGCTGAAAAATCTTGACATTGTTCTTCCTGATGCTTGCATTGTCCATCAAGCATTGAATACTCTGCCTACAGAGATTGGTACAATTGTAACTACTTACAATTTGAGGGAAGAACTAAAAATTGTTAACGATTTCATTGCCATATGTGTTGCAGAGGAAGATAAACTTAAGGCATGGCATACAAATGCAGCTCTCATTGTTTCTAAGCCTCGTAAGAAAGGTAAGAAATCTAAATTTTTAGCTTCTGATAATGTTCAAAATTAGAATAAAATATTCTAACAAAAAATTTTGTTGCAAAAGAAGGGGGGATTTTTTTGTAGGGGATTTTTTTTTATGAATATAAAAGAAATTTGGCGCAGCAAAAGAGAGAGGTTTCAATTTTTTTGGCTTTTAAAATTGAAAAATCTAAGAGCCAAATATACCTTTTATAACTAATGTTAAGGGAAAAAAATAAACAAATAATATTATTGATCCAGTGGAAACCCTTTGAGATAAGGGTATTCAGAGTTCAAGTCACTATTTTAAGACCTTAAAGATTGTGCATTTCTAATTTTTTTTTAATTTTTATAACTATTAAAATTTATCATAAATATGTCATAAAGTTAATAACAAAAATTTTTTTATCATAAATTATCACAAATTTTTGTGATAGATAAAATTTTTATCATATAACCATCACAAGAATTCATGATATAATATATTATATCATAATTCTTTCACAAATATTCGTGATAGAGAGCATGCAAATTTGCCTAAGGGGAAGTTGGGTCATTGATAAACGATAAATATATCAGTATTTATCGTCTCATTTACTTAATATTTTGTATAGTTTCTTGAGATTTGTGAATATTTTGATTTGTTTTGTGTTATTTTGTAGATAAATAAAATAACTTGACTCTCTGGAATCAAATCAGGGCCAAAATAGAGAGAAACTGACAAAAAGGACAAAATCATAAATTTTCTGCTAAAATGCAATGTTAGTTCCATTTTTATTGGCATGTGTTCGTGACAAAACAAGTTCAATTGAGTTGTAATCTATCGTGAAAATCTTTGTACAATTGGATTGGTTTTTGGCTGCTGTGCATCAGACATACTTTCGTGGTGCGTTAGTTGCAGTGTTCAAACGATTGGCGTTAGTGCTGTGTTCGTTCTTGGGTTCGAACGGGTTCATTCCAGAGAGAAAATGTTCGAGTCACGATCTTATTGGGTTCGAACAAGATCATTCCAGAGAGTATTTGTTCGTTGTGTATTCGAGTGGCGTTCGAACAAGTCTTCACAGAAAGGGCGCGTTCGTGGTGTGTTTTAGTGACCGTTCGAACGCGATCACGATTGCGATTTGAACGTATTTTTGGTTTGCAAAACCCTAACTTTTCACCTTACCTATAAATATATCACTTAGCCGTCATTCTCATCAGTTGAAGTATATTTCCCTTCAGCCAAATCTCTCAAAAGCTTTCAACTCTCTTTGATTTCACCTTGAAGACTCTTTGAATCTTTTGTCTTCTATTTGTTTGGTGAAATCCAATCTTTGTTAAACCTTCAACACAACTTAATCCAAATTCCCTAATCCTTCAAAGTTCTTTAGGAGGAAGTTTGGTAGCCGGAGTTCCGGTGTCATTGGTGATACAATCTACTCAGAGACTTCAGTGGTTCTAAAGAAAATCATGGGTCTTGGGCTTGAGGATTTGTCTTGAGTTCTTACAGTATTGAGGTACTTGAGTCGGTGGAGTTGTCACCATAGGTGTTGACCATCGCTGTAAGTTTTTCTTTAAATAGTGGTATTGAGGTACTTGAGTCGGTGGAGTTGTCACCATAGGTGTTGACCATCGCTGTAAGTTTTTCTTTAAATAGTGCATTTAGATGGTAGCCTATACCCGGAGTGGTTTTTTTACTCGCAAGAGTTTTCCACTTCGTCACTAAAATTATTGTGTTGATTTTGTGTGGTTTGATTTAATTTGCTGCTTTATTTATTATTATTGATTTAATATTTGAAGCATAATTTTATTTGGTTGTTATTATAGTTGTCTGTTGTTCATCCATAGTAGCAGTAACATGACTTGTATTGATTATTATTTATAATTCCACATAGGGTCAGAACCTTGTTGTGAAAATTAAATTTTCAATTAGTATCAGAGCCTGAACTCGATCATTGACCCATTAGCTATGGAACGTAGTCAACCCTTGAATTGTCAGCCAATTTTTAATGGCACTGAATATTTACATTGGAAGGTTCGCATGAAAGCGTTCCTTAAGTCCTTATATGAGAAGGTTTGGATGACTATTGAACACAGATGGAAACCTCCTGTTGTTGTTGTTGTTGATGGGGAATCTTCCCCTAAAGACAAATTGATTGAGACCAAGGAAAAATTTGATGCTAGCAATAGGAATAGCAAGGCAATTAATGTCATACATGGTACTGTGTGTTCTACTGAGTTTAGAAGAATCTCTATGTGTGAGATATCCAAGGATGCTTGGGACATCCTGCAGACTGTGCATGATTGCACATTGTCTGTTAAAAATAATAGACTCCAGGATTTAGCCACTAGGTTTGAGGTCTCCCATATGAAAGATGATGAGACATTTGATGAGTTTTATATTGAGATTAACGATATTGTTAACTCTAATTTTAACCTAGGAGAGACTATACCTACCAACAGGATTGTTAGAAAAATCCTTAAATCCCTGCCTGAGAAGTTCCTACCCAATATAAATGCCATCAAGGAAAGCAATTACCTCGATCAGCTTAATTTAGAAGACCTCATAGGGAAACTGTAGGTTTATGAGTAGAAACTTTCTGGGTATCAAAAGCCCAAAACTATAGCAATGAAGATCGTGAAGAGTGTTGTTCATGATTCGTCCAGTGGTGATGATACCATCACAGATCATGATTTGGCCTTATTTGCATAGAAGTTTAAGAAATTCCTTAAACTTAAGAAGAGTGGCCATAACAATAACATGGATATGGAGGATATGCCTAGAAAAAGTAGGCATAGCAGTAAAGAGTCTAGAGAGGATGAGGGTGGTAGATCCCGTGGTGTCCAATGCCATGAGTGTGAAGGATATGGGCACATTAGACCCGAGTGTCCTAAATATATGAAGGCTAAAGGTAAGAAAGTCATGGCAACCTCTCTTAGTGATTCAGAAGGTGGCTATACTTTTGATGAGTCTCATAAAGACAAGAATAATTATATGGCCTTTGTTGCTAGTGTTTCTGATGAGAGAGATACTGTTGTTAATGATGCTGATTCAGAAGTCTCTCTCGATGAGGATGTTGATGAGGAAAGTCTTCAAGTAGCTTATATTGATCCGTTTAATGAGATTTTAGCTATTAAGAAGACTAATATAGAGGTCAGTAAAAGGCTGAAAGCTGTAGAGCTAGAAAAGAATGAAGCTCAAGCTAAATTTGAGCAAAACCTTTTGATGGTTGATGACCTAGAATATGGAACAGAGGCCTAGTGAATAGGGTCTAAACTTTAAAGATAGAACTTGAAAATGCTAGAACCTAGTTGTCTATATTTTATAGTGAGAATAAAAAAGTTGATCGTATGTTAGGCATTAGTCTTGAGCCTAATTGTGATAAGGCTTCTTCATCTAGAGCTGTCTCTCTCAACTAAACATGAATTAAGTAAGAAACCTATTATTTGTAGTCATGTGATCCTTCCTATTGTTCCTCGTCATGTTTCCTAACCTCAATCTAGAGGTGTTGTGGGTAAACCTCAATCTCATCCGAGGACACATTAAGCCTAAGTGCTTTATGTTGCATAAGCAAAGGAAGAGGCCTAAGAGTGTGTCACTTAGATTTGATTCTTCAAATCTAGCTTCTCAAGTTTCTGCACTAACTAATCAGACATAATTTCTTAGGGAGAAACTTTCTTTGTTGACTAGGAATTCTCACGTGGATGAGGTTTCTAGAAAGGTTTAGGTGAGGAAGCAAGATGCCTTCCCATCTACTTCTGCATGTCCTGATGGACATGATGAGAGTGCACTTCGGTGTAACTTTGCTTAGTATATGCATTTTATTTTCCTATTACATATATGTATGTGTTTTATGTTTTTGCACGTTTATTTTATTTTCACTGCATATGGATGTGTGTCTTATTTTTGTTATATGTCCCTTGATATATAGGATGGAAACCTGAACATAAATTTTATAGACGATTTCGAATGGACGGTGGTATGATCTGCACTTGGGATACAACTCCACGTACCATTTGATATTTTACAAGCCCGTTTGTGTTTTTATTTTTTATGTGTTAAATTATGAAAAATACAAAAAAAAAATAAAAAACCAAAAATATTTTTTATGACTTGTTGGAGCATGAAAACTTATGTATGTGATCTTGGTATGTAGGATATATGATTATGCATGTATGATATGCTTTTATTTTTCTTGATGCTGTATATGTATGTGTGTGTGATAAAAACTCTCTGTATATCTTGTGCTTGCACATCATATACACGTTTTTATTTTATCAAGACTTGGTCGCATGTATGAGTTCTTGGAATAGCAATCTAATTTCTTATACGCTTTGTTTGCTTAATAATGTGATCTTTGACTAGTTGACCTTTCTATCCTATTTTGAAAAAAATAAAAAGAAAATAAAAAAAATAAAACTCAAGTGCAAAGGAGCCAATGTGGCCAGATTCAAAAGATAAGGGCAAAAACCCTTCACTCGAAATAGTTATTAAATATAAGCTCATGATATGTATGGGGTAAATAATATAGCATGCAACCAATGTTGCTTATTTTCAGGTCATAGTGGCGATGGGTATGAACACCTATTTTATGGACTTGGTTTATTTAGAGATGGATTTCTTTGGTTGCGTCCAGCTCACAAAAAAGGTCTTAAGCCTCGATTCGTTATGCAGTTTATTTTTCACACAAGTACTTGCTCTGCTTTGGTGTTTATTTCATATACATAAGTGTTGTATTTAGACACTTTTAAAATGATGCATATTGTTTAATGTCATGAACAGCTGAATACTGACTGAGTATCATTGTATCAGCTTTAAATGCTGTTTCAGTCAGTTTTTGACAGAATTTTTATTTATCTCATTGTGCGCTTCATGTTATGCATACCAATTTTTTCTTTCCCGTGCACATTTCTGAGTTTTGGATTTCTTCCCGTGTGTTATTTTGCTAACTATATGTACCTGTTAGTGAGGGGTAGTAATTCGTGTTTATTTATGCTCTTGTATGTGTTGTCTTCTATTTTTCCTGTTTTCATTTGCCCTTTGTCATTTCATGACAACAAGGGGGAGAGTAATAAATTAAGGGGGAGAGTCTCAATATATGGGAGGGAGCAGTAGAATATCCTTTAGATATCTCTGTTTTAAGGGGAGTTAAGATTAAGGGGTAGAAGGGATATTTACTTGTACATGCATGATTTTTATACCTTTTTATTTTATACTTGATAATCCTAACGCTTTTCACGATATATTATTGTTTGTGGATGTTTCAGGTAAGTAGGTTTATTCCTGCAGTGACATTATTTTGAAGACTACTTTGTTAGGTGTTAGATCAAGTCCAGTTGTAATAAGTCACTGTTTTGATAGTTGACAGTTGAGTATTTTCTTTTTGGGACTATTACCGTAGTCTTTGTATTAGGTAGTGTTTTGTCACGGAATGCCAAAGGGGGAGATTGTTAATTCCATTTTTATTGGCATATGTATATGACAAAATGAGTTCAATTGAGTAGTAATCTGTTGTGAAGATCTTTGTGCAATTGGACTGGTTTTCGACTACTGTGCATCAGACATATGTTCGTGGTGCATTCGATGCAGTGTTCGAACGATTGGCGTTAGTGTTGTGTTCGTTCTTAGGTTTGAACGGGTTCATTTCAGAGAGAAAATGTTCGAGTCACGTTCTTGTTGGGTTTGAAAGAGATCATTCTAGAGAGCATTCGTTCGTTGTGCGTTCGAGTGGCGTTCAAACAAATCTTCATAGAAAGGGCGCGCTCGTGGTGCATTCTAGTGACCGTTCGAACGCGACTGTGATCTGAACGTGTTTTTGGCCTGTAAAACCCTAGCAGCTTTTCACCCTACTTATAAATATATCACTTATCCGTCATTCTCATCAGTTGAAGCATATTTCCCTTGAGCCAAATCTCTCAAAAGCTTTCAACTCTCTTTGATTTCACCTTGAAGACTCTTTGAATCTTTTGTCTTCTATTTGTTTGGTGAAATCCAATATTTGTTAAACCTTCAACACAACTTAACCCAAATTCTTTAATCCTTCAAAGTTCTTTAGGAGGAATTTTGGTAGTCGGAGTTCCGACGTCATTGATGATACAATCTACTCGGAGACTTCAAAGGTTCTGAAGAAAACCGTGGGTCGCGGGCTTGAGGAGTTGCATTGAGTTCTTACAGTATTGAGGTACTTCAGTCAATGGAGTCGCCACCATAGGTATTGACCATAACTGTAAGTTTTTCTCTATATAGTGGATTTGTGTGGTAGCCTATACTCGGAATGGTTTTTTACTCACAAGATTTTTCCACTTCATCACCAAAATTATTGTGTTGATTTTGTATGGTTTGATTTAATTTGCTGCTTTATTTATTATTATTGATTTAATATTTGCAGCATAATTTTATTTGGTTGTTATTGTAGTTGCCTGTTATTCATCCATAGTAGCAGTAACATGACTTGTCTTGATTATTATTTGTAGTTTCAAATAGAGTCAGAACCTTGTTGTGAACATCTAATTTTCATAAGCCGTTTGCTAAAATACGCCGATTGCTAACGTGCACCAGACACATGTCAAAACCAGAGAAACTTACTAACATGCGCATGCCACGTGTCAATATCACAACAATATTGCTAACGTGTGCCGGACACGTGTCATCATCTCATGCTGTCGATAATACATGTCATTGCTGACGTAGCGTCGTGACGCGTACAAACTTTTGCATCACTACGCCAAACTAATTATTTTACCGACAGTCACGTGTCAAGATCACGTTGAATCAGATATGTGTTCTTTATGCCCAATATTTTCTTTATTGTTTATTTATCTTTTTTAATTTCTAGCTTTAATTTATGTAAATTTCTTTATTTAAGCTTTTACTAGTCCTAGATATGTGTTGTAACTAAACCCGTTATCTGGGATTGTGATGAATTCCAATATCACCGGTTTATAAGTGGTTATTTTATGTCTTGGGTTTTATAAGTGGTTATTTTATGTCTTGGGTAATATAAAGGTTTATTTATTAAGTCTTAAGCTTAATACTTTTTGTTAATTTTTGTTAACTGGCCATTAATAAGATTGATTTGGTAAATTTAAAATAAACTTGACGAAGGAATTTCAGGTTTCAGCTTTATACTTAATAGCCCACGATCTCCCTTATGGAATATATACCCCTTAATAGATTTCCTTCCAGGATAGACATATTCCTGTCGGGTAGGGGTAGCAACAATTGGAACTTAATCTTAATGAATTCAGGTAACTTGATTAATATGGACATATGATTAATTGGGTTACACTAGGTATTTGCATCTGACCATCGACAAAGACTTTTGCATAATTTCGTGTTCCACATTAATAAACTAATATATTTCACAAACATGAGATAACCACTTCATCTTTAAAAGATATTGGAAGGATTCACAACCCTAGATAGTTTAATAATATTGAATTTTCCTTTCATTTACTTTTGCATAGTTTTATTTACTTGTTTTAGTTTAAAATCATCATTCAATCAAACAACCAATTTATTTGAAAAAATATAATTTAATACAAAAATCATTTTTTTAAAAAATAAAATATAATTATTGATCGAATACTCGGTCGGTAAATATATTACAACATGTAAACCTTACCGACGACACTATACGATCGGTAAATTCAAGATATTACCGACCATTATTTTGGTCGGTAAAAGATATTTTACCGACCATTTATATATCAGTCAATAATTTTTTTTTGAGTTATTATCGATCGAAATTCATTTATTTAACTATCGATTACTTCTCATTGTTTGTCGGTAATCTATCGATAATACTTGCCGATAATAAATTTATTTAATCGTGGCTTAAACTCAACAATGTGATTACTTTTGTGGAGTTTTAAGTCACGATTTCTTTGTGCCTAAAAGTAGACCAGTCTATACATCTGGCCTAGTAATTGCTCTTCGGTTGTTAAAGTAAATTTACATAAACTATGTATTCATCTCCACATGCTTTCTTACCAATTTTAGTAAGCCCTTAGACCATAAATGAGTTATTTGTTAGCGTGTATTCGCATTAATATTTCCACACTAATCCAAAACTTTATACTATTTGCATGAGCATTTTTATTAAATTGCTGAAAGAAGAATTTTCTTACTATATCAAGTGAAATTCTAGATTCATTACTAATACGTGCACTTTGAAAATATCTGATTACCATTATGATGAAACTTCGAGCTTCTAATTTATGATTAACACTCGCAAGATGATTACACTCAAGCAAAATTTCCCTTAATTCCAATGTTACAATAAGTATTCTGACTATGTTAATAGTTTATAAGATTAGTTATCCCACAAATGAATGATAATAACACTATATTAGTCTTTCCAAATTATCAAAGTCTTAATTATCAATAATCTTGTGACTAGAAATATTTAGGAGTGATATTATCAAACAAAGACAAATGCTTATATGCTAAATGAATTACCATTTTGTTTTATTCAATGTAATTTATTATACTCCTACTTCAAAGGATCTAGGGATATTACCAACAATGCTTGAGGGGTCGGTAACTTCATATACATCTCTTCCAAAAGTAAATCCTTTTGAAAGTAAATTTTTTAAAATACTTTCCAGAAAAACTGTAAAACAAAAGTATCAAAAATATATTATAAAATAAATCTCTGTAAAAGAACTCAAATTCCAAAATCAATTATAGACATTGCATTTTCAATTTTCATGGCCAAATAACGAGTCTCTTGTATGGGAACTATCTGGAAGTTTAGGGGATTGTAAGGTTAAATGTTGAAGAGAAACCATCTACATACGGATGGATATAAACCCTTAAGTCCGGCCAGACATAACTATCACCTCCTACCGAATACACGTCCACATCTGGCCAAACATGCATCACATTTCCAGTTTTATAGGACTCGATCTCTTTCCTGCTTAGCAAATTTCCATAAAACCATATTCTTTCATTCTTAAACATTTTATTCGATTATCTTTTTCCTTAATTATCACCTTCCATGATTATCAACTTCTCGTTTTAAATGGTATCGATTCTGTAACATCTCAGATTTTCAGGACTGTTCTAGAAGGTTCTCGGACTTATATTTTAGTCTCGGAGCATGATGAAAATGAAGAATAAGAGTTCAATCGATGATTATATGGGTTAGAATAATATATTATGAATTTTTATCGCGTTGGAAAACGTGTGGGATCAGAAGTCAGTCACGTGATTTTTACTATACTAGTAAAGTTTACAGTTTTGGTCATGAAATTAGCAAACGACCTCCGATCAAGTTGATTCTTGAACCATCAGACTCGTTTTTCTGAGACGAACAACTTTCGCGTTGAACTTTTTTTTTCGAAAATCACGCCAGAATGGCTTCAAAAGTGATGATTTCTGAAATTACCCTTAGAGGTGAGGGTATTTTAGTAAAATTTGGTATAAGATATTTTTGTTTTTATTATTATTATTATTATTATTATTATTATTATTATTATTATTTTCAGAAATTACAAAAACAAAAAAAAGAGAAACGCAGTGGCTATCGAGCAGGAGAGAGAAAGAGGGAAATGAGTGCGCCGGCAGCCTCCGGCCGCCACCACGCTGGAGGACCACTGGCATTCGATGCGTCCGGCCATGACGCACCTGCCGGTGGCCGGCGCTGAGACTCAGGACAGCCGGAATCGGCGCAGGAAGGGAAAAAAGGGCGCGACAATAGGTTTTGCGATCCCGGCTCGTCGCTTTGTTTCACGGCCCGAGCCACCTACTAAATTGAAGCCCTCGAGAAGTACTACAAGATGGTGGTGACGGTTTTCCCGATCCGTGCTCGGTGGAACGCAAAACGAGGAAAGAAGATTATGATGAATAGTAACTTGACGTGAACAGTAACTCCGATCGGAATTTCGATGACACCTGCGCGTTCGTATGGCCGATGGGAGTCCGAATATGGCCTCGGAATTTCGGTACGACCCTCCATTTAGAATTTGTTATTTTAAAGTTTATAGTTTTAAATTCGGATGTTTCCGGTAGTTCCGTAGTGTAGCGATTTAGCATGAAATGTTTTGGGTGTGATTTGATATGTTAAAACGATAAATATGGTAGAATCCGGGGAGAAACAGATTAGGTTTGATTGATCCGGTAGAATTAACGAGATTCCGGTAAAATGAAATTTCTCGCGCGATTGAGTGTAGATGACCGTAACCATGGTTGAGATGTAAATATGATATTGCGAGGGTAATTGAGTAATTCTGGAATAGTTCGGAGGGTTCGAGACCCTTCTGTACAGTTTACGGAAACTTTTCCTCAAGTTTTACTGCAAACGCGTAAAATGAGAATTTGAGTTATCTAGTTAGTTTAGAATAATATATAAGCATGTATTAGAGTAATTAAGCTTGACCGGTAGAATCAGAGAGGATTCATATGTTTCAGAAAAGTCAAGAAGTTTATTATAGATGAGTAGAAAGTTCCACAAATAGTGGTTCTGACATGTGTTGTGATTTGTTTTGACAAATCGGGTCCAGGTTCGAAGTGTCCGCGAAGCCAGGTAAGTAACTCATGCTATGAATACTTAAGAGATTTATTATTGTTCGTAATTACTAATATAATAAGTTGTAGATAGTTACGTGCATGAAACACACACACACACACACACACACACACACAACACACACACACACATATAAAGATGAATGTAGGAGAGAAAAGTAGGTGTACAAACAAAAGGTAAGTACGAGTGTATGAAAGTAAAGAGATGCATATCTAGGTATAAACCAGTGTACAAGTATATATAAATAGATAAGGTACATGATAATGTCATGTTTATGATTATAGTTAAACGAAACTTGGGTATGAGGGATGTAGAAAGTACACCATAGAGAATGAGATTAAAGTTTAAAGAATGATAAATGGTAAGAAAATGAAATATATGTACTGATGTATATAGAATGATACAAAAATAAGAACATAAATGTACACTTAGCTAAGTAAAAGTAGGTAAGTTACATGCAGTAACAAGTAAGCTTATAAATAGTAACTGTGTGTGTGTGTGTGTGTGTATTGGTTGCCAATGTGGATTGATACAATTTTGGTAGTATGTGTATGATGAGCTTGTGCATGATAGATGAGTATATAGAATGTAAAAATAAGTTGTATGTATGCTTAGAGAAGTGCATGTATATGATTAATTTCAGTGTACTATGGATATACGTGAATTATTGCATGTACATGTTTGATAGTATAAGAAGTGCATATGCATACCTATATGTTATGGTTTTTAGAAGTTAAGTTAAAGCTAAAAGTGTTTTAGGTTTCAAAGTTTTACAAAGATAAGTTTTCAAATGTTTTTGAAAGAGATGTCTTTACAGTTTGAAATTTGATTTAAGTTTTTAAAAAAGTTTATCCTCAGTGTTATGTTTTTCGGGACATGAGGTAAAAACTCACCCAGTATGTAACTTGAGATACAGTTCGGAATTGACGGATATAGTAGCATGTGCACATGTGGAGGACTGAAGGGACGCTCTCAGATCCTCGAGCAGGACAGAGTCCCGAAATCCTGATTTCAGAGCTGGGTGGCTACGCTGCAGTTAAGTTATGGTCCTGGTTGTAGAGCTCTACGTTGCCAGTTGAGTGTTGGTCCTGGACGTAGGGTACCACCAGTTCTAGAGATGCCCAGTTGAGTGATGGTCCTGGGCATCGAGTATATCCAGTTGAGTGATGGTCCTAGGTGTAGAGCAGTTTTCAGTTTTTAGATTTCAGTACACGGTTTTCAGAAACAGAGTTTAGAAACGGTTTTTTTAGATTTTAGTTTTCAGTTTTCAGATACAGTTTACAGTTTTAAGATACAGATCCTGATTTTCAGAGAAGTTTCAGTCTTCAGATACAGTTTTCAGAAAGAGCTTTTCCAGAAAGAGAAAGTAAAGTAAAGCTTTCAGCAAAGAATTTTCAGAAAGAAACTTGAAGATAATAGTTTTTCATAAAGAGTTTTCACAAAGTTGATGAGCAGAAAATATATCAATATTTAAAGCCCATTTTACCTAATATTTTGTTTAATTTCTCGAGTTTGATGAACGTTTTGATGTGTTTTATTTATTTTGCAGATAAAAATAATATTGGGAATTAATGGAATCAACTCAAGGTTAAAACGATGAAATCCAGAGGAAAAATGGTCAAAATGAAATTTTACTATACGCGTCACGAAGTGCAGTCAAAATTTCCAATTTTGCGCAACTTTCGTAGTTTGGCCATAACTTTTTCGTCCGATGTCCGATTGAGTTGATTCAAGTTCTAGATTAAAGAAGACTCGAAGATCTAAAATGTTGAAAGTCAAAATATTTTCGAATTCTGAAGTTTGGAAGGCCGAAATTGATGAACAATACAGTATATTTTGTGTATCTACTATAGTCATTACAAAATATAAAATAAAATTAATAAAATAAAAAAAATAAAAATTGTCAAACTTCCACCAAACATGCTTGCAAGTTTGGTGCCATGTTTGATGCCATGTTAGGTGCCATGTTAGGTGCCATGTCTTGTGGCATGTTTGGTGGAGTGTTTTTGGAGCAATTTGTGGAGCAATTGGTGGAGAAATTGGTAAGGAATTTAAGGATTACATCTTGTGTGTTTATTTTTTTTAGTAATTTAATTTATGTATTTTAATTTTCAATAGCATTAGTTCTTTTCTTCTACTCTTTTCTTTATGTTTAGTAGTTAAATTTCCACTGGGGGAAGGGTGAAGCTTTTAATATTTTAATTTAGATTAATCTCCCTTAATTATAATATAACATTTATTATTCACATTAAAAGGAATTACCGCCTTAATGGCTGGTTTTATTTATTTAGCATAAAGTGGCACCGCTTATATGGCCGGTTTTTAGGTGACAGATAATTACCGCCTATATGGCTGGTTTATGTTTAAATATTATTACCGTCTTAATGGCATGTTGGACTTCATTTAAATCTGATTTAATAAGGAATACCACCTATATGGTCGGTTGGCTAATCACCGTTAAATTCTATATTATAATAAGAGAGATTTCTAAATTATAAATAGTAAAAGTGGATCCCCTAACCCCATCATTTTATTTTTATTCTAGGGAAGTGGTGACACACAATACACACACTTAATAATTGATTTTCTTTTTATGGGTAGTTCTTTAGTTTGTTTATTAAGTCTTAGTCTTAACGCTTCCTGTTGCTTGATCACCAATAGGATTTATGCGGTAAATCTAAAATGAACTAGATATAAGGATTTTAGGTTTCAGCTTTAGACTTAATAACTCACGATCTTCCTTGAGGATAGATAACCCTTTAATAGATTTCCTTACAGGATAGAAATATACATGTTGGGCGTGGGTAGCCATAATTGGAACTTGATCTTAATGAATCCAGGGTAATGTGGTTAACATAGGAATATGGTTCAACTGGGTTAAATTGGGTATTTGCGTTTGACCATCGAAAGAGGCTTTTGCATATTTTCGTGTTCCAGGTTAGCAAACTGAATTAATACACATAAGTGACGGAATCGATTCATCTTTTTAACAGTATTATGTGGAGTCACGACCCTAGATCTTTTGAGTCTTTTCTTTTCTTTAGTATTATCTTTTGAGTCTTTTGTATTTTCTTTTATTTATTTTATTTTTATTTTAATTAAGCAATTCCACATTCAACCAACCAAAGCAATTAATTTCATACTCCCTATAATTAGATATCTGTAAATAAATAGATTCAATAATTAATAACAATAGTAGGAATTAAGTCCTCGTGGGATCGATATTTTTATACTACTTGAACGATACATGCGCTTGCGTTATACGCGTGTGATTACGCACCGGTCAAGTTTTTGGCGCTGTTGCCGGGGACTTATATTTCTTGAGTTATTAATTTTGAAGCTATTTTATTTACTTGTATCTAATTTTCTTTATTTCTATTTGTAATTTTTATTTATTTCTTTTGTTTTTCAGGTGGTTGAACACTGGAACATTACTAGGAGATGGAGAAATTACGAGCATTATACGAAGATACACCCCAATTCTGGGAACAACAGTCCGATTTTCTGAGGTCTGTTGAACAACCCAACGATTATCACTGGATGCAAGAACTAAGCAATACTATATTTGCTCATCAGAGCGAGATGATGAGATGTGTGATTTGTGATAGTAACCACCAGAGCGATCAATGTATATATCTTTCAGAGTGGGAGAATTTTTGGAGACAATCATGTTATGAAGAGCCATCACATTTCACAGAACCACATTTTCCATCTTATCCACCACCCAACTAATATGATCTTCATCAAGAACCAGAGCCATCAGATGAAGAATAATTGTTTGACATGCTCAAAGATTTGTTCGAGAAATGAGATGAAAAGTTAGATCGATGCTTGAAATATCCCGAAATTAACTCGAAAGTGCTCAGAGACAAATAGAATCCATACAGAGGATGACAGATCAAATAAGACAGATGATAGAAAGCCAGAATAACATACCTCAAGATTCATTCTCAGATGACACTGATGACGCCTTTGAGTACCAATCATATCATGTTGACATGTTAGAAGATGAGGAGGCTAACCAGTATAAACAACCAGAGGTATCGGTTCCGGAGCCCAAACTAGCGAAGTCTTTATTTGATTTTTATTATTCAGATTCTGACTCTGATGATGAAGTGGAGCTGTTCGTACCAACAAAAATTAAGGATGAAATTATGTATCCTCAATTCGAAGATCTTGGATCGTGCATTGCAATAATGTTTGAAGAAGAATTTCCAACGACATAGGATAAAAGCTTACAGACAGATACAACTTTACATCCTCTCGCCGATGATTTTAGAGATTGATTTGCACAGTTGTTTGATGAAGAGTTACCTGAATCATCCATTCCAGTCAAACAAGAGGATGAAGACCTAATGACTAACACATCCTTATCCTCAGGCAGATAATTATGAGACATGCGTATCACAGATGATAGACGAAGAACTGAACGCAGAAATCTTAGAATACATCTGTGAAGACAAGGTGGAGTAAGAAGCAGAGCAAATGGAGGAGCTTATGTCTGAACTTAGGGAAGATACAGGGCATTCAAGAGAAACATCATTGTCTTGGGGAGTACAAATCAAAGATATCGCCCAGAAGCTTGACAAAATAGAACTCTCATTCCAAGTCAAGCACCATACGAGACTTCCTGATTCTCTTTCTTTCTTTGCAGGAACTACTAGAGCAACAAAGTTTAAGAAGGTGGCACAAGCATTGAATGGTAAAAAATTCTTTTTGCTACCTCATCGTTGGAAGAGACCATTCAAAAGCAACGCTCATGGGATTGTCTTTGATCGGACATCCAAAACAACGCTGAAACTTCATTGACAGACAGATTTCAATCACGTCTGGCTGAAGACGTAAAATTTAGCGCTAGCAGGGAGACAACCCATGCAATTTTGTTATAATTTTCATTTTCATATTTTGTGTGAAATTTTTAATTTCGTGTGTTAGTATTTCAGGTAAAAGCACAAAAGGAGCATTTTTAAGACAGAAGGAATGATGTTTTTGTTATAGTTTCTAAAACATGTCCCAAGATCAAACAAGCATGTAAATAAGAATGAATAAAGATGAGGAGTGGCGGAAACACACTTACATCGATCGGTTTATGGATCCGTTAAGCAACAAAATTTCCCCTTTGTGCAGTGATGAATTCGGCCAAGAGAGGATGGAGAGCTCCAAGCTTTAAATGTGTCCTTCCAAGCTCTTGAATGGGTTTCCTATATCACCTTGTATGATCCCTTGAAGGTGCTAGCCTTATATGTGATTTATAGTTCCAAACAAACACACTTTCTTCATAAATTGTTGTCAGAAAACATGAAGAAATAGAGAGCCAAAATTGCTTCAGGTTTCGGCCTTGATAAGAGAGATGGGAAATGTATTTTTTTTTACTTAAAAAAACTTATATATTTGTTTCAAAAAAAAATAAAAAATCATATACAAAAGTTGGTATATGACAAAGTCAAATCTATACACTTTTTCTTTGACTTGGAGTGTGATGCACTCTTTCAACCACTCACCTAAACCCATCACCTAAAGTAACTCAAATGATAAGTGATGTGATGGTTAATGTGACATGTGGGCCCCACTCGATTCCGAATACGAGTGGGCCCGCAAACACTCCTGGGCTCGGGTTCGACAATTCCGAATTAACGAACTTCCATCGCGACGTTATATAAATCGAATTTAATTAAATAATTTATGCCTAGTAAAATTACTATTCACGTCGCTAACAAATTAATTCTAAATTAACTCGTTTGCCCGAATTAAAATCTAATTTTAATTCCGCGTCGAAATCGAATTTCGTTTAATATATCAAATATATTATTTTAACGATTAATTCCAAATTAATCTTTCTCTCTCTTCAAATAGTGCTTTATCCAAGATAAAGTCTCTCCGCAATTAATCCCAGATTAATTAAGTTCGAATCATACATCATCAGTGAATCTTCGAGAAGTGACCCAAGAGATCTCTGGATATGTTGGTAGTAAATACGGTCGTCGGACTATCCGAACACGTACGTACCAAGGACTATGTTTTTACCGATTTACAAGACAAGGTTAGCAAAACGCCATGCCTACCCAATTCTCCAGAAATATTCTTACTGGAATATAAGATCTTTAACAGGCGTAGTATACTGTAGTATAGTGTATAGCGATCCAGTATCGGATGATCACATGCAAGGCCTGGGGCTGGAGAAGTGTCTGCCCCGTACGAAACATATATCGGATATCAAGCAACTAGTCTCTTTGAATCGGATAATCCTGACATTGTCATATTATCCCGATGGTTGCAACCATTATAGAGTACTAGTTCTATATCCATGCGTGATCATCATCTCCATATGTCTGAAGTGATACTTCCATCTTGACATCACACCCAATACACTACGATTCTCGATAAACCCAGAAGAGGTGTACACAAAACCTGTTAAAGCCCTGGACGACCAAAACTAAGGTCTACTGATTGTCGTAAGTACTAGCGATGCAAGTCTCAGGTTAAGACCATATACACCTACCCTGAAGCGGACTCCCATAGACACATAGACATACTACCATTGGGACTCCGCGGGGTCTATCCAGAGCGAAGCTGTTTTCCATACCATCGGTAAAACACAACCTCCTACCGCACTTGCATAAGTATCCTATACTTAAATATATGAGAACTATGCCGTTGTGCCCTCACAATGCGCACAAGTGCAATACTAGTCTATTCCGCATTATCGATGTCCAATCTCGATAATACTATGACTAGGGATATTTAATGATTAAACCTTTATGGATTGATATTGTCTCATATCATCTCAATATGGAACTAATCATGGACTTTTACCATTTATATATCAAAGTAAATAAATTACAAAATGGTAAAAGGCAATTTCATTGCTACATAGTCAATTTTGTATAATAATACAATATCATTTACAAAACAGTGACGCTATGGGTCATAACTGTCCAACAATATCCCACTTGGCCTATAGCCAGTCACTCAAGCATCTAATACCTGAACTATGTATATGTCGCTCAAACTTTTCCCGATGAATGGCTTTCGTTAGCGGATCTGCAATGTTGTCATCTGATGCGACCTTCTCGATCTTCACATCGCCACGATGTATGATCTCACGAATCAAATGGAATCGTCGAAGAACATGCTTAAATCGTTGATGAGACCGTGGTTCCTTAGCATGCGCTATAGCCCCGGTATTTTCACAATACAATAGAATGGGCTCAGCTGCTAACGGAACTACTCCTAATCCAATTAGGAATTTTCGAATCCAAACCTCCTCATTTGCTGCTTCAGCTGCAGCAATGTACTCTGTTTCAGTTGTTGAATCGGCAACAGTATCTTGCTTGGAAGATTTCCAGCTCACTGCTCCGTTATTCAAATAAAATATGTACCCTGATTGCGACTTAAAGTCGTCTCTGTCGGTTTGGAAACTAGCATGGGTATACCCAGATACCTCAAGTTCTCCATCTCCATAGATTAAGAAAGCATCCTTAGTTCTTCTAAGATACTTAAAGATACTCTTAACTACCATCCACTGATCTTTACCTGGATCGGCCTGATAGCGACTGCACATGCTCAAAGCATATGACACATCAGGTCGTGTACATATCATGGCATATATGATCGATCCAACTGCCGAGGCGAACGGTGTTCGACTCATGTTGTCTCTCTCATCTTGAGTTTTAGGACATATGTCCTTAGATAGATAGACACCATGTGATATTGGCAACACTCCCCTCTTGGACTGATCCATAATTGAATCTCTTCAATACTTTATCAATATAAGTACTCTGGGAGAGTCAAAGCAGCTTTCTAGATCCATCCCGGTAGATCTTTATTCCCAGAATAAAGGCTGCTTCTCCCAGATCTTTCATGGAGAATTTTAATGAAATCCAAGCTTTCACCGACGTTAACATGGGAATGTCATTACCGATAAGCAATACATCGTCAACATAAAGGACAATAAAAGTCAGTGCTCTCCCACTAAACTTCTTGTATACATAAGGATCATCTTCGTTTTGAATGAAATCATATTCTTTTAAGATCTCATCAAAACGTTGGTTTCATGACCGCGATGCTTGCTTCAGTCCATAAATGGACCGATTTAACTTACAAACCTTGTTTGCAAGTCTAGGTGTGATAAAACCGTCATGCTGTTGCATATAAACATCCTCCAAAAGGTTTCCGTTAAGGAAAGCGGTTTTAACGTCCATATGCCATATCTCGTAATTGAAATATGCAGCTATCGCAAGCATTATCCGAATGGATTTAATCATGGCAACGGGTGAGAAAGTTTCGTCATAATCAATTCCAAGTTGTTGACGATACCCATTCACTACAAGCCTAGCTTTATACGTTTGCACATTGCCATCCATTTCGGTCTTCTTCTTGAAGACCCATTTACAACCGATAGGCTTTACGCCTTCTGGTGCATCAACCAGTGTCCAAACTTGGTTGGTGTACATGGAATCCATTTCGGCCTTCATGGCTTCTTGCCATAAAGCATAATCGATATCTTGTATTGCTTCCTCATACGTAGTCGGTTCATTATCCTCAATGAGATTAATATCTACATGAGGCGAGATAAGGAATCTGTACCTCTCTAGTATTATCCTGACTCTCTCCGACCTACACGGCCCTTGTGCAATTGAAGATTGTGGTACAGTCTCATCCCGGATGGACTGTTCATGTTCTATTGATGATTCAATGCCTGGAACAGTATCACTCTGATTTTCATCGAGTTTTACTTTCCTCCCACTAAACACTGCATTTAGGAATTCATTCTCAAGGAAAACCGCATGTAGAACAACAAATACTTTGTTCTTTTGTGGGTGATAGAAGTAATACCCTTTGGTTTCCCTAGGATATCCTACGAATAGGCATTTATCCGATTTGGGTTCAAGTTTGGTACCTTCCAAACGTTTGACGTATGCCCAGCATCCCCAAATCTTCATGAATGAGAAACCCGATTTCTTTCCTGTCCATATCTCATACGGAGTCTGTTGAACAGACTTTGACGGAACCTTATTCAAAATAAGAATTGCACTGTTTAATGCATATCCCCAGAAGGAAATAGGTAGCTCAGTGCGACTCATCATCAACCTTACCATGTCTAACAAAGTAAAGTTTCTCCGTTCGGACACACCGTTTAATTGCAGTGTTCCAGAAGGAGTCCACTGTGAAAGAATACCATATTTTTTCAGGTAATCTTGAAACTCATTACTCAAGTATTCACCACCACGGTCCGATCGTAATGTCTTAATACTCTTGCCTGTTTGTTTTTCAACTTCGTGTCGAAACTCTTTGAATTTCTCAAAAGTTTCTGACTTGTGTCTCATAAGATACACATAACCGTAATATGATGCATCATCCGTAAAGATTACGAAGTATTGATATCCACCTCTAGCCTGGCTAGACATTAGCCCACATATGTCATTATGAACGAAGGCTAACAGTTCAGTGGCATGTTCACCTTTACCGCTAAAAGGTGATTTAGACATTTTACCTAATAAGCAAGATTCGCAGACGTCATATGAATTTGGATCAAATCTGTCCAAGTACCCACTCTTCGAAAGTGGCGAGTCTTGTTTATATGTCCCAGACGACAATGCTGTTGGACAAAATGACCCATAGCGTCACTATTTGCACAGATCATTGTGTTGTTGTAGCAAATTAACTATGTGACAAGGAAATTGCACTCTCATCATTTGTGATTAGATCACCATAGATATATAAATGAAGAGAGGTCCCTATGATTAGTTCCTGGACTGAGAATGATATGAGACAGTATCAGTCCCCGAAGGATTAATCATTAAATATCCCTAGCCGGAGTATTATCGAGACTGGACATCGATAATGCGGAATAGGCTAGTATTGCACTTGTGTGCGTTGTGAGGGCACAACGTCATAGTTCTCATATATATAAGTATAGAATACTTATGCAAGTGCGATAGGAGGTCGTGTTTCACCGATGGTATGGGAAACAGCTTCGCTCTGGATAGACCCCTCGGAATCCCATTGGTATTATGACTATGTGTCTATGGGAGGCCGAAATCAAAGTAGGTGTGTATAGTCTTAACCTGAGACTTACATCGCTAATACTTACGATAATCGATAGACTTTGGTCTTGGTGGTACATGGCTTTAACCGATTTTGCGTACACCACTTCTGGGTTTATCAGAGAGTCGTAGTGTATTGGGTGTGATGTCGAGACGGAAGTATCACTTCAGTCATAGTGGAGATGATGTCACGCAGGATACGGTACTAGTGCTCTTGAGTGATGCGCATCCAATCGGGATATTGTGACCAGGTCATGAATATCTGATTATAGAGACTATGTTACCAGACATCCGACATGTGTTTCGGACGGGGCAGACGCTTATCCAGCCCCAGCCCTAGCACGTGACTATCCGATACTGGACCGATATACACAATACATGGTATACTACGCTTGATACAGATCTTAATATTCTTAGATGAATATGACCGGAGAATTGGGTAGACATGTGCTTTGCTAGGAGCCGAACTTGTCTCATAAATCGCTAGAACGTAGTACTTGGTACGTACGTGATTCGGATACACCGACGACCGTATTTACTGCCGACTTATCCGGGGATCTCATGGGTCGCTTCCCGATAATGCACCGATGACGCATAACTCGCACTCATTAATAATCTGGGATTATATAGAAGAAAGAGAAAATTAATCTAGGATTAATTACGGAGATATTTTATCTGGGATAAAATATCGTCTAAAGAGAGAGAATGATTAATTTGGAATTAATCGATAAATTAATATATTCGATATATTAAACGAAATTAGATTTCGACGCGGAATTAAAATTAGATTTTAATTCGGGCGAACGAATTAATTTAGAATTAATTCGTTAGTGACGTGAATAGTGAATTCGCTAGGCGTAATCATTTAATTACGACGCAACGGAAAACTCGCTAATTGGGAATTAGCGAACCCGAGCCCGAGTGTGATTGCGAGCGCATTCGTATTTCGAATTCGAGTGCGGCAACGCAAGTCACATCAAGCGTCAAATCAATCGTCACATCAAGCGTCAAATCAAAAGTCACTTTGAGTGACTGATTGATTGATGGATTGACTTGCATCACATCACTTTATTAAAGTGACATGTGAATAGTGATGCAAGTGGGTGGAATAGTAACCTTGATGGATGTGTAATTGATTTACATAAATTTTATTGGATAAAATAAATGGAAAAAGGCTTATTAATTTTGGAAAAATATTTAAGTCATTCTTGTAAATCATTTATACAATTAATCCATTTACACATTTTAGCTTTTCTTCCTTCTCTCTCACGCCCTTGGGGCTTCTCTTCTTTTCACTGCACAGCTCACAGGCGTGAACTTTGGGGAGGCAATGAGTGAATTTTTCATGGACAAATCCAAGTGCTAGCACACTTGCGACTATTGCGAAGGTGTTAGGGAGGTTCACCCATGAGGCGGGACTCATCCGACGGAGTTTGGAGCTTCGAAATGAGACCCGAATTAGCTCAAACCAGTGAGCAAATCTGCACAGTGGCGTGAGCAAGGCAGTGGGCTTTATGGCTTGATTCGTATTCAAATCGACATAACCGATCAATGTAAGTATTCCGCTATCTTCGTTGGTGTATTCGCACATTAATTTCATGTCTTGTTTGATCTTGGGACCTAGATAATATCCAACAAATGCCACATATAAGTTTTATCCTTTGGATTACTCATTTTAATCCTTTTGTTCGTTATTTTATATGTTGGAGATTCATTTATATTCAAAATATAAAGACCATTATTTGCAATAGTAGTGCAAATTTCTGCATCATTTTTATATAAATAACACCCAGTGTTTCGAAATACAAAAGTGTACCCACTTTGGGTTAACATAGATACAGATATAATATTCCTAGTCAAACTAGGTACATAATAACAGTCATTAAGTTCAAGTACATGCCCCGAGGGCTGTTCTAAAACAAAAGTGCCCACGGCTAAAACAGCAATAAGAGTCCCGTTTCCAACACGTAGATCAATCTCCTGCTAATCTGCAGATCCTGCACATCAGTACATATATGAGTACCACAACCGGAATCAAAAATCCAATTTTTAAAACTAGAAGTAGTCATGTTTATTTCAATAACAAACATACCTGATGCCGGTGCCTTACACGCCTTTATCTCATTCCTGAGCGCCTTGTACTCGCGGCAGTCACGCTTCCAGTGATCCCGCTTACCGCACTGTAGGCAAACATCTTGAGATTTGTCATTTGGCTTCCCAGAAGCCTTCAATGATTTAGCCTTGCCCTTCTTTCTATGCTTCTTCTTTTTCACACCTCCAGTTACTTTGGGCCCAGCCCTCGACATCTGAAATGTCGATGCAAAGTGCGCATCGCGCTTGTTGCCTTTGAGAAGCTCCTTCTCGACCTCCTTGAGAGTTGATAATAACTCTCCAAGAGTATCATCAGTGTTCATCAAATTGTAGTTGATGATGATCTGTCTCTAGGAATCGGGGAGCGATTGTAGGACCATGTCCACAGTAAGCTCAGCCTCCAAGACTATCCCTAATTTGGCCAACTCATCTATGTTAGAACGGTGCAGATCTTTCAATCTAGCCATCATGTTATAAGGATCCAAGTCCCTATTCTGGCGACGAAAATGCTGAGTCATGGAAGCAAGCATGATAGACTGAGTTGTATCATAATCATCGTTGTGAGTCTTCCAAAGCTCCAGCTCAAGTGGCTCAGTGGGCTTAGGCTCGAAAGGTTTCTGTATGGTATATAGCAGCCTCTCTGCTCCAAGGACTATCCTCAGATTCATTTTCCAATCGGCAAAGTTCGTGCCCTTGAAGACATTTTCACCCATGATAATGTCTTGGACATTTCCCTTTCCTGCCATCTTAACTATGATAGTCCAACTATCTAGTTAACGATAAATGGGTACAGTCAAACTGTTACAAGAAAAATAACATTGTATTAGTCCAACTAATGTTAAAATATAGACGAAAATTTTTGAATGCGCGTAAAGCTAGGTATCTGAATGAAATTGCAAATTCAATACTAGCCTCCCACTATTTTTCGGCGAGCCTCTAACCCTCTGTCGAGTACTCGGGAAACCCAGTTTCCTAGTGAGATAGGATCCCGTTAAATAACACACAACATTGACTTTGGCCAACAAGCTGTATGATATTTAACTAGGTAGATCTCGAAGATCAATTGGATCTCATCCAACTTCTAGATCCGATAGGTGGGCATCCAAGTCTGAAACATATATACAATACATATGCCAATGTATCCAATACATTTTCCTAACCTTTTCCTATGAATCAACTAAGCCTTGGCTTTGGCACAACAAGCTTAATGATTCCAGTTAAGCGGGACCCATTGACGTGGAAAGTTTTGTAATCAATGTCGATGGACAAGAAGTGATCTTGACTTTGGCCAACAAATCACAACTTGGACAAGACACCAATATGGAACAAAACTCTCATGATTCAAACACATCCTAAATTGACAAAGGTCTTGACTTTGGCCAACAAACCAATACCAATTTTGGATCTTGAGTAAGAATTACTCAATGGAAGGAAATATCGCTTAATATGGATTGAATGATTTTCGCGTAATTGGCAACCAATTAATTATCTTTATTAGGTCTCATCATACACCCTTAAACATGCTTCTAAAACATCATAAAGTGCGTAAAGTAAATTAATAGTGATATGCGGATGGATATATAAAAACTTGTTCCTAGAACAAATCACTCCATTTCCACTCCCTGGCTAGCACTATTATACTTCTACCCAATTACATAAAACAATAATATAAACCTCATTTACATTGAGGGGAATTAGGTGAGAAGAGAATACAAAGGGACAATAAGAGATAAGGCTGGACACACATGTCCAATTTATAAATTCCAAATTTACAATAATTTCTAAAATTACCTTTTCCCTTATAATATCCATCCGATATACATTATTCATTCATCACATCCACATTCATTCATTCAAGGCATGTTATACAACCAATCTAATCCAATTAATTAGTTTTTAATTAGGTGACCATCCAATGTTCGAACAACGGTTTGATTTTACGCGAGTCCAACTCGTTTGAGAATAAGTACTTAAAGTACGAATTCATGAATTATATCTAAAACTACTCGTTAAATCCAATTTAAGTCGTATTCAATACTAATCTATTTATTTAATTCCAAATTAAATATTTACACATTTAATGCACTTTTATAACTTAGATTCCAAATCTAATCTAATCGGGTCTCAAAGCCCAACTAACATCCAATGTCCATTTAATTAAAGTCCGATGGGCTTTCAATTGATTTTATTAGGCTTGGGCTTTGTTCAATGTGGGTCAAACCCAATTACCAAGCCCAATAAGGATCACCCTTATTTTCCATAAAATCAATATCAAGCCCATAAGGCACAATAAACATAAAATCCCATTTATTACATTTGAACTTAATGGAATGATTTAGGCCCAATTTGGATCCAATCCAATTGGCCTAAACCAACTTAGCCCAACCAAGCCCATTATGTCCAAATGTAATAGTTTTAAGCCCAATTCATAATTAAGCCTAATTAACCAAATTTTAAAATTCCAAATTTTATAACTTAATTAATTAAAGTGTAATGTCATGATTAATCTTTTAAATCAATATTTCCAAAATATCGAATTAATCCATTAATCATGCTTTTATCTTAAACACATGTCCAACATCATTTAATCAAAAAATCAAGTCCCTTTCATGCCTATATGCATTCGGCCAAGGTAAGGAAAAATTTTCGATTCCGTTTTTCAATCCAATCGAATTACTAATCATCATTCTATATTCGTTTCAAGTCATCCAATGAACTCACAAACAAAAAATACCAAGTCCTTAGCATGGGTAATGTATTCGGCCAAGCCATCCAATGGGGGAAAAATCAATCCAATTTATTTTTCACAAAATTGATAATGTATAACACAATGTAACATATATTTAAGCATACTTAATCAATCAAAATCATCAAATCATTCTTCAATCAATTTTCCCCAAATTTTACCCTAATATTTTTCATGCTCATTAAGCTCAATGATACCATTGTTGTAGTTTCTAAAACATGTCCCAAGATCAAATAAGCCTGTAAATAAGAATGAATAAAGATGAAGAGTGGCGGAAACACACTTACATCGATCGGTTTGTGGATCCGTTAAGCAACAAAATTTCCCATTTGTGCAGTGATGAATTCGGCCAAGAGAGGATGGGGAGCTCCAAGCTTTAAATGTGTCCTTCCAAGCTCTTGAATGAGTTTCCCATATCACCTTGTATGATCCATTGAAGGTGCTAGCCTTATATGTGATTTATAGTTCCAAACAAACATACTTTCTTCACAAATTTTTGTAAGAAAAAAAGAAGAAATGGAAAGCCAAAATTGCTTTAGGTTTCGGCCTTGATGAGAGAGATGGGAAGTGTATTTTTTTTGACTTAAAAAAAACTTATATATTTGTTTCAAAAACAAATAAAAAATCATATACAAAAGTTGGTATATGACAAAGTCAAATCTCTACACTTTTTCTTCGTCTTGGAGTGTGATGCACTCTTTCAACCACTCACCTAAACCCATCACCAAAAGTAACTCAAATGACAAGTGATGTGATGGTTGATGTGACATGTGGGCCCCACTCGATTCCGAATGTGAGTGGGCCCGCAAACACTCCCGGGCTCAGGTTCGATAAATCCGAATTAACGAACTTCCATCGCGACGTTATTTAAATCAAATTTAATTAAATAATTTATGCCTAGTAAAATTACTATTCACGTCGCTAACGAAATAATTCTAAATTAACTCGTTTGCCCGAATTAAAATCTAATTTTAATTCCGCGTCGAAATCGAATTTCGTTTAATATACCGAATATATTATTTTAACGATTAATTCCAAATTAATCTTTATCTCTCTTCAAATAGTGCTTTATCCAAGATAAAGTCTCTCCGCAATTAATCCCAGATTAATTAAGTTCGAATCATACATCATCGATGAATCTTCGGGAAGTGACCCAAGAGATCTCTCGATATGTTGGCAGTAAATACAGTCGTCGGACTATCCGAACACGTACGTACCAAGAACTACGTTTTTACCGATTTACAAGACAAGGTTAGCAAAACGCCATGCCTACCCAATTCTCCAGAAATATTCTTACTGGAATATAAGATCTTTAACAGGCGTAGTTTACCGTAGTATAATGTATAGTGATCCAGTATCAGATGATCACATGTAAGGCCTGGGGCTGGAGAAGTGTCTGTCCCGTACGAAACATATATCAGATATCAAGCAACTAGTCTCTTTGAATCGGATAATCCTGACCTTGTCATATTATCCCGATGGTTGCAACCATTATAGAGTACTAGTTCTGTATCTCTGTGCGATCATCATCTCCAAATGTCTGAAGTGATACTTCCGTCTTGACATCACACCCAATACACTACGATTCTCGATAAATCCAGAAGAGGTGTACACAGAACCTGTTAAAGCCTTGGACGACCAAAACTAAGGTCTACCGATTGTCGTAAGTACTAGCGATGCAAGTCTCAGGTTAAGACCATATACACCTACCCTGAAGCGGACTCCCATAGACGCATAGACATACTACCAATGGGACTCCACGGGGTCTATCTAGAGCGAAGCTGTTTATGTACCATCGGTAAAACACAACCTCCTACCGCACTTGCATAAGTATCCAATACTTAAATATATGAGAACTATGCCGTTGTGCCCTCATAACGCGCACAAGTGCAATACTAGTCTATTCCACATTATCGATGTCCAGCTCGATAATACTACGACTAGGGATATTTAATGATTAAACCTTTATGGATTGTTACTGTCTCATATCATCTAAATTCGGAACTAATCATAAGGACTTTTACCATTTATATATCAAAGTAAATAAATTACAAAACGGTAAAAGGCAATTTCATTGCTACATAGTCAATTTTGTACAATAATACAATATCATTTACAAAACAGTGACACTATGGGTTATAACTGTCCAACTGTTTTGGAGATGGCAAAGATGAAAGATAAATCATGAGTGATGGCTGAATAAGGAATGCAATTTTTGAGATGCATCCTCATGAATCTATACTAGCGAAATGCGTATTGAGTACACAATTCTGTTGCCTTAATTATTGCTTTGATATACTTTTCTTTTGTACTTTTCTTTATTTTCGCCGACAAGATTTATACTTTTTGACTTTTCACGATTTATTTTAACGTTCTTCTAATAATTTTCATTTGGCAGATACTGGTGTAATTATTACTCACCATTTTCAGGTCTATAAATTCAGTACTTCATTTTTCTCTTCAACATATTCAGAGATACACATTCAAATAAGAGAGAGAAAATGGAAGCAACTTCACATCAGAGATTCAAGAGAATTTGCATTTTCTGTGGATCTAATTCGGGTAACAAACTAGAATTCATCGAGGCTACGAAATAATTAGGGCGAGTCATAGCTGAAAAGAACATGCACTTGGTATATGGCGGTGACAATCTTGGATTGATGGGAACTATTTCAAAAACCGTTCAGAACGGTGGCGGACATGTTCTGGGAATCATCTCGAGACCTCTGGTGAAAAAATAGTTAATCAGACCCACAAATGGTGATGAACGTATCGTGTCAGGTATGTCCGAACAAATCCAAGAAATGATCAATACTGCAGATGCGTTTATTGTATTGCCATGAGGACTTGGAACATTTGAAGAAATATTCATAGTAGCACTGTGGGCGCAATTAAACATTCATCGGAAGCCCATTGAGTTACTAAACATCAAGCTTTTCTACGAGTTTCTTTTTATTTTCCTTGCGGAAGCAAAAAGACAGGAGTTCATCACAAAATTAGTGGATGATTTCCTGACTGCTACAAAGGCAGAAGAACTGATCGACCAAATCCTTGACTGAAACCAGACCCCATTCTTTCCACATTGAACTGGTCAGACAGTGATCGTGAGAAAAAGCGTATATTAGATATAGATCTGAATCGGTAGTTCAGCTAACCAGGTACGAATTTTCTAAACTCTTCTTCTACTATTTTAGACATTGGGGACAATGTCTCATTTAGGTTTGGGGGAGGAATTTAGTTGATTAGTATCTTGTTTTCTTATTTTTTGTAAAAATTTTATTATGTTGTTGTTTTTATATTTTTAGTCAAAATTTTTCGAAATTTTCAAAAAATAAAAAAATAGTTTGCATTTTTTGTGTTTTTATTTTGACTAAAAAGGTGAAATTGGTGAGAAACATGTTTCAAACCATTTTCGAAACGAGTTAATTTTTATTTATTTCCTTTTTAAATTATTAAATTTTTGAATTCTCCATAAAACGGACTAAAATGGATCTTCATATGCTCAGTTGGCAGGTATTATCAATATGCCTAGCAACATACGGACATGAGGCGTATTTGAAAAGTTTGTAATATTCCGTGCTCAATTTAATTGGAGGAAACATCTATAAATAGCAATGGAGTTAAAAAAATTCTAATGTACAAAAATAAAGCATCTAAGATCTGGGTTATTAAGCCTGTAAGGGTATTTTAACACCTAGTGCCCTAAAACCAACTGGTCTGGGAGTCACTGGCCCAAAGCTCGCTACATGGATCGAAGATGCTGCAAAAATATATTTTTATCTGAAGTCTGAGTAATTAAGTCCGTAGGGGTGTCTTAACACCTGGTGCCCTAAAGCCAACTGGTTTGGGAGCCACCGACCCAAAGCTCGCTACATAGAAGGAAGATATTGTATATAAATAAAAATAAAATCAGAAAAAAAAAATCTGAAAAATCTGAAAAATTATTCCTGTAACATCCCCAATCCATGAGATGTTACCGGCATGGGATAGCTGGACTAACCCCATAAGCCCCAAACTTCATGAATGTATCGCAACAAATCAAATGCCATGATATGTATATAAACTTTAACTAAATCAACATATGACACTTCTATTATTTATAAATGAATACTCGGTGATGTTTCCTTTTTACATACAACTTTAGACTCTGAATCTTTTATAACAACTCAAAATGCATACAAACATTTTGACTATAAGCTAGACTCTTATACTTGTGACTTCATGCTGGTGGACTCCAACCCTAGTGACTGCATCAGTATCCGTCCTCCCGAGCTTGTCCTTCAAAAATCCCTGCAAAACAACTAAGACTGGTGGGGGGTTAGATTGCTATGCAATCTAAGTGAGTGGACTAAGAATCGAGAACTAAATAACAATTATTCAACTGTAGAATCATGCATTTAGTAACATTATTTTAAACAACTTTATTTCTTTTGAAAACTGTTTCTGAAAATCTGGTTTCTGATCTTTGAAATCTTATATCTGAAATCTGAAACTATTTCTAAAATCTGTGTCTCTGTTTGAAAACATGGACATATGAGGGCGTTACGTATCATCCGTCCCCTCATACGCCTATCTGGAGGCAGAAGTGCAAAACCATGACTTTGGGGCGTTTCGTATCGCCATCCCCCAAAGCATGCCATTGCTGTCTCATAATCTGGAGGTCTATGGGCGTGATAACTCTCCGTCCACCAAGCCCATCTGGAGGATCTGAGAGCGTCCCCTCAGTCCTCAACATGTGCACATGCTATCTGTATCCGTCAATTCCATCTGTATCTGTAGTTACATACTGGGGTGAGATGTTACCTCATGCCCCGAAAACAAGATCATAAAACATGTACGAAAACATAGATCTTGAACTGAAACAACTATCTTTCTATAGAACTTTTCAAATCAATTAAAATCTTGCGTGACATAAAAATAAATTTGGCTAACGCCCTAGTTGCTGAAAAAAATAAGTCTGATTAAACGAACTACAATATAAAAATCAAGTGAAAAGAAAACATCCACTCACAGATTGTGCATATTAAGCTCCTTATGCGATTGCTCCTGACGTGTGTCTATAAGTAAGAAAGAAACATGAGATTAGAATCTCAAAATATAAGGTTTATATCATAAGGTTCCCTACTTATAACACCATAACAAGTCCATATTAAGCTTATGCTATACTGAAAAGGACCCTAAGGAGCTAAATGATCTCAAAGTTTTAGCCCACAACCCAGAAATTGAATTCTGTTATCCAATGTGTGCGCGTTCGAGCTGCGTTTGGTAACGCGTTCGAACAGTTCTCGTTCGTGCTGCGTTTGATGACGCGTTCGAATGGAATTCCAGTGAGCTCCCGTTCGTGTAGCGTCTTATAACGCGTTCAAATGGAATTCCAGTGAGCTCCCATTCGTTTAGCATTCTATAACGCATTCGAACGTTCTAAGGCAAAAAGCGTGCGTTCGAGTTATGTTTGAAGACACGATCGAACGTTCATAAGAAAAATCCAGATTTTTGCTTCACGTACGTCGAGCATTCGAACGCCCTATGGGTGTGCCGAAACCAAGCCAAAATGTTGGCTTTCCAAGCACTCCAAAACACATCAATATTCTCATAATAATCCACTATGATGCACCGATAACTCTTATATCATCAAATGCATCAATAATCATACATTAATCTATCATTATCCAATCTTTAATCTCTTCATATCATCCTCACAAATAAAACCCAAAAACTAACAACTATAATTCATGATTCTAAACACACAAATACATCCCCTAAGTTAATAATCTCATCAATTGTAGCCCCACAAGTGATATTATCATTATCAAGTCATCAAAAATCAAAAGTTTGAAATTTGGGTCAAGTTTCTTTACCTTTCTTTTCCTTGGTTTCCTTCACTTCTAAGGTTGTCTCAAGCGCTTTTTCTTCACTCTCTTCTTTTCTTTTCTTCTTCTTCTTCTTCTCTTCTTCTCTTTTTCTTCTTTCTTTCTCTTTCTCTTCTCTTTTTCTTTCTTACGGTTCTTCCATTTTCCCTCTCATTTTTAGTCTAGATGAATAGTGAATAATTTCCATTTTTATAGTGGGCCTAAATGATACAAGAAGTATGTGGAAAAGTCTAGAAAACTTGAGAAATTTGGTATTCTTATCATTTGAGTCCGAATTACTAATCACTCGAGTTTGTCTTGCATTTTTGGCCATCTTTTGATCTGATTTTGAGAAAATGTTTAATACGAAACTTGTAGTTCTCGGTCTAAGCTTTCCGGTAATATAAAATTCATAAAAATTTGAGTTCGTATGAAAAATTTATGCCCTAAATATCGATTGCCGCTAAAAAGGGCATACCGAACAGTTTCTTTTCGGGGCCTCGAGAAATTTACCGATTAATCCCCAAGACCTTACCATGATTTCAATAGGGTCCCAACATGATTTCTTTTACGTTCCTAGTCCCATTCGCAATAATATCACTACAGATAGAAGTAATATGCCTCTGTCGTTACAAATTCTCCCCCCTTAAATATGATTCTTCCTCGAATCCTCTTAGGTGCTTATCTTGTGGTTTTATTGATCTTCAAGTTGTTACGCTGACCGTAATACTAGTTATTAATCTTTTGTTGGAACTCATAAATATATTTATGCTTACTTTCAGTTACCACCATCCGTATAACTTCTCATTTCATACTTTACTAACTAGCAAACTAAGATCATTTACATTTATACAGTGCTACTCTGATTCTTTCATAACCTTTTTGGATATTCTGAGCTAGGCGAAGAATTTGATAATTATAATAACTTCTTTTCTTTTATTGCTTTGAAATATAATCAAATCGGTCTCCTTAAAATGCTATTTTCAATCCATTAACTCCCTTGCCACCAACCACGGGTTTACACATATGTAGTCGTATCGTCGTGATCTAGTAACCGTTTAGGATGTTCTTTCCAATAATCATACAACTTATACTCATTCTTAACACACATATAACTTAGTAAAAAAAAAATCATGCTACAATACTTACTCCTTATACTTTTGCTTACAAGATTTCCTCTTTATAGATTTTCTTCTATACCTCATGGTTTCTTAACATAACTAAACTCTCTTTAGCTGTCTTCTGGTCTCCGTTGAGAACTTTAATATTCAACACCACTACTCGATAATCCTTTATTTTACTTGTCCATTAAAATTTAGAATTATTTTCTTCCTTGATCGCATTTTACCAACTCTTTTCTTCTAACCTTGATCTGTACCTTCTTACTCTTTTCTTTCTGTCACAGGTAATTTCTATTCTATCGCAACTTAATAATTCATTCTTGTTCTCTCAAAGTCTTACTTGATCACCTACGAGTTTCACTTTTTATCCTTTCTCTTAACTTTTCTGCGTTATGTTTTTCAACATCCAACATATATCAACTTAATCTTCCACTCTTATATCATAATATAACCCTACCAAACCACCCGCAACCGTGATTAGACCATCTCAAACCCGTAGTGGTTCGGTCTCTTCTAAGCTTGGGTTGGGTATCTTATTCAATTTCTTATCAATCTTTTACCTTAACATTCTAGTCATCCTTTCTTTATTTTACCAAAAGCTTACTTGGTTTATACTTTACCCTTGGACCACATCTCAAAGATCTCAATGATCGTTCTTCCATTGGTATACGTTATATCCATCTACTTTTGCTTACACATTACTGCTGAGTATATTATTGTCATCTATTTCTAGCTTAAGATAATCTTGTTGTCCTGGTCTTTATATCCATTTCTTTTCTTATACACTCCTTGCAGCTTGTTCTTACTTTTGGTTATGGTATTTCCCATACTAGCATTTACTACCAAGCAGGTTTTCTTTTCAGATCGATTATTTATCTGCATCTACCCAAGGTCGGAGTTTCTTTCTTTTTCTGTATACTACCCTATTTCTTATGCCCTAGATTTTCAGTAACACAGTCATTTATCTCCATCATATACTTGGTTATTATTCCTTTCCCTTGTTATTGCTTAATGGTTCTTTTTAGCAACTTCTGTATTGGGCTAGCTTCATTTTCTTATTATTTTTACTATTGTACTTGCTCCTGAAGTACCTTAAGGTTATACTTTCGTCTTTTTTTGGTGTTATTCGAGGGTTGGGAGGGTGAGAACTATTCTCATACTCTCGGTATCTTATTGGTACTACACTTTCCTTCAAATAGTACCCTAATTTATTGAGTTATCTTCTTTATGGAATTCATTTGCTATGAAGGTTTCTTTCTTATTCTACTCATTTTTCCTTTGACTTATCTAATTTCCTAGAAATTGTTTTATTCGCCTACTATGAGCGTCTCTTACTTATTCTTCGTCCTTTATACTATTCTCACTTTTCCATTTCTAGAAGGTTCTTTATAGTTTGCTCACCATTTCTATAAATGATTTCCTTCGTCCCACTAATCTCTCTGATCGCATGAAGATTCCATCTTCATCTGGGTCTACCAACTTTTGGTTCCCTTGTTTTCTTGAAAACTTCATTTAGTTTAATCCCCAAGATCACATTCTTCAAGTCTTTGGTTCATTTATCATATTCTTCCATAAGTCATTCCGTATTTGCCCAATCTTATCATTCCTTATGTTTACCAGTCCTTTTCCTTATTATGCATCAGGATTTCGTATCGTTTACGAACCCTATTTCTTTACTATATTACTCACTACTTAAGACTACTGCGAATCTCTTTCCTATTTGATCTTAAATTCTAACCTCTTGTTCTTCATATAGTCATTGATTTATTTTCTTTATACTACTGCCTATACCGATACTCTTATTGTTTCCTTAATTTTCCTGCAATCTTATAAAGTTATCCTCATACTTTAAAATAATCCTTAGTTAGTTAGACTTATCCTTGGATTCTATAACCTTTAATCTATTTCTGGACTCCTACTAGTCTTGGTAAGCCTTACTTATGAGTTACCTTATTTTTTGCCTTGTCCTAGAGTTTCCTTGTGTCTTTCCTATGATAACTCCCATTATGAAGTTCTAGGATCCACCATAATATTAATTGATTTCTTCCTTGTTTTGTCCCCATAGTTTCTAACACCACATCCATGCTTAATTCCCTTCTATACTTCTTACTATCAAAACCATTCATGAGTTACTTCTTCGTTTGTTTGAGATCCAAACATCTTGTTTTCGCTATAATCCTTAATTTCTTCACTTAGTTATATCGTCCCTTCTAATATTATGTTTACTTCCTTATATATTTTCAATTTTTATAGTTCTGTCCCCATGCTTTTGCTTGTACATTCTTATGAATCTTTACCAATCCATCCTATCTGTGATCTCTTTGATATTTAGCTTTCTCATAATCCTTTTGCTAGGCTAATAACCCTTACTCTAACTTCCTTATTTTGTAAAATGTCTTAAGTGTTTCATTCTTTATACTTTTAAAACTTCATTGATCTCTTTTCTAGGTGGATGTTCATGTCAAAGTTCCTGCTTATCTCTTAAATAGATTTCCGTTAGGTTTCCCCCTACGTTTGTCCTATGCTAATGGGGACTGCTTCTTCTTACCAATCTTTTTCTTTATGTCCTTCTTGCTAGGAATTTCTTAAATCCTTCCCTTAGTATTTTGTCCTGATAAAATCTGCTGCTCAGGTAAAAACTATATAAGTTTTGAATGACTCAAGGTCCCTCTTTTCCTATTGACATTTTAACTTCTGTGTTCATTCAAATTTCCTTGATCGTCCTTGAGTTCTTACTTCTTCTGTCTTATAACAACCCTGGTTACCCGTAGGATGCACTACCTATACGGAGTAAGAAAGGTATCTTAATAAAAGAACCTGGTCGTAATCATTTCACCTCCTATTTTGTTCTGTTCTCACTATGCTTTCCCTTATCACTAGTTTTGTTATTACCTCTATCGCTTGACACAATGTCTCTAGTTTATGTCACTTCAGGTATCCACCATTCCTTATCTGTCTCTATCTCTCTATCATTGCTAAGAGTTTTGGTTATGGCACTCTGCTCGAGCTTCATACTGCTGTTTCTTATTAGATCTATCTATTTTATTCTCATGAATCTATTCTTATATATGTTCACAGATTTCTACTGTCTTCAGATGAATCTATCTTATAAGTTTTCTAGGTAAACTCTTATCCAGTCCTTTATAGTCGTCTATGCCTATAAGATAGGCTCTACCAAAGTAACTCTTTGTTCTGGTGTCACGGAAGAGTCTGAAGGTTGGATGGTTTAGGATTTTTATTTCTATCGGGTTGCTAGAGGTAAGGTAGCTAGCCATTTTTTACTTAATGCTTAAGGATCTGGTTCACGATTTGGGTATCTTAGGTTATTTGGATCTCTTTCGATGTTTAGGCCTTAACCGGATTTTTAGTTATATTCTGGATTTCTTATTTCTGTCGTTTCTCCGGCTATCCTGCGTTACTTAGAAAGTTCGCTGTCTATGAAAGGGCTTTCAAAGACTATTGAATTGTTTAGAAGGATTTATTGAATAAGAAAGGAATCTTAATCTTTCTAGTTAACTCTAATATTTGACAAGTCTTTCCTTAGTCTATTTTCTTCCGCTATAGGTTTCTAATATTTTGCTTACCTTTTTTGTTTCCTTTATCTCGTCTTACTTGTCTGCTAGCTTTATCTTTCTTATCTACCTTCCCAGTAGGATATCCTTCAACTCATCTATTTCCTCCCATCTCTATACATCTTTATCTCAATCCGATATATATATTTCTAAATATTTATCCTTCTTGTCTCATCTTTCTCATATTTCTAAGGGACATATCAATCTGGTTTCTTAGCTTATTCGGAATTTCGAAAAGTACCCTGTGATGACTAGGGAACAACCCCTATCTAGAGAAAAGAAAAGGATTCAAGAAGCTGGGAGGTATTTACTAACCTGTCTGATAAGCTTTGAGGACATACTCGAGGATCGGATACTGGAGAGGTAGTGCCTACATATAGAGATATACAAGACCCAGCATATACAAGACCCCAGCACTCTGCCCACAGCAGTCACTGACTCCCTGGACCATGCTCTGATACCATCTTTGTAACATCCCCAATCCAGGAGATGTTACCGGCAGGGGATAGCTGGACTAACCCCATAAGCCCCAAACTTCATAAATGTATCGCAAAAAATCAAATGCCATGATATGTATATAAACTTTAACTAAATCAACATATGACACTTCTATTATTTATAAATGAATACTCGATGATGTTTCCTTTTTACATACAACTTTAGACTCTGAATCTTTTATGACAACTCTAAATGCATACAAACATTTTGACTATAAGCTAAACTCTTATACTTGTGACTTTATGCTGGTGGACTCCAACCCTAGTGAATGCATCAGTATCCATCCTCCCGAACTTGTCCTCCAGAAATCCTTGAAAAACAACTAAGACTGGTGGGGGGTTAGATTGCTATGCAATCTAAGTGAGTGGACTAAGAATCGAGAACTAAATAACAATTATTCAACTGTAGAATCATGTATTTAGTAACATTATTTAAAACAACTTTATTCCTTTTGAAAACTGTTTCTGAAAATCTGGTTTCTGATCTTTAAAATCTTATATCTGAAAATCTGAAACTATTTCTAAAATCTGTGTCTCTGTTTGAAAACCTGGACATATGAGGGTGTTACGTATCGTCCGTCCCCTCATACGCCTATCTGGAGGCAGAATTGCAAAACCATGACTTTGGGACGTTTCGTATCACTGTCCCCCAAAGCATGCCACTGCTGTCTTATAATATGGGGGTCTAGAGGCGTGATAACTCTCTGTCCGCCTAGCCCATCTGGAGGATTTGAGAGTGTCCCATCAGTCCTCAACATGTGCACATGCTATCTGTATCCGTCAATTCCATCTGTATCTGTAGTTACATACTGGGGTGAGATGTTACCTCATGCCCCGAAAACAAGATCATAAAACATGTACGGAAACATAGATCTTGAACTGAAACAACTATCTTTCTATAGAACTTTTCAAATCTAGTTAAATCTTGCATGACATAAAAATAAATTTGGCTAACGCCCTAATTGCTGAAAAAAATAAGTCTGATGAAACGAACTACAATATAAAAATCAAGTGAAAAGAAAACATCCACTCACAGATTGTGCTTATTAAGCTCCTTATGTGATTGCTCCTGACGTGTGTCTATAAGTAAGAAAGAAACATGATATTAGAATCTCAAAATATAAGGTTTATATCATAGGGTTCCCTACTTATAACACCATAACAAGTCCTTATTAAGCTTATACTATACTGAAAAGGACCCTAAGGAGCTACATGATCTCAAAGTTTTAGCCCACAACCCAGAAATTGAATTCTGTTATTCAGTGTGTGCGCGTTCGAGCTGCATTTGGTAACGTGTTCGAACAGTTCGCGTTCGTGCTGCGTTTGATAACACGTTCGAACGGAATTCCAGTGAGCTCCCGTTCATGTAGCGTCTTATAACGCGTTCGAACGGAATTCCAGTGAGCTCCCGTTCGTTTAGCGTTCTATAACGCATTCGAACATTCTAAGGCAAAAAGCGTGCGTTGTTGCGTTTGAAGACGCGTTCGAACGTTCATAAGAAAAATCCAGATTTTTACTTCACGTGCGTCGGGCGTTCGAACGCCCTATGGGTGTGTCGAACCCAAGGCAAAATGTTGGCTTTCCAAGCATTCCAAAACACATCAATATTCTCCTAATCATCCACTATGATGCACCAATAACTCTTATATCATCAAATGCATCAATAATCATACATTAATCTATCATCATCCAATCTTTAATCTCTTCATATCATCCTCAACAAATAAAACCCAAAAACTTAACAAACTATAATTCATGATTCTAAACACACAAATACATCCCCTAAGTTAATAATCTCATCAATTGTAGCCCCACAAGTGATATTATCATTATCAAGTCATCAAAAATCAAAAGTTTGAAATTTGGGTCAAGTTTCTTTACCTTTCTTTTCCTTGGTTTCCTTCACTTCTAAGGTTGTCTCAAGCTCTTTTTCTTCACTCTCTTCTTTTTCTTTTCTTCTTCTTCTTCTCTTCTTCTCCTCTTCTTCTTTCTTTCTCTTCCTCATTCTCTTTTTCTTTCTTACGATTCTTCCATTTTCACTCTTATTTTTAGTCTAGATGAATAGTGAATAATTTCCCTTTTATAGTGGGCCTAAATGATACAAGAAGTATGTGGAAAAGTCTAGAAAACTTGAGAAATTTGGTATTCTTATTATTTGAGTCCGAATCACTAATCACTCGAGTTTGTCTTGCATTTTTGGCCATCTTTCGATCTGATTTTGAGAAAATGTTTAATACGGAACTTGTAGATCTCGGTCTAAGATTTTCGACGATATAAAATTCATAAAAATCTGAGTTCGTATGAAAAAGTTATGCCCTAAATACCGATTACCGCTAAAAAGGGCATACCGGACAGTTTCTTCTCGGGGCCTCGAGAAATTTACCGATTAATCCCCAAGACCTTACCATGATTTCAATAGGGTCCCAACATGATTTCTTTTACGTTCCTAGTCCCATTCACAATAATTTCACCACAGATAGAAGTAATATGCCCCGGTCGTTGCAATTTCATTGCTACAAAAAAGTGTGAAATCTGATAGACCTTTAGGACAAAAGTATTACCCTCTTATCAAATACACTTGTGACTGTTGTGGGAAAAAATGAATTGATTAATATTTTATTGGCTGTGTATATGGAGAATGGTAATTATAATCTGAGAATTTACTTATTCGGTAATTTATAAAGAACCAAAACAACTAGTAACTTGGAGTAGAAGTTTCACTTGATTAGTCACTAACTTCTTTTTTCTCTTTTCTCTTATCTTTTTACTTTTGTGTGTATTAGTTTCACTAACTTTTTACTTTTGCAAAAATATTTGTGGGTATCGTTGCTGTAAGCCCTCACGAGACTATAACTCGTCCACTAGGGACACCTAGGAGTTTAAAGGCTTGTTGCATATGCTAAATGCAATCGTGATCCCTACGAAAGTGGCTTAGTTTAATTTTAATTGTTTCTTGTATTTTATTTTTCTGTTTTGCTCGAGGACTAGCAAAATGTTAGGTTTGGGGGTGTGATGAGCAGAAAATATATCAATATTTACCGCCCCATTTACCTAATATTTTGTTTAGTTTCTCGAGTTTGATGAACATTTTCATATGTTTTTGTTTATTTTGCAGATAAAAATAATATTAGGAATTAATGGAATCAACTTGGGGTTAAAACGATGAAATCCAGAGGAAAAATGGTCAAAAATGCAATTTTACTATACGTGTCACGAAGTGCAGTCAAAATTTCCAATTTTGCGCAACTTTCGTATTTTGGCCATAACTTTTTTAGTCTGATGTCCGATTGAGATGATTCAAGTTACAGATTAAAGAAGACTCGAAGATCTACAATTTTGAAAGTCAAAATATTTTCGAATTCTGAAGTTTGGAAGGCCGATATTGATGAACAATACAATATATTTTGTGTATCTACTATAGTCATTTACAAAATATAAAATAAAATTAATAAAATTAAAAATTAAAAATTGACAAACTTCAACCAAACATGCTTGCATGTTTGGTGCCATGTTTGGTGCCATGTTTGATGCCATATCTTGTGGCATGTTTGGTGGAGCAATTTGTGGAGCAATTTGTGGAGCAATTGGTGGAGAAATTGGTGGAAGCCTTTCGGTTTTTCTATAAATACCAAGCCATTTCATTTTTAATTCTCATGTTTTCCTTAGGTTTTTGTAAGGAATTTAAGGATTGCATCTTGTGTGTTTATTTTTAGTAATTTAATTTATGTATTTTAATTTTCAATAGCATTAGTTCTATTCTTCTACTCATTTCTTTATGTTTAGTAGTTAAATTTCCGTTGGGGGAAGTGTGAAGCTTTTAATATTTTAATTTAGATTAATCTCCCTTAATTATAATATAAAATTTATTATTCACATTAAAATGAATTACCGCCTTAATGACTGGTTTTATTTATTTAGCATAAAGTGGCACCACGTATATGGCCGGTTTTTATGTGACAGATAATTACCGCCTATATGGCTGGTTTATGTTTAAATATTATTACCGCCTTAATGGCAGATTGGACTTTATTTAAATCTGATTTAATAAGGAATACCACCTATATGGTCAGTTGGCTAATCACCGTTAAATTCTATATTATAATAAGGGAGATTTCTAAATTATAAATAGTAAAAGTGGATCCCTAACCCCAGTATTTTATTTTTATTCTAGGGAAGTGGTGACACACAATACACACACTTAATAATTGATTTTCTTTTTATGGGTAGCTCTTTAGTTTGTTTATTAAGTCTTAGTTTTAATACTTTCTGTTGCCTGATCACCAATTGGATTGATGGGGTAAATCTAAAATGAACTAGACATAAGAATTTTATGTTTCAGCCTTAGACTTAATAACTCACGATCTTCCTTGAGTATAGATAACCCTTTAATAGATTTCCTTACAAGATAGAAATATACCTGTCGGGCGTGGGTAGCCATAATTGGAACTTGATCTTAATGAATCCAGGGTAATGTGGTTGACATAGGAATATGGTTCAACTGGGCGTGTTTCAGGTTAGCAAACTGAATTAATACACATAAGTGACAGAATCGATTCATCCTTTTGACAATATTGTGTGGAGTCACGACCCTAGATCTTTTGAGTCTTTTCTTTTCTTTAGTATTCTCTTTTGAGTCTTTTATATTTTCTTTTATATTTATTTTAATTAAGCAATTTCACATTCAACCAACCAAAGTAATCAATTTCATTCTCCCTATAATTAGATATATATAAATAAATAGATTCAATAATTAATAACAATAGTAGGAATTAATTCCTCGTGGGATCGATATTTTTATACTACTTGAACGATATGTGCGCTTGCGTTATACGCGTGTGATTACGCACCGGTCAAAAGTATCTTTTAAAAAATATACTATATTAAAGTTTTATATAGCATACACGATGCGCATACGAATTATATATCTAAGTAATTCATCTGAGATGTATATAGTTGACATTGAAGCATGACATCATGATTACATATATTTATGTGTATATATATATTTGTGATTGATGCCTGTGTGTATTATATGTTCACATGGAAGGAACAATTGGTAAGAAATTAGCGTATGAATATATGATTTTATATTCATGATTATATAGTTAACTTTGTGCATCACATATTCATACAGAGTTAGCATTTGTAAGGTACGAGCATAAAGTAGCATGATCTTATTTTAATGTATATATATCAAGGATGATTGTATAAGTTGCTTGCTTACTTAGAAAGAATATACTGTATGGATGCTAGTTCATTATGAAATAGAATCATATGCATGTAATCATGAATAGTGATAGTGGATTAGTTAATTAACAGAATTACGATTTTAATAGTTTGATTTAATGATATTTCAGGATAACGAATGAGAGAAATTTATATTAAATATTTGAACCAGAATTGTAAGGAATATAGAAAGTAAGTAAGAATTAGTGTAGCGCAGCAAAAGCATGATGAGTCTTATATATTTATGGCATAGAAACATAATATATGTAATTACTTATAGTTTATAGATGTTTGGTAAAGTATATAGAGTAGCACCCGGTGATCAGCTAAAGTAACATGTTTGTGAAATGATTAGGAAATAGATAATTATTTCGGACTGTATAGTTATTTGCATGATTACTTACTGAGTCATTATGACTCACGCCATATCAGTTTGTTAGTTTTGCAGGTCAGTAGCAGTCATACTGAGCAAACAGGATTTCAGTGAAGACTTTGAAGACAGTGGATCGCCCCATTTGCAGTCAAATGAGTCTTAGAGTCCTGGGTTGAGTTATGGATCCTCATTACCCTTGTCTTTATACTTGCATTTGGATTTCATGTGTAAAAGTTGTAATAACATTGTTTTTATTTTCGAGTTCTGGCCGGAGGCCAAGTGTTTACACTTTGTTCATTGAGTTCAGGCCTGAGGCCTAGTGATGTTGCATACTTGTTGAGTAGGTTGTCTCTTGGTGCTGGCTATAAGCCAGGTTGCATGATGTTACGAATACATCATGCCGGAATTTCGTCAGAATAGTGGCTTATGGAGGTAGGGTTAGCCTGTCTCCTGCCGGTAGCATCCTGGCCTAGGCGAGATGTTACAAAGTTGGTATCAGAGCATGTTTAAGAGTCAGAGTCAGTAGCATAGTTTAGAAGTCAGTGACTACAATTGTGGGGATTCAGCTCTCAGAGATTGTCTTCGGTATTGGTAAAGACCACGTAGGTCTTTGTATATATCTTCTACGATTGTTTGATATGATTTGATTCCATTATACAATGTCTTGCTTGCTTGAATTAGAGTCTATGGGTGACACAATTGATGTGTTTAGATTAGCAATCTCCGTATGGGAGGAGGTTAAGTTGAGTTAGTACCTTTACGCTCTTTTTAGTCAGAGAATTTGTAAGAAGGAGATAGAACCGGTATAGAGCCCTTGTGAGGCCAGAGAACTCGAGAGAAGAACCAGAACAATATAGTTAGAGTTAAGAATCAGACCAGTATAGTCAGTTTAAAGCCGTAGATGAGCCATAATGGATTCTAGTTTATAAATAGCGGTTAGTTCACAGTTGAGACAGAGAAGTTATATTAGAGAATTATAGAGTAAGGTAGTTTCTGCATGATCGACTGGGTTCGAATCAGCAGTTATAGGGATGGAGAAATTTCAAGGACAAAATTTTTATAATGATGGGTGAATGTAACATCCCAAATTTTCAAGATTGTTCTAGAAGATTCCCGGACTGATATTTTAGTCTCGGAGCATGATGAAAATGAAGAATAAGAGTTCAATCAATGATTATATGGGTTAGAATAATATATTAAGAATTTTCATCGTGTTGGAAAATGTGTGGGATCAAAAGTCAGTCACGTGATTTTTACTATACAAGTAAAGTTTACAATTTTGGTTATGAAATTAGCAAACGGCCTCTGATCGAGTTGATTCTTAAACCATCAGACTCTTTTTTCTGAGACGAACAACTTTCCCGTTGAATTTTTTTTGAAAATCGCGCCAAAAGGGTTTCAAAAGTGATGATTAATGAAATTACCCTTTGAGGTGGGGGTATTTTAGTAAAATCTGGTATAACATATTTTTGTTTTTATTATTATTATTATTATTATTATTATTATTATTTTCAGTAATTATAAAAAAAAAAAAAGAAACGCAGTGGCTATAGCATAGGAGAGAGAAAGAGGGAAATGAGTACGCCGACAGCCTCTGATCGTCACCACGCGGGCGGGCCACCGGCGTTCGATGCGTCTGGCCACGGTGCACCTGCCGGTGGCGGCGCCGACACTTAGGACCGCCGAAATCGGCGTAGTAAGGGAAAGAGGGGCGTGGCAATGTGTTTCACTATCCCCGCTCGTCGCTTCATTTCACGGCCCGAGCCACATACCAAATTGAAGCCCTTTACGAGTACTACGAGATGGTGGTGACGGTTTTCCCGATCCGTGCTTGGTGGCACGTAAAATGAGGAAAGAAGATTCAGATGAATAGTAACCTAACGTGAAAAATAACTCCGATCAGAATTCCGATGACACCAACGCATTTGTATGGCAGATGAGAGTCCGAATATGGCCTCAAAAATTCGGTACGACCATCCTTTTAGAATTTGTTATTTTAAAGTTTATAGTTTTATATTCGGATGTTTCCGGTAGTTCTGTAGTGTAGCAATTTAGCATGAAATATTTTGGGCGTGATTTGATATGTTAAAACGATAAATGTGGTAGAATCCGGGTAGAAACGGATTATGTTTTATCGATCCGATAGAATTAGCGAGTTTCCGGTAAAACGGAATTTCTCGCGCTATTGAGTGTAGATGACCGTAACCATGGTTAAGATGTAAATATGATCTTGCGAGCGAAACTGAGTAATTCTGGAATAGTTTGGAGAGTTCAAGACCCTTTTGTAGCGTTTGCGGAAATTTTTTCGCAAGTTTTGCTGCAAACGCGTAAAATGAGAATTTGAGTTATCTAGTAAGTTTAGAATAGTATATAAGCATGTATTAGAGTAATTAAGCTTGACCGGTAAAATCAAAAAAGATTCGTATGTTTCGGAAAAGTCAAGAAGTTTATTATAGATGCGTAGAAATTTCGGCAAATAACGGTTCTGACATGTGTTGTGATTTGTTTTGACAGATCGGGTCTAGGTTCGAAGTGTCCGCTAAGCCAAGTAAGTAACTCATGCTATGAATACTTAAGAGATTTATTATTGTTCAGAATTACTAATATAATAAGTTATAGATAGTTACGTGTATGAAACCTATATATATATATGTATATAAGAAAAAGATAAATGTATGAGAGAAAAGTAGGTGTACGAACAAAAGGTAACCATGAGTATATGAAAGTAAAGAGATGCATATCTAGGTATAAACCAGTGTACACATATATATAGATAGATAAGGTACATGATAATGTCATGTTTATGATTATAGTTAGACGAAACTTGGGTATGGGGGATGTAGAAACTACACCATAGGGAATGAGATTAAAGTTTAAAGAATGATAAACTTTACATTGGCTACGCTGCAGTTGAGTTATGGTCCTAGTTGTAGAGCTCTACGTTGCTAGTTGAGTGTTGGTCCTGGACGTAGGGTACCACCAGTTCTAGAGATGCCCAGTTGAGTGATGGTCTTGGGCATCGTGTACACCCAGTTGAGTGATGGCCCTGGGTGTAGAGCAGTTTTCTGTTTTTAGATTTTCAGTACACGGTTTTCAGAAACAGAGTTTAGAAATAGTTTTTTCAGATTTCAGTTTTCAGATACAATTTACAGTTTTAAGATACAGATCCCGATTTCCAAGAGAAGTTCCAGTCTTCAGATACAGTTTTTAAGAAAGAGCTTTTCCAGAAAGAGAAAGTAAATTAAAGTTTTCAGCAAAGAATTTTCAGAAAGAAACTTGAAGATAATAGTTTTTCAGAAAGAGTTTTCACAAAGTATCTTCTAAAAATATAATATGTTAAAGTTTTATATAGCATACACGACGAGCATACGAATTATATATCTTAGTAATTCATCTGAGATGTATATAGTTGACATTGAAGCATGATAGCATGATTACATATATATATATATATATATATATATATATATATATATATATATATATATATATATTTGTGATTGATGCCTGTGTGTATTATATGTTCACATGGAAGGAATAATTGGTAAGAAATTAGCGTATGAATATATGATTTTATATTCATGATTATATGGTTAACTTTATGCATCGCATATTCATACAGAGTTAGTATTTGTAAGGTACGAGCACATAGTAGCATGATCTTATTTTAATGTATATATATCAAGGATGATTGTATAAGTTGCTTGCTTACTTAGAAAGAATATACTATATGGATGCTAGTTCATGATGAAATATAATCATATGCATGTAATCATGAATAATGATAGTGGATTAGGTAATTAACTGAATTAAGATTTTAATAGTCCGATTTGATGATATTTCAAGATAATGAATGAGAGAACGTTATAATAAATATTTGATCCAAATTTGTAAGAAGTAAGAATTAGTGTAGCGCAGCAAAAGCATTATGAGTCTTATATATTTATGGCATAGAAACATAATATATATAATTACTTATAGTTTACAGATGTTTGGTAAAGTATATAGCAAATAAGAGTAGCACCTGGTGATCAGTTAAAGTAACATGTTTGTGAAATGATTAGGAAATAGATAATTATTTCGGACTGCATAGTTATTTGCATGATTACTTACTGAGTCATTATGACTCACGCCATATCAGTTTGTTAGTTTTGCAGGTCAGTAGCAGTTATACTGAGCAAACAAGATTTCAGTGAAGACTTTGAAGACAGTGGATCGCCCCATTTGCAGTCAAAAGAGTCTTAGAGTCCTGGGTTGAGTTACAGGTCCTCACGACCCTTGTCTTTGCACTTACATTTGGATTTCATGTGTAAAAGTTATAATAACATTGTTTTTTATTTTCGAGTTCTGGCCGGAGGCCAAGTGTTTACACTTTGTTCATTGAGTTCAAGCCTGAGGCCTAGTGATGTTGCATACTTGTTGAGTAGGTTGTCTTTTGGTGCTGGCTATAAGTCAGGTTGCATGATGTTATGAATACATCATGCCGAAATTTCGTTAGAATAGAGGCTTATGGAGGTAGGGTTAGCATGTCTCCTGCCGGTAGCATCCTGGCCCAGGCGGGTTGTTACAGATTCCTTCTTAGACTAAGAAACCATCATTATAAAAGAAAAGCTTTGTATAAATAAAAAAGACTCTTCTAGATCCGAATTTGTAGCTTGGAATTGATATTTATCCAAAAATCAATGAAATGAACATACCTTATAGCCAAACAATATCGAAAACCCTTTAAATCACTCTATAGAAGATAGAGCCAAGAACCAACTAAAACTATCAGACGTGTTCTTGGAGCTGAGCTATACCTAAAGTAAGACTTAAATGTCCTTAAATCGTAATTCTTCATTCATCATTTTGACGTAGTATCTTCATCTAAACATATTCTATGTATGACTGGACATACATAAGTCATAAATTAAATATGGCCACATATAAGGCCACATACGGCAACATACTTTCCCACATATATAGGATGGAAAATCATACATAAATTTTATAGTCGAATCCGAATGAGTGGTAGTACAGTTTGTGCATGGAACACAACTTCATGTACCAATAACAAAATGGTTGCTTTAATTCTTTTTTATTTATGCATGCTTTTTTTTTATCATTTTCGTATTACTTTACATGAGTACTTTGTACTTAACATTCACTTTATTAAATTGCTTTTATTCTATTTTTCATCTTTAAATTAATATTTCATATACCTCTGTGATTTTGGATAACAATGCACGTCTAGCTAGATTCCCAATAAGTTCGGTCGAATATACATATTGCGATACATATCTGACCAGCCATGCCCATGTCCGACTAACTATAGCTAGTTTCATTATTTTATATTATCAATTGTACTACTTTTCGCACATTGATTATTGCTCGTAATTTTATGATTGTGCTTTTTTGTGCTTTATTTTGTGTGACACTTGCATTAAAAGTCATGGTTTGAACTCTCTCATATAGTCCTCCTCAAAAAATGTAGTATTTTTTGACACAAATACTTTATTATCTTATGGACTATAAAAGAATCCACCCCTAGTTTCCTTAGGACAACCTAGAAATAGACACACATGTGAACGTGGTTCCAACTTAGTAGTCTTGTTCTTTAGCACATGTGCCGGACACCCTCATATGCGGAAATGTCGCAAACTAGCTTTACGACCATTCCAAAACTCTAAGGGAGTCTTAGAAACAGACTTAGAATGAACTACATTCAAGATATACATTGCAGTTTGCAATACATACCCCCAGAATGAACTAGGTAGAGTGCTATAACTAAACATTGATCTTATCATGTCTAGTAAGGTTAGATTTCTCCTTTCTGTAACACCATTTTGTTGTGGTGTTCTAGGTGCTTTGAGCTGTGAAATAATTCCATGCTCGACTAAGAATTCCTCAAAATCTCTATCAAGGTATTATCCTCCATGATCTGATCGTAGAATTTTGATCCTTTTACCTAATTAGTTCTCAACCTCAGCACGATACTCTTTGAACTTTTCAAATATATTTGACTTGTGCTGCATTAGGTAAACATACCCATATCTAGAATAATCGTCAATGAAAGTGATGAAGTACACAAAACCACCTTGGGCTTTTACATTCATCGGTCCACAAACATCCGAATGTATTAGCCCAAGAGTTTCTTTGGCTCTTATCCATTTTCCAGTGAAAGGTATCTTGGTCATTTTTCCTTTTAGACAGGATTTTCAGATAGGTAATGTACCAAGTTTTAACTGATTTAAAACTCTGTTCTTAATTAGTCCATCTATCCGGTCAAGATTAATGTGACTAAGTCTAAGGTGCCATAAATAGGTATCATCATGAGAAATCTTTTACCGTTTAGTTTTAGATCTTTCAATCTTAAACATTTCAGTATTAAACAGTGATTCATGCATTAACGGCCTTAATACATATAGATTATTTTCGAAGTTTCCCATGCATATATTTAATCCATTTCTATTAATAATAACTGGCTTATTATTAAACGAAACAGAAAAAACCACATTCTATAAGTTTTGTTACAGAAATCAAATTCCTGCGAAAACCAGGAATATATAACACACAATTCAAACATAAATCTTTTATTAAAATTCAAATTTGAAACTCCCACTGCTCTTACTGAAACAACATCCCATGTCTCAACTCTCATGGTAATGCTACCTTCAGTAAGGTCCCTCTATGAGTCAAGTAGCTACAAAGAATAACAAACATGGTTAGTGGCACCAGAATCAACAATCCATATGGATTTATCATCCTCCACCAAAAGAGACTCAATGACAAGTAAATCATATTTACCTGAGTTCTTCTTCTCTTTAAGCTCTGCAAGGTATTTAGGACAATTCCTTTTCCAATGCCCTTGTTGTTCACAATGGAAACATTTTTCTTTGGCATTGGTTCTTTTGGAGCTTTTATTGTTCTTCTTTTTCATTATTTTTTCCTTTGCCTTCCAATTGCCTTTTTTCTTCTTCTCTACAGATTTAGAAGATTCAGTAACATTTGCCTTGGCATTGGGCCTACGAGGACCGTTCATAATGGACTCATAATTGGTGAGCTCATTCAACAATTCAGTCAATGTGAAAGTCAACTTATTCATAGAACATTTGCTCTTAAACTGCAGGAAACGTGCACCATGGGTTTCAGCCATATTAAGATGAGCCATCATCTTTAACACATGGTCTTAGACTGATGTGCCTTCTTTTATTCTAGCGGTCAATACAGAGGCAATTGCCTCATGTTGTTGCTGGTCTGAAGGTTGCCCAAACATGTTCTGTAATGACTGTATAAGCATTTATGTTGTCGCCATAGGCTCATGCTGTGCAGCAAGAACCTCAGACATGGATGCTATCAAATAGCTATGGGCTTTCTCATCAGCTTTAATCCAATTATTATAGGCATTACGTGCAGCTCTTCCAGCATTAGGTGCTGGCTCAGGAGGACATTCCTCAATTAGGAAAAATTTAAGGTATTCTCATACCAAGATAGCATTCATGTCACTTTTCCATTTAACATAATTATCCCCAGTTAATTTTTCTTGTTGTTTGATAATGGAGATTATTGCAGATGCCATGGCTGAAAATAATAAACGTGCATTCAATTATTCATTCATCGCATATTGAAATTGTCAAACATTTAGGCATAAAATTAAACATGATACATGATCAATGTATAATGAATTAGAAACCTAAAAAAATTATTATGCCATGATTATCTATCATCCCACAAATAAGTATCGCCATAGGGTAGGTCAAGTATTCACATGATAGATTGAGACATTCTCAATTGATTAATATATCTGAAATAATGATTATTCCTATATTAATCAACTATCGTTATTTTGATCAAGGAAGCTTTGATTAACAACTTAACCATTCCATTGTGAGTGTGACCCATTATTTCGGAACCCTTTGGACTTAACTAGTGAAGTGCCGTTGTAGGATAGGTCAAATCACCAAATACATCTAGAGTCTATATCCTTTCGGAATCTAAACATGATATTGACCCAAAAAGGACACCACTCGTAAGGGGACGAAAGCAAAGCAATCTCGAGGCGCCTATTGAATCTCACGTTTTTGGATAACAATGAAGATCGCGGGATATATTGTGGTATATCCCACTCCCACTCTCTATTTTCAAGTTTAAGGTTTCTATCTCACTAGTTTCTAATGTATTAAGATTATGCTCGGCTAAAACATATCTTTATTAATACTAGTGGATCATTATTTAACACTTAAAATTTTTTCACTAATACTTATTAGTTTCTACTAATCATTAACTTAATTAAACTAATTTAATCAAGTTTCTTAAGTGATCTAATTAATTTTAACAATTAGAATATTAGTTCACTTATAGGTTTTAAAATTTTAGAATTCAACTAATGGAATATATATATCATTAAACCATTTAATAGATAAAAGTACGTTATTTACTCTAAAGGTACTTGGAATTGTATCCCGAGTGCAAACTAAATTACTGTCTATTCAGAAGCGGCTATGAAATTTATATCCGGGTTTCCATTCGATATACCAAAGAAAATAATGTACTCATAATTTTCATTTGTTCTTAACTTGAATTCGTAATTTTTAAACCTTTAAACTAATTAATCTTATTAATTCATTAACATGCATCATATATTCTAATTTAACTTTTAAATTTACATAAAATCATATTTTATAACTTGAATATCATGCATGTCTATATGTTATGACATGTGAAAATGCAAGAGTAGGCACCCAAGGTTATATGACATGTTAATAAATAATTTAAAACACATATACATGCCCAGGTCTGGGCTGAAAACGTTTGTGTTACGTTTTCTAGGCGCTCGAACTTTTTCCAGGCAGTAGTAAAATGTTTGAGTTGTGTTTGACAGGCGTTCTAACAAAATCGGTCGGGTGTCAAAATACTAGAACTTCATTTACTCCGTTCGAGAGCTTCCGGAGTCCGTTTTAGTCCTTTTTTTTCTACGGACTTGTAACGAAATGAAGTTTCACATACATATATAAATTGCATTAACTGGGCTCTTATTTCTTTTTAAAAAAAATACTAATCTAATTAGTACAATAAATCCAAGGCATCATTTGGTCTTCAAATTTTACTCCATGGTATGTTGTTGAGTTCTTCGCGGAATAGGTTCATAATGAGTCCTTTGTGGCATCGGCTTCTCCAAGTTACAAATTGAGTTCCAAAATGGACTTATTACAAAAGAAATAAACTTACAACACTTGAAAGAATATGACCTTATGGTCTTACATTTCCAATACTAAAAATAAGAGCCGAAAAAATTAACGATCAACGTAATACATTCATCACATGAATCAAAGTAAACATTCACCATATGAACATTAAAAACCATTCATCTCATGAATCTAATTGTGCCTACTCATCACAACATGCATATTAATAATTTATATATAATATAAATTATTAAAACTTAAACTTAAAAAGAGAAAGGGTTAAGAAAACTTTTCAACCTTAAGCTCTTGATGCCAATTGTAGGAAACAACTTTCCTAAGTGCGGCGGAAGTTGCTTGTGGTGGCACCGGGTCCGGTATGGATCTTCAAATTTTTTTTACCTTCTCCCTTTGTTGTAGTAGCCAAGATCAATCTTTTGGTGTCCAACACTTAGATCAACCATTTGATCTTCCGAACTATGACTCGAAACCAACAAACCGAAGTGTGGGCTTCACTCACAAAGAATAAACCTCTAAACTATTTAGAGATTTAGGATGTCACAATGGTGTTTGGCCTTTTGGAATTTCAAATACTCTCACAACACTTGTGAATATTTGAAGTTCTTCTCTCTTTTCTCTCAAGTTTTTCTCACAATGTGAATGAATGAAAAATGTTAACCTTAGGAAGTGAGAGAAATGGTAAAAATTATATTCTCTTACACAAGCCAACCAACCTTGTCATTAAGCATCTAATGCTTTCTTGCAATGGCCAACATAAAAATGTGAATGTCATACTGTTTGGGCCAAAATTGGCCCCAGGGGTAAGAACGACATTATACCACGAGACCAGCCACGGAATCTGGGGCCCGTCAACAGACTGGGCCCATAAAAAAATATCAAACAAGGGATCGACCCGGACCGCCTCAAAAAGCCCAAACCCGTGAACACAAGGGGAACCAACAGACACCAGTTACAGGAATCAAGAGAAAATTAGAAGGGATTGCCATGAAGTCGACAGTTACGAGTTTAAGACACGATCGTCAGTTATCAAAACGTGATAAATTCAGGAATAAATCGCATTGATAGCAACTCCAATGGACAGAACAGGGACCTTATAAAAGAAAGAAGCGAAGTAATATAGAGGACCTGGATTTCGAACAGACACGACCATACTCTTAAGACCACACACATAACCCGCCCTCACGGCATATTAAATTCTAATCGAGGTATTCCCAAAAACCTTGATACTCCATCTGAAACTAGATCTCAATCACGATACTGACTTGAGCGTCGGAGTGCCTACGGCTTCCACCACACCGGTGGGCAGTAAGCTCTTCATTCGTTCTACTTGTTTTTGCAGGTTCGTTCGTGCCCTACTAGAAATCTCGATTGTAGACCTTGGTTGAAAATTAGCGTCTACAATTTGGCGCCTACCGTGGGGCTATAAATGAATTTCGGAAGCATAGAACATTTTAGAGAATCAATCAAGAATGGCCTCAAGTAGCGACCGAACGATAGATCCTCTGATGGCACAACTTGCCACGCTATAAGAGCGACTCAAAGCTCTCGAATAGGAGAACTTAATGATGAAAAATTCCAACGAAAACTTACAGCAAAAGTTGGATCACTTAACATCCGACCCTCTAAGCAATTCTCATGGCCGAACCAGCAACGAAGGTAACCAGAACAATATACCTGTTCCACCCATGTTGGATGAACCAAATAGCGATCGCCCTCCTCCTACCCAAGACCTGAATCCCCCCATTGATCCGACACATCTTATGGCTAACTCTATCAGGAGGGAAATGGTTGAATTCAAAGAAGCAATTATGTCAAGGCTCTCAGGTGTGAAATTCCTGATCAGGAGAAGTAGGGCTGGAGCAATCTCAAACACTCCATTCGTGGAGTCGATTGTAGCAATAGAATTGCCAAGGAAATTCAGCCCACCTTAAATGAAGCAATATGATGGAACCTCCGATCCGGACGACCATGTGATTCACTACAAATACAAGATGATGTCGACTGGCTTGTCACCGAGTCAGTGGGAGGCTAGAATGTGTAGGTGTTTTGGGGAAACTTTGGCCGGACCTGCCTTAACGTGGTTTATCAATCTACCATATAGATCAATCAAGTCATACCAAGAACTGGTGGACAAATTCGTACAACACTTCGCTAGTTCATGAAAATTAGAGAGGACGACTGACGACCTTAATTCCTTTCAACAGAGAAGGGGAGAACCGCTACGGAGTTACGTGGCCCGGTTCAACAGTGAAAGAATTACCATCCCAGATCTTCATCAGCCCACAGCGGTCGAAGCCTTCAAGAATGGTTTTCTCTATGATAGCGGGCTCTACAAGAAGTTAACGAAGTTCAGGTGTCATACGATGGATCATGTAATGACACGGGCCCAAGTTGAGATAAGGTGGGAAGAGGAAAAAGAAATAAGAGAAGAGAGGATGATGCGAGTGCACGGGTGGACAGGAGGCCTGTTGCCACCAGACGACGAGGAACATACTTCACATCTTAGATGGGAAGGAGAAATCAGAGTAGAAATGGACAATGACCCTTCTATAAGGGTGAAGACAGACGACCAAGGTCATATAATAGTAAGAAGGAACTGCCAGCTAGCAAACCAAGGCTTCGGACTACAATTTTACCATCTCACTAGGGGAATTGGTGTCAGTACTAAAGAAAATGGGGAACGAAGTAAAGTGGCCTCCTCGGACTAGGGATAGCTCGTCCAAAAAAGACACTAGGAAGTGGTACGAGTTCCACAGGGATTATGGGCACACTACAACGGAATGTGTTGCTTTAAGATTGGAAGTCCTAGAATTGCTGAACAAGGGTTTTTTGAAAGATTTGCTCACGGATAAAGGGAAGGCTACACTGGCAAAAAGGGATGAAAGGGACGGCCAAGGTGATGTCCCAAGTCCTCCTCCGATTAATAACACTGTTAATGTTATTTCAGGTGGATCAGGAGTCAGTGGAGCAACTTATTCAGCGGCTAAGCGACATTTAAGGGAGCTGGCGCACACCACTACACACGCCTTGATGTCCGTAGAGAGGGTCTCCACGGGTTTACGGATTGAGTTCCCGGATGACGGAGATTCAAGTTTTATAAATCCCCACCACGATTCTTTGGTCATATCTCTACAAGTGGCGAAATTCATGGTCAGAAGAGTGTTGGTTGACACGGGCTCTTCAACAAATAAAATTTTGCCAGTGCTTTAGCCGACATGGGAACGGAGATTGGTACCATAAACAAGCGGACGATAGTGCTGATCGATTTTAGTGGGGAATAGAAGTTCACAATGGGAGAAGTGTCACTCCCGGTCTACGCTACAGGAGTAAATAAAATGACAACTTTCCTGGTCTTGGACAACCCTTCAGCCTACAATCTGATTATGGGTAGACCATGGATTCATGACATGAGGGCTGTTTCCTCTACCTACCACCAAGTGATAAAATTCCCAACTAGATGGGGAGTTCGAGAGATAAAATGAGATCGTTTGGCCTCGAGGAGCTGTTATCAAATGACCTTGAAAACGAGAGTTGAATCCGCATAGCAATTATCGACTGGACCTCACGCATCGGAGCCGGCTTTACCAGACATTGAAAAGCTCGACGAGGTCCAGATTCATCCTCAGTTCGTAGATCACAAAGCTTTAATTGAAACAGGCCTGGATCCCACACTACGAGCCGATCTAATAGATTTCTTGAAAAAGTGACACAACAGTTTTGCTTGGTCACACAAAGATATGGTTGGAATTGATCCGGGGCTCATCACACATGAATTGCATGTCGATCCAGGCCATGCTCCCGTTAGACAGAAAAGAAGAAAGTTCACCCCCGGAAGGAACCGGATCATTGACGAAGAAGTACAAAAGTTACTGCAGAACGGAGCGGTTAGAGAAGTACAGTTTCCAGAATAGCTTGCGAATGTCGTGGTAGTAAAGAAAAAGAATGGGAAATGGAGAGTCTGCATCGACTTCACAGATTTGAACAAAGCATGCCCGAAGGACTCATTCCCATTGCCTCATATTGACTTAATGGTGGACGCGACTGCGGGGCACGAGCTGTTGAGTTTCATGGATGCATACTCGGGCTACAACCAAATCCTCATGCATCCTAACGACCAGGAGAAAACAGCTTTTGTCACGAACAGAGGGATATTTTGCTACAAGGTCATGCCTTTTGGTTTAAAGAACGCCGGGCCGACGTACCAGCGGATGGTGAACAAGATGTTCGACCACCAAATTGGGAAGACCATGGAAGTTTACATAGATGACATGCTGGTGAAATCCCTCAAATCAGAACGACACCTAAGCCATTTGGAAGAGGCCTTCGACATTATGGATAGGTATGGAATGAAGTTGAATCCTACTAAATGTGCGTTTGGTGTCGCTTTAGGAAAATTCTTGGGGTACGTAGTCACTCGACGAGGGATCGAAGCAAATCCAGACCAAATAAGATCAATCCTCGACATCTCTTCCCCTTCCAGCCCAAAGGATGTCATGCGACTAACTGGACGAATTGCTGCGTTGAACAGGTTCATCTCCAAATCTACAGATAAGAGTATTTTATTTTTCTCTGCTTTGAAAAAGGTGCATAAATTCGAATGGACGCCCACTTGTGAGGAAGCACTGAATGGACTCAAACAATATTTGACATCGCCTCCACTACTGTCGAAACCACTTGATAAGAAAAGGCTCTACCTTTACTTGGGAGTCTCTGAACATGCAGTCGGTGGGGTCTTAGTAAGAGAAGAGTCAGGAAAACAGCAGTCAGTCTACTACATAAGTAAAGCATTGTTGGGGCCAGAGACTTGTTACCCGTTGATGGAGAAACTAGTCTTCGTTCTTGTCACAGCAGCAAGGAAGCTCAGACCGTACTTTCAGGGGCATTCAATCACAGTGTACATGACGTACCCCTTAAGGAGCATTCTCCATAAACCTGAGTTGTTGGGAAGATTAATGAAGTGGGCGATTGAGCTTGGGGAGCACGATATAGACTTCCAGCCTAGAACAATTATTAAGTCACAAGCCTTAGTCGATTTTGCGACTGACTTTGCTCCCGGTATTCTGGCGACAGCCGATGCTGAAGTCAACTTTATTTGCTCTACAGTCCCTTGGAGGTTAGCAGTCGACAGATCAAGTAACAAAAAGGGTTGTGGACTTGGAATAATGATTACTACTCCCAAGGGAGATATTCTGCAGCAGGCAGTCAAATGTGGTTTCAGGGTTACCAACAACGAAGCAGAGTATGAGGCATTGATTGCAGGCTTATTATTGGCCAGAGAATTAGGGGCTAGAGAGATAGAGGTGACATCAGACTCCCAGCTGATAGTCAACCAGATTCAAGGGTCTTATCATACTAGGGGTCTTGCCATGGCCTCTTATTTGCAGAAGGTAAAGGATTTACGATCGACATTCGATAAATTCACCATAGCCCAAGTTCCAAGAAACAAAAATTCTCAGGCGGATGCCATGGCGACCCTCAGATCGACTATGGAAGGTGACAAACCACGAACAATCCATGTAGTGTACATGAGCTGGCCAGCAATCTGGAAGGAGGAGACATCAGTGGCAGCTGTCAGTTCAGTCGACAGTTGGATGACACCGATTATCGAGTATTTGTATAAAGGCCTGCTTTCTGAAGACAAAGGGCAAGCAAGAAAAGTTCAAAGACAGTCTGCAAGGTTCGTGGTATTCGAAGGTCAGTTATTAAGAAGGTCTTTCACAGGACCATACTTAAAGTGCCTATCACACGACGAAGCCAAACATGTGTTGTCAGAATTACATGAAGGGGAGTGTGGGAATCATTCAGGAGGCAAGAGCTTGGCTCTCCGAGCGCATTCGACAGGGTATTATTGTCCCACGATGAGACATGATTCTGCTGAATTCATAAAAAGGTGCGACAATCTCTCTCTCTACTTCTGCCTCAGCCTTCTTATGCTTCATAGACCTCTTTCGACCTTTCATTTCGTCGAATGATGCAACCGCGAATGGCCCAGTCATCATTTCCTCTGCGCATAAAAATTCTTCAGTTTTTAGGGGCTCTTGATATCTATACTCTCCATACAACTCGTGAATCGACCATCTACAGTTTATCACTGGCAAAACGTTGTTACAGAGGGCCAGAACTTTACCTTCTTCTCGACGGTAAATATCTTCCCACAAAGAAGTCGCCCTCAGTCTTTCCTCTGTCAAGATGTTTTTGCACTCTCTTTCCTCAGCCGACAGAGACAGAATGGTTTTTGTATTCGAGATGGTACGCACGGTCGTGACGGATGGCCTGTTCTGTAGAGGGTCTGCAATAACAAAGAGCGGTTAGATAAATTCATAAATTTAGCTTGAAAGTCATGAGTAGATTAATGATAGAGACTCACTCAACAGACACCAAAATTCAGGGATTCGACCAGCCCCAGCGGATCCAAATATACCCTCCCCCCTTGCGAAGAAATAGTGGGATTGCCAATTCCCTCTATCGTTTGTTGGCAATCCGGTAATTAAAGGCATATTTTTTTGCCTTAGAATCAGTGTATATCTCCCCTTTTCTTTTATGTGTTCCTTCAAGTAGTATGTTTCCAGCACGTCTCTCACTTCAAAAAGGATTCCCAACTCAAAAGCCAGACATTCGATCGACAATAGAATCCTCCAAGCATTCGGCATAAGCTGAGAGAGGGCGACGCGAAAGTGATCCAAAACCTCTCAGACCAATCTTGGAATATGGAGTCTTAGCCCTACAAAAAATGGGTGCACATAGAACCCCTTCCACCCTGGGACCTTGTAATCAATCCTTTCACTCGACGAAAGCACCCGGAGTTCCAAAGAATCAAGGAACCTGTACATGATGCTGAGTTCCCTTAAAGCTTTCCCTGACATATGACTAGATGGGTTCTTCGATAATAGATTCGTGGGTTCGCTAGTAGAAGGAACATCACTCAACTCTCCGACAGCAGGTAGAAATCTGAGTGGTATGGCCTCGGTGGGGGTCTCTTGAGAAGGCCTAGCAATAGTAACAAAGTCACTCTTGACCATTCTCTCATACGTTTCACTCGACGAATCGACATAACTGTCTATACTAGCACCTAAGCTGCCTAGTGAATTTCCACTCGACATGTTCCAGACAATTAGCATGTAAACACTTAAAGTCCTCAGAAATCTACCTCCTAAAAATCAAAACCCACGAACACAATTTCTACAATCCCTTGCAAATCTAAAGATCAAATGGCATAATTAACTCTAGAACAGCTTGAATATTCAATATGAATGTTAAAACAAATTGAAGAACAGGAAGAAGGTGTGAAGAATACCTTTACAACTCTTGAAAGCTCTCTCTTTACTCGACTTCCAAATGAGGAAAATGAAGTGCACGAGGCTCTTTTATACACACAACCCAAATTGGCGCCAAAGTTCCCGCCTAAAGACTCCTTGAAACTCGAGCTAGGGTTTGCAAGCAGAAAACCAGGCACAACTTGGTGATGACACGAATGTCGGGTTAGCAGGCCACGGCTGTTCACATATCGGATCATGTCGAGCCAAACTGGGATAATGACGGTAAACCTGAACCTCATCATGGTTCAGTCGACAGGGTATAACCCTTAATAGTGTAATGATTAACATACGACATACGACATGTCGAGTGCAAAATGTTCCTGAACCTCATCATGGTTCAGTCGATAGGGGAAATACCCTAATGATTGTCACACGACACGTATGATGTGTCAAGTGAATGTTTGATCCTGAACCTCTGCAAGGTTTAGTCGACCAAGGGATATACCCCAATGATTGTATGGTTCAGTCGACAGGGGACATACCCCAATGATTGTCACACGACACGTATGATGTGTTGAGTGAATGTTTGATCTTGAACCTCTACAAGGTTCAGTCGACCAAGGGACATACCTCAATGATTGTATGGTTCAGTCGACCAGGGGCCATACCCCAATGATTGTCACATGATACGTATGATATGTCGAGTGAATGTTCGATCCTGAACCTCTGTAAGGTTCAGTCGACCAGGGGACATACCCCAATGATTGTCACACGACACGTATGATGTGTCAAGTGAATGTTTGATCCTGAACCTCTGCAAGGTTCAATCGACCAGGGGACATGCCCCAATGATTGTCACACGACACATATGATATGTCGAATGAATGTTTGATCCTGAACCTCTGCAATGTTCAGTCGACCAGGGGCCATACCCCAACGATTGTCACACGACAAGTATGATGTGTCAAGTGAATGTTTGATCCTGAACCTCTGCAAGGTTCAGTCGACCAGAGGATATACCCCAATGATTGTCACACGACACGTATGATGTGACGAGTGAATGTTTGATCCTGAACCTCTGTAAGGTTCAGTCGACCAGGGGACATACCCCAATAATTATATGGTTCAGTCGACCAGGGGCTATACCCCAATGATTGTCACACGACACGTATGATGTGTCGAGTGAATGTTTGATCCTGAACCTCTGTAAGGTTCAGTTGACCAGGGGACATGCCCCAACGATTGTCACACGACACGTATGATGTGTCGAGTGAATGTTTGATCCTGAACCTCTGCAATGTTCAGTCGACCAGGGGACATACCCAATGATTGTCACACGACACGTATGATGTGTCGAATGAATGTTTGATCCTGAACCTCTTCAAGGTTCAGTCGACCAGGGGACATACCCCAATGATTGTATGGTTTAGTCGACCAGTGGACATGTCCCAATGATTGTCATACGACACGTATGATGTGTCGAGTGAATGTTTGATGAACCTCTGCAAGGTTCAGTCGACCAGGGGATATACCCCAATAATTGTCATACGATACGTGTGATGTGTCGAGTGAATATTTGATCCCGAACCTCATCATGGTTCAGTCTACCTGACACATGTAATGTGTCGAGTGAAATTTTTGATCCTGAACCTCGGCATGGTTCGGTCGACCAGGAACATACCTTGATGATGGTCATACGTCACATATGATGTGTCGAATGAGTTTTTGATCCTGAACCTTAGCATGGTTCAATCGAATGAAGAAATTACACAAGGCTTTGTCGATAGAGGATGTCCCCCGGTCGAAGTAAAGACATTCAAACGCCCTTCAACACCCAACTAATCAAATGAAGAATTACATCTAAACCCCTAGCTGATTCGGTCAACTAAGTGATGGCTCCGAGTAGCGCTTGACATACGACATGTCGAATGAAACAATCCATTAAATAAACTCACCCAAGAACGTTGGTCAAAGAGAAATTACCCCGAACAAATTTCCAGCTCAGCCGACCACATACGCCCGCCAGTGCCGTACAATATGCACCCATCGCAGAACTTGAGGAATACGCCTATAGACACGCGACGTGTTTGAGGATACTCTCCAAGCCTGAGCCTCCCAGACTTAGAGAGTAGGGGATAAACTGTTTGGGCCAAAATTGGCCCCAGGGGCAAGAACGACATTATACCACGATACCAGCCACATAATCTGGGGCCTATAAATAAATATCAAACAAGGGATCGACTCGGACCGCCTCAAAAAGCCCAAACCCGTGAACACAAGGGGAACCAACAGACACCAGTTACAGGAATCAAGAGAAATTCAGAAGGGATTGACATGAAGTCGACAGTTACGAGTTTAAGACACGATCGTCAGTTATCAAAACGTGATAAATTCAGGAATAAATCGCATTGATAGCAACTCCAATGGACAGAACAGGGACCTTATAAAAGAAAGAAGCGAAGTAATAGAGAGGACCTGGATTTCGAACAGACACAACCATACTCTTAAGACCACACACATAACCCGCCCTCACGGCATATCAAATTCTAATCGAGGTATTCCCAAAAACCTTGATACTCCATCTGAAACTAGATCTCAATAACGATACTGACTTGAGCGTCGGAGTGCCTACGGCTTCCACCACACCGGTGGGCAGTAAGCTCTTCATTCGTTCTACTTGTTTTTGAAGGTTCGTTCGTGCCCTACTAGAAATCTCGATTGTAGACCTTGGTTGAAAATTAGCGTCTACACATACCAAAGCATAAGAAATGTTAAGCTAAAGACAATAGCTTTGTCATTAAGCATTCAATGCTTTCTTTCAATGGCAAACACATGAATGTGGAGGTCATACCAAAACATAAAATGCATTAGCTAATGACAATCTATTAGGTGTATCCAAGCCACATAATAGACATAATTGCTTGGATGACATGGTAAGGCATATGACTTTGTCTCCAATGGTAAATAAAAATCAATATATTAATAATGATTTATTTACCTTCAATTATGTTGTAGTAATTATCTCATAATTATTACTAACTTGATTATCTCATAATCAAGACTTGATTATCTCATAATCAAAGAAATTATAGAAAACATTAAGTTAAATTAAATTAACATAGTTTTCATTTGTGACAATAAATATTATTAATCTTATTAATAATATATAAATAAATGTAATGTGAGCATATAATTAGACAATCTAATTATATTAGGTTTGCTACAGTTAATCGAGCTAGCACAGGAACCAAATGGACATACGGTTCCGAGCTGTAATAATTCTGAAATATTAATTAAATTATTTAATCAAATATTACGAATTATTAACCCCGCATTATTCCACTAAAAACTCGAAATTGAACTCCCGTTACCGTAGATGGATTAATAAACTGAACATTTTCGGTGTCCATCGATATAGTCATTACATATGGATTAGCCCTTCACGAATATCTCATAAATAGAGCCGGGTCATAAGTCCGTTAAACCCATCTAAATATTTTGTCTATTAAGCACCATTAATTCTATAATGAACAATTAATTCATAACTATTATGAATATAAAATACTTTCTATTCGTAATAGAAAATTTGAGCGCTCAAATTGTTCAAGTCCCGAATCAACTCTTAAAAGAGATATTCATCTGCTTCTCGTAAGAATGAGTGAATTCCATATCTGTGTAAAACATTCCCAGTTACATACCAAATCATATTGATGAGCGGAAAATATATCAGTATTTACCACCATTTTATCTAATATTTTGTTTAGTTTCTCGAGTTTGATGAACGTTTTGATGTGTTTTTATTTATTTTAGAAATAAAAATAATATTGCGACTTAATGGAATCAAATCGGGGTTTTAAAACGATGAAATCCGGAGGAAAAATTGTCAAAAATGAAATTTTACTATACGCGTCACGAAGTGCAGTCAAAATTTCTAGTTTTGCGCAACATTCATATTTTAGCCATAACTTTTTCGTCCGATATCCGATTGAGCTGATTCAAGTTGTAGATTAAAGAAGACTCGAATATTTACAACTTTAAAAGTTAAAATATTTTCGAATTTTGAAGTTTGGAAGGCCGAAATTGATGAACAATATAGTATATTTTGTGTATCTACTATAGTCATTTACAAAATATAAAATAAAATTAATGAAATAAAAAATAAAAATTGTCAAACTTCCACCACACATGCTTGCATGTTTGGTGCCATGTTTGATGCCATTATTGGTGCGTTGTTTGGTACCATGTTTGATGTCATGTCTTGTGGCATGTTTGGTGGAGTGTTTGGTGGAGCAATTTGTGGAGCAATGGTGGAGAAATTGGTGGAAGCCTTTAGGTTTTTCTATAAATACCAATCAATTTCATTTGTAATTCTCATGCTTTCCTTAGGTTTTTGTAAGGAATTTAAGGATTGCATCTTGTGCGTAATTTAATTTATGTATTTTAATTTTCAGTAGCAATAGTTCTCTTCCTCTACTCCTTTCTTTTTATGTTCAGTAGTTAAATTTTCGATGGAGAAATGGTGAAGCTTTTATAATTTTAATTTAGATTAATCTCCCTTAATTATAATATAAAATTTATTATTCACATTAAAAAGAATTACCGCCTTAATGGCTGGTTTTATTTATTTGGCATAAAGTTCCACCGCCTATATGGCCGGTTTTTAGGTGACAGATAATTACCGCCTATATAGATGGTTTATGTTTAAATATTATTACCGCCTTAATGGCAGGTTGGACTTCATTTAAATCTGATTTAATAAGGAATACCACCTATATGGTCGGTTGGCTAAACACCGTTAAATTCCATATTATACTAAGGGAGATTCTAAATTATAAATGGTAAAAGTGGATCCCCAACCCCAGCATTTTATTTTTATTCTAGGGAAGTGATGACACACAATACACACACTTAATAATTGATTTTCTTCTTATGGATAGTTTTTTAGTTTGTTTATTAAGTCTTAGTCTTAATGCTTCCTGTTGCGTGATCACCAATGGGATTGATGGGGTAAATCTAAAATGAACTAGACATAGGGATTTTAGGTTTCAGCCTTAGACTTAATAGCTCACGATCTTCCTTGAAGATAGATAACCCTTTAATAGATTTCCTTACATGATAGAAATATATCTGTCGGGCGGGGGTAGTCATAATTGGAACTTGGCTTTAATGAATCTAGGTAATGTGGTTGACATAGGAATATGGTTCAATTGGGTTATACTGGGTAGTGGCGTCTGACTATCAAAATAGACTTTTGCATATTTTCGTGTTCCAGGTTAGCAAACTGAATTAATACACATAAGTGAGGGAATCGATTCATCTTTTTAACTGTATTGTGTGGAGTCACGACCCTAGATCTTTTGAGGATTTTCCTTAGTTTTTTCTTTTGAGTCTTTTGTAATTTTCTTTTGTATTTTCTTTTGTTTATTTTTATTTTAATTAAGCAATTCCACATTCAAACAACCAAAGCAATCAATTCCCTTCTCTCTATAATTAGATACTTGTAAAAAATAGATTCAATAATTAATAACAACAGTAGGAATTAAGTCCTTGTGGGATCGATATTTTTATACTACTTGAACGATACGTGCGCTTGCGTTATACACGTGTGATTACGCTGGTCACATATCCCCAAAATACGTAGTTATTAACTAGGAATGCAACACCAACCTCACCATAGTAAATCAAATGACATAACCTGTCATGCAGGAGTTCGTAGTACACTCAGGATTAAGATCGAATCCATAAATGACCATTTATTAGATAAAATGAATTTATTCGGTTAACAGATATTAAAAGAAATTCATATTTATCTGAGTCTAGTCATATATAATCTTATCATACAAGGTGCCTCCATTCCTATGTCACTACATGAACGATCCCGGATCAAGATCGTCATACAAGTATAGAATGGACCGCAGCTATAGATAATCATAAACAAAGTACCCTCATTGTTCGCTCTCTATGGACTATTTAGATTACTAATTTTAGACTTAAATCCTCTTATGCATCAAACATACACTAAGTCTAAAGGTATAAGTGTAATCAAGGTAAACAAGACAATTGGACAATATGAAATATAAATCAAACAACTTTGATAAAATGAATAATGCATTTATTATTATTACAATAATTAATTCCATTTACAATATATGAAGTTCTATGGCATAAAACCCAACAGTAGTAGCAACTCTTTCTTGGTTAGAGTCACCATCTCTCTTAGACTGCTCGTTCTTCAGTTTGTAACAATCCTTCTTCATATGGCCTTCTTTTTATAAAGGTAGCACTCAATATCTCTACTTCTTGATTTACCTCGGTTCTTGTCTGATTTACCTAGGCCTCGACTTTTACTCCTCCCCCTTTCGGTATTTTTTTCAGTCATTAGAGCTTCTAAGGTTGATGCTGATGTTGACTCCTGCAATCTCGTCCTCTTTTCTTCTTCGAAGATCTTAGTCTTTGTCATCTCTATAGTTACTTTCCCATCTGCGGCTAAATTTATCACCATAGATCTGAACGTTTCTCATGATTTTGGTTACGTATTAAGGAGTATTAAGCCATTTACCTTATCATCGAAGTCTATGCCCAATCCAGACAATTCTTTCATTGTTTCGAGAAAATCGTTGATATGGTCTGCCACAGCTGTACCTTCATAGTATTTCAACCCCATCATCTTCTTAATATAGTACAGTTTTTTATTGTCAGTCTTTGCTCGGAAAAGCTCATCCAGCTTTCTCCATAATACACATGCATTTGTTTCTTCACTATCATGGTTCACAATACTATCGTCGATCCATTGACGGATAGTACTATATATTTTCTGGTGAAGATTGTTCTATCTTGCTTCAGACATTTCTTCTAGTTTCTCCTCCAGAAATACCAACCCATCATAATATCACACATAGAAGGTCTTTCATCCTTCGTCTCCATTTGAAATAATTGATACTAGTCAATAAAATCATTTTTCTGACACCCATATCCATCATAAAAATTATAATTAGAATTTCAAAAAATAGACCTCACTGTTGAGTCTGGAATGGTCGAAAATGGTGGAAATGATACTTTGTTTGTCAAAATCTGACATAGGGACCAAAATGCAAATTTCATAAATTACATGGGTCAAAGTGTAATTTTCGAAAGTTTAGGGGCCAAAATGCAATAACGAAAAAAATCGGTGACCAAAATTGAATTTTTAGAAAGTATATAGACCTATCTGAAATTTATCAGGTTTTGCTGACGTGGCAGGTTACTGACGTGCAGACACGTGGCGCTGACTGGACAACACATGGCTACTACTGGGTTGCTGACGTGTCTTGTTGGCTAGGCTGATGACTGTGTAGGACAGCTGACGTGGCAGCTGATTGGGCGTTAACGTGTCGTTGACTGGACTGCTGACGTGGCATCGTCTTCAACCTCCAGAGCGTGTGCAGTGCACGCGCAAGTGGTCGGCGCGTGAAGGAGGTTTTGGTTGGCGCGTACGACGTGTGCGGGCAGCTGGGACCTCCGATCGATCACTGGAAAACACCATCGTGCTCGTCTCTCCTTGAAAAGTCTAATGGTATGCTAAAAATCGATTTTCGATAACTTTCGTCGGAACCGACTTTCCAAACCGAAGCTCTATTTCTGAGTTTTAGGATCCCACCGTGGAACCTAAGCTCTGATACCACTTGTTGTGATAAACATACACACAATAGAGGAGATGTGAGAAAAAAATTCTTTTTTCTATTACACAAACAAAGTATTACAAAACTTACAAATTCAAGCTTTACAAAAAAATTCTCAACCTTCTTTATTCTCTATAATTCTCACAATTTAAGAATGATTTACAAGTGATCCAAGGCTCCGCACACGTTTTGACAGTTTGCAACATTTGCAATCAAGCTTGCAATCAAGCTTCCGGTGGAAGTCCTTTCAACTTGCGGCTGGTTTGGTGTTTTCCTGCATGGTTCATGCAACCTTGCTATCTTCAACACTCTTTAAGCCCGGTGAATAAAATTAAAATGCTATTTTTTTTTATAATAACAAAATAGATGAGAGTAAATCTAATTAGGAACAAAATTTTTATTTTTTAAATAAAAGAAAAATCATATATAACATTAAGAAAAATACTTATCTTTATATATACACTAGTTTTTGCCCGTGCCTACGGCATGGTGTTACAGTATTTGTCTGTGCCTATGGTACGGTGTTACAGAATTAAATGATTTTATTTTTTAATTAAATAATACATGTGCCTACGGCACGGTGTTACTGTATTTGGCCCGTGCCTACGGCACGGTGTTACAGAATTAAATGATTTTTGATCATTTCCATCAATCAATCACTCTCTTTCCTCCAATTACCATGAAATGATCTAGGCCGTCAATTAAGCCACATAAAGAGAGTCGTTGGATGCACACTCTTTCCTCCAACACCATTCTCCTTTATTATATAGATATATTCAATTTATTTTGAATTTTTTTAAAATAAAATAAAAAAGAAAAGGAAAAGGTAAAAAAATGTTAGAAAATTCCCGCCCAAAAATGTTTACTTGCAGAGCAAGGAATATGTAATCCGTATGAAAAGTAGTAATCTCAGTCAGTCTGTTATTTATTTATTTTTCTACTTTCAATCTCTCTGTTTCTGTTTCTTTTTCTATTTCTTTCAATCTCATCCATCGATTCAGTAATCACCATGACAGAATTAATAATTGAAATGGCTGAAGAAGAGTTTTTAAAACACGACTTTACATCGGCTTACAGATGTGCGATCATCGCCAAAATCCTCGATCCATTTTACCTCTCTGTGGATCAGTACCTTGAGGCTTACCGGGTTCACTGGGCTCCGCCAATCAGAAAACACCCACCGGAGATATTGATTGGTACGCTCTCTTGAACATCAAAGAAATATTGTGGAGAACGTACAAGATGATTGATGAGTGGTAAATTATCATTTTTTCCCACTCATTTGACCTAATATTTCGATTATTTCTTGAGTTTTGTGAACGTTTTGATGTATTTTGTGTTATTTTACAGAAAAATAAAGTTTGGGAAGCATTGGAGACAAATTGGGGGCAAAATGGACAAATTTGGACAAAAAGGGTAAAATTATAATTTTCAGCATCGCGACGCCCAAACCTTCAGCGTCGCGACGCCCAGGATGCGCCGAATGTACAAACATGCGTCATCTGCCACGTGTCAAAATCTGATAGGTTGGACTTGCTAACATGCGCCGCCCATGCTAACGTGCGCCGGATGCCACGTGTCATCACCTCATTGGACCACTCAAACCGCGTGCCACATGTCCCCTTCCTATTGGACTAAATAATCGACGAATCAGAGCATGCCACGTGTCATCATTCTATTGAACCGAATTTCCACCAAATCACAAGCTGACACGTGGCACAATTTCATTGGACCGCATCGCCAGCCAACCAGAGCGTGACACGTGTCACCAATAATTGCTACCGACACCGTGGTCAACGACCGCGTGGACCCTGATTATTGTACCCAGCGTCGCGACGCTGACCCGGATTTTTGCCTATAAATTGAAGGCTCCTCAATTCATTTCTCCCTGTGCTTTCCTTTGGGATTTTTCCCTGGTTTTATAAGAAAGCATCTATTTTTTTATATAATTTATATTTTTAATTTATGTATTTTATTTTTAATTAATAATAGTCTTTTCTTCTACTCATTTCTTTAATGTTTAGTAGTTAAATTTCCGATGGGGGAAGGGTGAAGCTTTTATAATTTTAATTTAGATTAATCTCCCTTAATTATAATATAAAATTTATTATTCACATAAAAAAGGAATTACCGTCTTAATGGCTGGTTTTATTATTTTGCATAAAGTGGCACCGCTTATATGGCTGGTTTTTAGGTGATAGATAATTACCGCCTATATGGATGGTTTATTGTTTAAATATTATTACCGTCTTAATGGCAGGTTGGACTTCATTTAAATCTGACTTAACAAGGAATACCACCTATATGGTCGGTTGGGCTAATCACCGGTTAAATTCTATATTATTAATGGAGATATCTAAATTATAAATGGTAAAAGTGTATCCTCTAACCCCCCCCCCCCCCCCCAACATTTTATTTTTATTCTAGTGAAGTGATTGCACATAATACACACACTTAATAATTGATTTTCTTCTTATGGGTAGTTCTTTAGGTTGTTTATTATTAAGTCTTAGTCTTAATGCTTCCTGTTGCTTGATCACCAATAGGATTGATGGGGTAAATCTAAAATGAACTAGACATAGGGATTTTAGTTTTCAACCTTAGACTTAATAACTCACAATCTTCCTTGAGGATAGATAACCCTTTAATAGATTTCCTTATGGGATATAAATATACATGTCGGGCGTGGGTAGCCATATTTGGAACTTGGTCTTAATGAATCCAGGTAATATGGTTGACATAGAAATACGGTTTAATTGGGTTAAACTGGGTATTTGCGTCTGACCATCGAAAGAGGCTTTTGCAGTTGCTCGTGTTCCAGGATAGCAGACTAATTTAATACACATAAGTGGGGGAATCAATTCATCTTTTTAACAGTATTGTGTGGAGTCACGACCCTAGATCTTTTGAGTCTTTTCTTTTATTTTCCTTAGTATTTTCTTTTGAGTCTTTTGTATTTTCTTTTGTTTACTTTCTTTTCTTATTTAAGTAAATTCCACATTTAACCAACCAAAGCAAACTTCATCTTCTCCCCTAATTAGATACTTATAAATCAATAGATTCAATAATTAATAACAACAGTAGGAATTAAGTCCTCGTGAGATCAATATTTTTTATATTACTTGAACAATATGTGCGCTTGCGTTATATGCGTGTGATTACGCCGGTCAAGTTTTTGGCGCAGTTGGCGGGGACTTTTATTTATTGAGTTATTAATTTTGAAGCTATCTAATTTACTTGTATCTAATTTTCTTTATTTTTATCTGTAATTTTTATTTCTTTCTTTTATTTTTCAGGTGGTTGAAACATGGAACACTACTGGGAGATGGAAAGATTACGAGCCTTATACGAAGATACACCCCCAATTCTGGGAACAACAGACTGGTTTTCTGAGGCCTGTTGAATAACCCAACGATTATCACTGGATGCTAGAGCCAAGCAATACTGCATTTGCTCATCAGAACGAGATGGGGAGAAGTGTGATTTGTGATAGTAACCACCCGACCGATCAATGTATATTCTGATCAGACTGGGAAATTTTCTGGAGACAATCATGCTATAAAGAGTCATCACAATTCACATATCCGCATTTTTCATCTTATTCACCATCCACTTACTATGATCTTCATCAACAACCAGAGCCATCAGAGAAAGAACAAGTGTTTGACATGTTTAAACATTCGTTCGAGAAAAGAGATGAAACGTTGGATACGATGTACGAAACACTGTAGAGTAACGCAGAATCCATACAAAGGATGATAGATCAAATGAGAAAGATGATAGAAAACCAGAACAACATACCTCAAGAACCATTCTCAGATGATGCTGACGAAGCCTTCGAATACCAATCAGATAATGTTGACATGTTAGAAGATGAGGAGGCTGAGCAGTGTCAACAACCAGAGGTATCAGTTCTGGAGCCCAAACTAGAGAAGTACTTATTTGATTTCTATTATTCAGATTTTGAATCTGATGATGAAGTTGAGATGTTCGTACCAACAAAAATTAAGGATGAAATTCTGTATCCTCAATTCGAAGATCTTGCATCGTGCATTGCAATGATGTTCGAGGAAGAGCTACCAATCACAGAGGATAAAAGCTTACAGACAGACACACTTTTAAATCCTCTGACCGATGATCTTGGAGATTGCTTTGCACAGATGTTTGATGAAGAGTTGCCTGAATCATCCATTCCAGCCATATCGGAGGATAAAGACCTAATGACAGACACATCTGTACATTCTCAGGCGGATAATTATGAGGCATGTATTTCACAGATGACAGACGAAGAACTGAACGCGGAAATCTTAAAATACATATGTGAAGAAAAGGTGGAGCAAGAAGCAGAGCAAATGGAGGAGCTTATGTCTGAACAAAGTAAAGATACAGGGCATTCAAGAGAAACATCATTGTTTTTGGGAGTACAAATCAAAGATATCGCCCAGAAGCTTGACAGAATGGAACCCCCATTCCAATCAAGCACCATACGAGACCTCCTGATTTTCTTTCTTTCTTTCTTTGCAGGAATCACTAGAGCGAAAAAGAATAAGAAGGTGGCACAAGCACTGAATGATACAAAATTCCTATTGCTACCTTACCGGTGGAAAAGACCATTTAAAAGCAACGCTCATGGGATCGTCTTTAATCAGACATCCAAAACGACGTTGAAACCTCATTGACAGACAGATTTCAGTCACGTCTGGCTGAAGACGTAAAATTTAGCGCTAGCAGTGAGGCAACCCATGCAATTTGTTGTAATTTATGTTTTTGTGAATATTTTATGTGAACTTTTTGATGTTGTGTGTTAGTTTTTAAGGTAAAAGCACAAAAGGAGCATTTTTAAGACAGAATTGATGGTGTTTTGGAGATCGCAAAGATGAAAGATAAATCATGAGTGATGGCTGAGTAAGGAATGCAATTCTTGAGATGCATCCTCATGAATTATACTAGCGCGAGAAGCGTATTGTACACAATTCTGTTGTCTTAATTATTGCTTTGATTTGATTTTCTTTTTGTACTTTTCTTTATTTTCGCCAACAAGATTTATACTTTTTGACTTTTCACGATTTATTTTAACATTCATCTAATAATTGTCATTTGGCAGATACTAGTGCAAGTATTACTCACCCCATTTTCAGGTCTATAAATTCAGCACTTAATTTTTCTCTTCGACACATCCAAATACCATTCAAATAGAGAGAAAATGGAAGTAACATCACAGGAAAGATTCAAGAGAATCTGTATTTTCTGTGGATCCATTCTGGTAACAAACCAGAATTCATCGAGGCTGCGAAAGAATTGGGATGAGTCATTGCGGAAAAGAACATGCACCTAGTATATGGCGGAGGTAATCTAGGATTGATGGGATGTATTTCAAAAGTCGTTCAGGATGGTGGCGGACATGTTTAAGAATCATCTCGAGACCTTTGGCAAAGGAACAATTGATAGGACCTATGAATGGTGATGAACGCATCGTGTCAGATATGTCCGAACAAATCCAAGAAATGATTAATACATCAGATGCGTTTATTGCATTGCCATGAGGACTTGGAACATTTGAAAAATTGTTCACAGTAGCATCATGGACACATTTAAACATTCATCGGAAGCCTATTGGATTACTCAACATCGAGCATTTCTTCGATTTTCTTTTTGTTTTCCTTGCGGAAGTAAAAAGGCACGAGTTCGTCACGAAATCAGTGGATGACATTCTCCTGACTGCTACAAAGGCAGAAGAACTTATCGACCAAATCCTTGCCTTTGAACCGAAACCGGACCCCATTCTATCCACATTGAAATGGTCAAATGATGATCGTGATAAAAAACGTAGATTAGATATAGATCTTAATCGGTGAAATTTGTGTTAAATATCTACTAACCAGGTACGATTCTCTAAACTCTTCAAAATTGGAGATACTGTTACATCTTGGTGAGAGGAGTAAGTGATTCGTATTTTTTGTATTTTTGTTGCATAAATTCGAGCTAATATCGTGTTATTTTTGCAAGAAAAATTAAACGGAATTTTACAGGACAAATCAAACCAGTGCAAACAGAATTAATTTCAAAATAAACACTTGACAAAATCACGAAGATACAAAGTTGATCCAGAAGAGATGGCCGAGTAAGGAGACACCTCTTGAGACGCGTCCCCATGGATTTATCCATCGCAAGACATGGTTTTGCCAAAAAAAAATCTTGCGTCGCTACGCCCACATCATCCAGCGTCGCGACACCAGGCGCAGATAATAGAACCATAACCCTAGAAGAACCAAGTGTCGCGACGCTAGGCTATTTACAGCGTCTCGATGCGGACTCGAAGACAGAACAAAATCAGAGGCGCTGTAGCTATTCTCCTCATTCACCCTTCTTCCTCAAACACTGCAAAACAGACCCGAGCCATCACTGCCAAGCAAAGCACAAGCCGAGAAACATCGAGACACCACCAACAACCACGACTGAACCCAAACACTCAAAACTGATCTACCCAAGCCGAGCATCATCATCATCGACCAATCACGCCACTGCTGTGACCCATCACCGAGCATCCTCCAGAAACCGGTCAACAACCACCGAAGCCGACCACATATCCGGCCAATCGAGACACAAACCGAACCTCTAAAGACCGAGATCGAGAACCCTTCACTGCCATCTCCACCACCGAAATCGAAATCGAGACCGAGAGACACACAACCTACACCGAGACCGAACCGACCACCATCTCCACTGCCGTGACCCACCATAACCGATCCCCACTGCCGTGAACCATCATTTGCGGGCCAGCCACTTCAACAAGTCCGAACCAAGAAGCTGAACATACTACTGCCGAAAACACCCACACAGCCGACAAACACCACTGTCACAAAACCAAGACACTACCGAGAGTGACTCCCAACTGCCGAAATTAGAAACTGAAATTACGGCAATAATTTGATAAAAATTTGATTTGGTAATTGGGATTGAATTCGGTGATTTGGTTGATTGTGACTTGGTATTGTGAGAATTGGATTGGATTGAAATTGCGAAGTGTTGATAATTGATAAATTGATTCGTAGTAATTGGGGGCGAAGTGTGGAGATGAATTGATATTTGTAGTGTTTTGGTGATTGAGTAGTTTTAGGATTGAGAATTGTTGGAAAAACATAGGAGATTCTGCCGAAATTTCGAAAAAATACCGAAGAGATCGAGGGGTTCGACATCTGCACGACCTGATTTTGATAGATTTAAGTTTGTCTCAGGGGCTACCGAGCAGCGCTATGAGCAGGGATTGACTAAGAAGGTCGGGGATTATTGAGAGAGGATTTCAGATAACCTCTGGGATATTTCCGGAGATTGATAGAATAATCGCCGACCGACATTGGGAGAAGCTGTGTACCCAACCCAACCAGCGAGTATTGCACTTGTGAGAGAGTTTTACGCGAATGCTGCTGAGCATGTTGATTTTCATACTATGGTGAGAGGTAAGCAGATTGCTTTTGATTCGGTGACAATTAACAAGTTCTATGAGATCCCTGAGATGGAGATAGATGAGTATACAGAGTCGAGGAGTGGGATTCAGATCTCGCAGCTGACTGAGGAGTTGTGTATCCATAATGATGTATGGGAGATGAGCAGCAGTGTGGAATACATGAAGATGAGTTCCAGATTTCTGAGACTAGATGCGAGGGTTTGGTTTCATTTTATTATGAGATCTCTTATACTATGGACCCATATTACTTTTGTCACCCGGGTGAGGATGACTTTATTGTATTGCTTGATGAGAGAGATATCGATTGATGTTGGGGCTCTGATTTCTCGACATATTGCTTGGGCTGCTACCCAAGCACTGGCTGGACTGTACTACCCATATTTGATCAATTCTTTATGCACTCTGGGTATGGTACTAGTCGAGCCATAGGAGGAGCCGATGCAGCCAATGACAGCCTTGACTACCAGACTGATCCAGCAGTTCAGAGCAAAGAGACAGATACCTGCTGGACCAGCCTCATCAGCACCTACCGGACCATCCTCTTCAGCACCATCCTCTTCAGAACCTGCAGCTGTACCTCAGCAGCCACCACCTCATCCACACAGAGCAGCACAGTCTCGCTCCGTATCAGATAGATTGGATCGATTGGAGAGGAAATAAAATTTTCAAACCGATTACATCATGGCGATAGGACAGGCATTGCAGCATATGGCGAGAGACTTGCACATCACTGCTCCACAGTTTCCAGATCCACCGGCCGACAGCGACGAGGAGGAGACTGAAGCGTAAAACTTGGTACCATTGTTCCTATCTTTAGTTTTGTTTTGATCACATTAGGGACAATGCTTAATTTAGGTTTGAGGGTGCAAAACTTTTGTTAAAACTTTCCGTTTAAAATTTTTCAGTTTATGCAACAAAATTTCCATTAAATTTTTTCATTTTTGCATGATTTTCGTAATTTTATTTCCATATTTTGTTTATTTGTGCGTTTCCAAAATCGAAAATCCATGAAAATCAAAAATTTTAAAAAATCATAAAAAGTCTGATGATTTAATTGTTTGTTTTGGTTAAAAAGTTTTAGGAAAAGATAAATGCTAATTACACTTTTATCCCTAATTTGAATTTCTTATCTAGGTCAGACTCGCATGCACTTTTAAATAGTTTAATGAGTAGTTAGATAATAAAGAGTTAACAAAGTGACTAGTTAAAATAATCAGTGGTTAATGAATGACCGTTCGTTTGAGCATCTGTTTCTGGCTACAATTATTATTATGATGGGTATGTAAAAAAAATATATAAAGCTTCTATGATCCGGGTTATTAAGTATGTAAGGGTGTTTTAACACCTAGTGCCCTAAAACCAACTGGTTTGGGAGTCACTGGCCCAAAGCTCGCTACATGGATCGAAGTTACTGTATGTATGTGTGTGTGTATATATATATATATATATATATATATATATATATATATATATATAATATATATATATATATATATATTATATATTCATATATATATATATATATATATATATATTCATATATATATATATTATATATATATATATATATATTCATATATATATATATATATATATTCATATCTGAAGTCTAGGTAATTAAGTCCGTATGGGTGTTTTAACACCTGGTGCCCTAAAGCCAACTGGTTTGGGAGCCACCGACCCAAAGCTCGCTACATAGACGGAAGATATTGTATATAAACAAAAAATAGAAAAAGAAAAAGAAAGAAAAAAATCAGAAAATCAGAAAAATTACATACCTCACTTGAGCTGATTATGGTAGACAGAACAATTTTTAGATACTCAGATTGATTTGACCCATAATTATTGAGAATTGAGACAAAATCATCAAGTTAATAACTTAGAGTCAAAGCTATTTATTAGACTATTCACACACAAAAATTGAGTCTGATTTAGATATGTTGTTCAAATAAAAGGATTTTAGTATAAATATGTATTTTGAAGGTTCCTCTAACTTTGATACTAAACATTCTCTGAGGACAACTTTTATTATCTTTTCGCTTGTCTTTTGCTTTTGTGTGCATTAGTTTTAACTAACTTTTTACTTTTATAAAAATGTTTGTGGGTATCGTTGCTGTAAGCCCTCACGAGACTATAACTCGTCCACTAGGGACACCTAGGGGTTTAAAGGCTTGTTGCATACGCTAAATGCAATCTTGATCCCTATGGAAATGGCTTAGTTAATTTTATTTCTTTATGTTATTTTATTTTCTGTTTTGCTCGAGGACTAGCAAAATGTTAGGTTTGGGGGTGTCATGAGTGGTAAATATATCACTTTTTCCCACTCATTTGACCTAATATTTCGATTAGTTTCTCGAGTTTTGTGAATATTTTGATGTATTTTGTGTTATTTTACAGAAAAATAAAGTTTGGGAAGCATTGGAGATAAATTGGGGGCAAAATGGACAAATTTGGACAAAAAGGGCAAAATTGTAATTTTCAGCGTTGCGACGCCCAAACCTTCAGTGTCACGACGCCTAGGATGTGCCGAATGTGCTAACATGCGTCGTCTGCCACGTGTCAAAATCTGATAGGCTGGACTTGCTAACGTGCGTCGGATCTTGCTAACATGCGCCGCTCATGCTAACGTGCGCCGGATGCCACGTGTCATCACCTCATTGGACCACTCAAACCGCGTGCCACGTGTCGCCTTCCTATTGGACCGAATAATCGACGAATCAAAGCATGCCACGTGTCATCATTCTATCAGACCGAATTTCCACCCAATCACAAGCTGACACATGGCACAATTTCATTGGACCGCATCGCCAGCCAACCAGAGCGTGACACGTGTCACCAATAATTACTGCCTACACTCGTGGTCAACGACCTCGTGGACCCTGTTTACTGTACCCAGCGTCGGGACGCTGACCCGGATTTTTGCCTATAAATTGAAGGCTCCTCAGTTCATTTCTCCCCGTGCTTTCCTTTGGGATTTTTCCCTGGTTTTATAAGAAATCATTTATTTTTGTATATAATTTATATTTTTAATTTATGTATTTTATTTTTAATTAATAATAGTCTTTTCTTCTACTCCTTTCTTTAATGTTTAGTAGTTAAATTGATGTTGGGGGAAGGGTGAAGCTTTTATAATTTTAATTTAGATTAATCTCCCTTAATTATAATATATAATTTATTATTCACATAAAAAGGAATTACCGCCTTAATGACTGGTTTTATTATTTTGTATAAAGTGGCACCGCCTATATGACTGGTTTTTAGGTAACAGATAATTACCGCCTATATGGCTGGTTTATGTTTAAATATTATTATCGCCTTAATGGCAGGTTAGACTTCATTTAAATATGACTTAACAAGGAATACCACCTATATGGTCGGTTGGGCTAATCACCGGTTAAATTCTATATTATACTAAGGGAGATATCTAAATTATAAATGGTAAAAGTGGATCCCCTAACCCCAGCATTTTATTTTTATTATAGGGAAGTGATGACACACAATACACACACTTAATAATTGATTTTCTTCTTATGGGTAGTTCTTTAGGTTGTTTATTAAGTCTTAGTCTTAATGCTTCATGTTGCTTGATCACTAATAGGATTGATGGGGTAAATCTAAAATGAACTAGACATAAAGATTTTAGGTTTCAGCCTTAGACTTAATAGCTCACGATCTTCCTTGAGGATAGATAACCCTTTAATAGATTTCCTTACAGGATAGAAATATACATGTCGGGCGTTGGTAGCCATAATTGGAACTTGGTCTTAATGAATCCAGGGTAATGTGGTTGGCATAGAAATATGGTTCAATTGGGTTAAACTGGGTATTTACGTCTGACCATCGAAAGAGGCTTTTACATATGTTCGTGTTCCAGATGAGCAGACTAATTTAATACACATAAGTGGGGGAATCAATTTATCTTTTTAACAGTATTATGTGGAGTCACAACCCTAGATCTTTTGAGTCTTTTCTTTTATTTTCCTTGGTATTTTCTTTTGTTTACTTTCTTTTCTTATTTGAGCAAATTCCACATTCAACCAACCAAAGCAAACTTCCTCTTCTCCCCTAATTAGATACTTATAAATCAATAGATTCAATAATTAATAACAACAGCAGGAATTAAGTACTCGTGGGATCGATATTTTTTATACTATTGAACGATTCGTGCGCTTGGCGTTATACGCGTGTGATTACGCCGGTCAATGATCACTCACAAGTACGTTCAGCTCGCCAAGAAGATCAGCCCTGATGTTCATTGCTCCGCAGTTGCTCCGGGGGCTTACAAGCTCATCACCACCGCCTGGGAGATTCTTGGGGATCCCCAGTCTCGTCTTGAATTTTTATGGACTCTCCTCTTTCAGACTTTAATGCAGTTTTTGCTGTGATATTTAAAAATAAATTCATTCACAACTTCATTTTTATTATGAGTGATGTAAGATAGTATGCAGGGAAAATATGTTATTTTGATGACTGGGGAAAAGATATGGTGAGTTGATTGGATAAAGAGTCATCTGTTCTTAAATGGAAGTTGGAACTAACTGCATTTTATAGTAAAGATTGTAGTGTTTAGGCTGCATTATACACTCTTTTAACACTATTCTCTTTTGTTCTGAAAATGTTTTGATTAATATTGCTTCACAGTAACAGTACTTATGAAAGAGATACCATCATCATCTCCTTCCTCTTAACCAGAAGATGACCGTCTACATTGTCATTGTCCTCCTCTTCACATTCATCATTGTTAACCATCCTCATCCTCATCATCCGATATCCTATAATGACGCAAAATGTGGAATATTATTACTGAAAATGGAAGATTTTATATTGCATGTGTGACCAAGTAGATTTTAAGGACCAAATAGATTTTAAGCTTTCCTTTATTGACCATCCGAGTTTAAATTTTTAAGAAATATAGCGAAACATGCCTAAGATGGTTCAGGCTAACAGCTACAACACTAAAGCATGAAGAACAATAGCAACATCATCCACATTCCAACAATATTAATCATCCCAACAAAAGAGAGAGATTCTAATTCGCCCTCGACCCTTGATTTCTGATTCAATCAAAACCCCAGAAATGTCCAAGGTACGTAGTAACTTTTCCCATTTCTCATTTCTAACAAAATTTTTGTTTTTGCAATCAGTTTGCTGACCCATTTGGGAACTATGTATAGATCTTTGAATTATGTTTTGGGGTATATTGGTTACATTATTTACTTGCTCATTATTGTGGTTTTTAGCTTAGATTTTAGGGCCCATTGGGGTAATTATTAGGCTTGGTGATTTTGAATTTTGAACGCATTATTGAATTTAGATTCAATCTTTGAAATTTAAAATGGATGAAAATTTGACTTGGGTTTAGATGATTTTGAAAAAGAGTTGTGTGATTGTAAATGAAGGTTAATTTGGATCTAAAAATAATTTTAATGGAGTGCAATTTACAGCAGGAAATATGTCTGGCTTTCCATTAGATTTAATGATCTGATCTTGCTTTAACATCATTTGAAGCAGAGTAACATGCATAGTAGCGTTGGAAGTTTGCACATTTCTCTATGTGCTCGATCGTGTTTAACTTAATAAATGGTGTGATGTTTCATTTTCTGTCAATCACTATATAAGTTGCACGTGCTATCTTTTTATTTCCAAAAATTGCTTAGGGTTTTCTTTCAATCTGTATGCTTTCATAATGGTCAGAAGCACTCTGCGTTAGATCATTTCTGGCTTCCGATAATTGCACTGGTTGCTTCAGTGTCTAATGTAAAGTTCTTTGACTTTCTAGCATCTTTTATTTAGACCAACTGATAACAAAAGGATGCCATTGGCATTGTTTCTGTTGAATGATTTCATTTATAATGAAACCCTTGCTTGGTGGGATTTTTCCCAGAGTCTGCCCTCTTTTAACCGTTGTTCAGGACATTGAACCCTATCTTATGTGCTAATTGGTGTCCTCCCCAATGCATAGTTCCATCTCTGGAGCCTAGAGTTAAAACATGGCAAGTCAGTAGGCGGTAAGTTGGCCTAGTCTCCTGCTCAGCATTCACCTTCTTTACTGTTTCTAGTCCCTGTTTCTCTATGCTATATATTTTACACATTATTGGCTCGAGAAGGTTCCAAACTACCATCTCACTGTGGGACATTTCATCATTAGCAATTAGATTAGGTATCAATGAGGTAGCTCGTCATCACTACACATAGAGTCCAAGATTTAGGTAGTTAACCTAATGAATTCCTTTTTGTTTTACCCCTCCTTTATGGACTTGTCATAGCGGCAGTTTCGTTCCTTCTTGTTTTTAATTTTTCGAATATGTGAGCAAATTCTTCGAATATATTTTGCAGTGTTTTATAAATTTGTTTTTGTATCATTACTTTCATCTAGCTTGCTTAAAGGTCTCAGTAGTCCTGGTAAAGTATTGATGATCAAGAGAGTTGATTCATTTGATGACTTGAGCACGCCAGAATGCTTCCCAAGCTTTGGAAGGAGTTTAACAGATAATGACGCTGTTACAAGTGACCATGTGCACAGTTCCAAGGAGTTATTATTTGATGACATTTTTTATTTAATATTGAGATTTAAGTGCCTTGTGAATTGTATTTATTAAGGATTTAATTGGTTGTTTTACTTATAATGCAGCTAGAAGACGGGAAAATCTAAATAATGAAGTGCGAATAAGATCAGTATTGAGAATACATCCAAAGAAGATCAGGAGTCCCGAGTCCGCCATGGGTGCTAGAGCTACAGATTCTACAAATAGTTATGAAATTCACGAAGGAGCTCTCTGCACCAATGGTACTGTGGATGTATAATTTATTAAATTTAAATCATTTATATTAACTCGTCATGATGACTTGAATATTTTCTGATGGGTTTGCCTGTCAATTTAGATGCTAAGGAAATAGGTCAAATGTTATCCCAGTAACTGGTTTTACATGCATCTATAACTTCTCTCAGAGTCTGCATGTTATTCTTTGTATAACATTTAATGCCATTTTGTCTAAAAGTTTTTCTCAAAACATCCGTTGTTTGTCAAGAAATATGATACAAGGAATATGTTCAGAACTTGTGGAAAATATTTTGTAGGAGACCACCTTATTTTACAGGATATTGTGGAATGGAGTTTTCTCCTATCAATCTGTTGTTGCAAATTTTGCATGTAACATCACATCACATCCTAATCTTATCTTTCTAAAATTGTACAAGCAATCTTGCTGTCACGACCCCCTCCTTAGAGTGGGCCCAACCCTAGAAAGGGGTCCGAAAACCACTTCAGCTCGAGCATTTATATGTCATGCAACTGAACCAAAAGTTCGCAAGAAATATAATATCCCATAAAATGTAATCCAAATAAATCCCAATAAGTGTTTACATCACAATAATATCTGAAAACATGAAAGTCACCCTAAATGTCCTATTTCAAAGCCAACAGAAATGTCTGGACCGACCCGACCGACGGCTACGGCAAACGAAGTAAATTCCTAGTACTGATACTGCTACTGCTGCGATGGCGAATTACCTAGGATGGTTGGGAAAGGAGTGTGAGCTTAAAGAGCTCAGTAAGTAAAAACATTCATACACTCAACATGACCTCACCAACAAAGTTGTAACATCCCGGATTTTCAGAACTGTTCCAGGAGACTCCCGGACGACTGTTTTAGTCTTGGATCGTGATAATGTTGAGAAATAAGAGTTCGAGCAATGTTATATGAGTTGGAAATATCATTCTATGAATTTTTGTCTCGTTGGAAAACGTGTGGGATCAAAAGCCGGTTACGCGATTTTCGTAAAATGCGTAACGTTTCTGGTTTTGGACATGAACTGAGCAAACGAACTCCGATCGAGCTGATTTTTGGACCATTGGATTCTTTTTTCCGATACGAACAACTTTCGTGTTGAACACTTTTCGAGAATCGCATCAGAAAGGCTCCGAAATTTCGAGTTTCTAAAGAGTTCTAGAACAGGGACTGATTTGTTATTTTCACGAGGGCCAAAGTGATATTTTCCAGATAAGTATAAATAACCTCTTAGTTTCATTTATTTACAAAATTGGCAAACTCTCCCAAACCCCCTCACCCGACCCCTCCCGTCGCATTTTGGAGTTAGCCTCGCCGGCGACGACTCCGGCCACGTCAGGCCGGCGCACCGGTGGCGACGTGACCTTCCGGCGTTGAGGAGCAGTTTTGGCCGGCGATCAGCCGTAGAACGCCGGCAGCAGTGAGGATCGACGACGGCAGTGGCGTGAAGAAGATGGGTCGGTTCCAGCTCGTCGGTTCGTTTCACGAGCCGTGCCACCCGCCAAATCGAAGCCCTCGGAGATTACTACGAGTATGCGGAGTCGGTTTCGCCGAACATCGGCCGATGGCTCGCGAATCGAGAAGAAAAGGTTCGGTGAACAGTAAACCCATTTTGATCGGTAGCTCCGATCGGAATTCCGTCGACACCAGCGCGTTCGTATGGCCGAGGGAGTCCGAATATGGCCTCGGAATTTCGGTACGACCCTCCGTTTAGATTTTGATATTTTCAAGTAAATCGATTTGTATTCGGATATTTCTAATAGTTCCGTAGTTTAATGAATTGCATGTTTATGAATTGAATATGATTATATAGGTTAAAACGATATATGTGGTAGAATCCGGGGTGAAACAGACGAGGTATGATCGATCCGGTAGTATTAGCGAGATTCCGGTAAAACGGCGTTTCTCGCGCGATTGAGTATAAATGATCGTAAGTTTAGTTATGGTGTATTTATGGTATTGCGAGGGTAATTGGGTAATTTTGGTTTAGTTCGGAGGGTTCGAGACCCTTCCGTAGCGTTTGCGGAAACTTTTCCGCAAGTTTTGCCGCAAACGCGTAAAAACGAGAATTTGATCTATCTAGTTGGTGTAGAATAGCAAAGTGAGCATGTATTAGAGTAATGAAACTTAAACCGTAGAGTCGGTGAGGATTTGGGGATTCCGAGAGAATCCGCGGTTTATAGTTGATAAGTAGAAAGTTCCGCAAATAGCGGTTCTGACAGTTGATGTGCTTTGTCTTGACAGATCGGACCCGGATCTCGGGCGTTCGTCTAGTCAGGTAAGTAACTCGTGCCTTGAATACTTAAGAGATCCAGCGTTGCTCGAAATCTTTAATATAATGAAGTTGTATATAGTTATAAGTATGAAACCTATATATATCTGTATACTTATATAATGATGAATGTAGAGGAAATAAGCAAGTGTATTTACATACATATCCAGATAAGAACAAGTAATTATAGCAGATGCATGAGTAAGAGAAAAGCATGAGTACTTAGAAATATAAGGATGCACATATAGGTATAAACTGGTATTTATACTTGGATAAAAGCATGTGAATTATATCATGAATATAATTTATTGATACTTGGGTATGGGGGATGTAGAAACTACACCCTAGGGAATGGGATTAGAGTTATAAATAAGATAATCGTATTTGAACTAGTGTAACGAAGGAAAGTTTGTAAGTTATGCATTGTATGAGGATTAGTAATATGAGTATTGGTATGAGCATATAAAGTAATAAGAGTATAAATGAATAGTATATGTATAGTATGAGTACATCTAAAAGATTTATGGCATGAGATTCTTAGTATAAATTAATAGTAGAAATGACAAATCAGATTGAGAACTAAGACTTTGGAATTTGTATATGTAATATGTTAATGTCTGATATTGTAGAAGAGTTTCTATTATGTGTGTCTGGATAGAGGTAAGTTATAGAGGTAAGCCAAATGATAATGATTTGTGTGTGTGTGTGCATGGATAGATAAATATAGATGTGTATGAATGTAAAATAAATTTAGCATGTTTTGGTTTGAACAAGCATCCTGTTGATATTTGAGCATATAGTTTTTAAGAACATTATAGAGGAAGTCATGACTAGAGTAGAGAGAAGCATGAGAAATGCATACATGCATGTGCATGTGTGGGTGTGTTTAAGTTTTCAACAGTTGAGCAAACAATAACAATGTTTTCAACGATTTCAAATGTTTTAAAGAGAGATTTCATTTGCTTTGAAAAGTATCGTATTTCAGAAAATATTTCTTTCTATCTACAGTTTGAGTAACAGATTATGGTTTTATGGGTTTTCGGGGCATGAGGTAAAAATCACCCCAGTATGTAACTTGAGACAGTTTGGACTTGACGGATACTTTGGATTCGGGATTTGGGATTTGACCCATCCCAGTTGTACACTGCTGGAATTGACGGATTTATTCACATGTGCACATGTGGAGGACTAGGGGGACGCTCCTAGATCCTCAGCGCTCAGATGGTACATTCCTGGGCGGAGATGCGCCTTCGGGCGGAGATGCGCCTTCGGGCGGAGATGCGCCTACGGGCGGAGATGCGCCTTCGGGCGGAGATGCGCCTTCGGGGGAGATTTGGTTTTCAGAAAAAGGATTTCAGATTTCCAGTAAACAGCTTTCAGAAACAAGATTTTAGAAATAGTTTCCAGAAACCAGAGATTCAAAGCATTACTTTAGAAAGATAAGTTTTTTTTGAGAGGTTTTCAAACTGATTTTCAGAGATACAGAATTCAGAGAAAGTTTCTAGATCTCAGTTTTCATTTCAGATTTTCAGTACATTCAAAAGTCAGACTTTAGTAAGCAGTTTTCAGAAACCAGATTCTAGAAACAGTTTTCAGATCTCAGCTTTCAGATATCATTTTTCAGAAAGAAGTTTTGGAGTATCAGATTTTCAGAAAATAGTTTTTTTTGAGATACAGATTATAGTTCAAACAAACACCGTTTTCAGTTTCCAGTTACAGTTTTCCGAAAGAGCTTTTTTTGTCAGAAAGAAAGAGCGAGATAAAGTTTTCAGCAAAGAGCTTTCAGAAGGATTTTCAGAAAGTATTTTCTAAAGACTTAGTATGTTAATTGTAGTAAAGTTTACAAGTCGTGCATATACCTCATGTATTCAAGTAATTTCATCTGTGATGCATATAGTTGATGCCATGCATGAAAGCATTAGTACTTTCATATGTGAGTTTTTCAGAAAAGGCTTAAAAGTAATAGTTATAAAAATATATGACCTATTGAGTAATGTATATTTCACAAGATAAGCATATAGATCACACCTCCGAGAGGTCATTGGAGATACATATAGATGATATTAATGCATGATTATATGAATTCATATTCGTGAGTATATGGTTAACTTTGTGCATCGCATATTCATATAGAGTCAGCATTTTGTATGATACGAGTACAGATTAGCATGATTTTATTTTAATGCATGTATATCGAGGATGATTGTATAAGTTGCTTGCTTACGTAGGAAGGACATACTGTAAGGAAGCTAGTTCACAATGAAAAGGTAACATATGCATGTAATCACGGATAATGGTAATGGATTAGATAGTTAACAAAAATGAGTTTTAATTATCCGACTTGATGATATTTCAAAATAATAAAAGAAGGAAAGCTATCATAATTGTCAGATCTAGAATTAGCTCAGAGTATACACAAGAAGGTAAAAAGGAGAATCAGAATAGCACAGGAGAAGTGAAATGGATCTTAACTGTCAGCTTGTGAAGTAGTATTTGACGTATTTAATAGAAGTTAACATATATAGGTGTATGTACAGACATAAAGATTAATAGCAAGTAACACGGGAATAAACGTATATAAATTATTAAGTTAAATTAGATTGGATAATGATTGCATGATTACTTACTGAGTCATTATGACTCACATCTTTTCAGTTGAAATTTTGCAGGATAATAGCTGTAGTTCGGTGAAGACTTTGAAGACGGTGGATCGCCTCATTTGCAGTCAAGAGAGTCCTGGGTTGAGTATGGGTCCTCACGGCCCTTTTGTAAAGTTTTGTATTTGCATCTTATTTGTATAAGTCATGTAATAGTATAGTTTATTTGAGTTCTGGCCGGAGGCCAATTAGTTGATATTTTGTTCTTGAGTTCAGGCCTGAGGCTTGATGTTGTGTTTCCGGCCCGAGGCCGTGATTGTTGTGTTTCTTGTTGTTTGTGGATGCTGGCTACAGGCCAGGTTGCATGATGTTACGAATACATCATGCCGAAATTTCGTTAGAATTAGAGGCTTATGGAGATGGGTTCTCCTGTCTCCTGCCGGTAGCATCCTGGCCTAGGCGGGATGTTACAAAGTTGGTATCAGAGCATGGTTTAAGAGTCAGAGTCAGTAGCATGGTTTAGAAGTCAGTGACTGCAATTGTGGGGATCCGGCTGTCGGAGATTGTCTTCGGTTTGATAAAGACCCTATAGGTCTTTGTATGTATCTTTCATGATTACTTGATATGATTTGATGTTATTATTCAGTGCCTTGTTTGCTTGAACATGGGTCTGTGGGTGACTCACTTGATGTGTATGGTGTAGTTATCTCCGTATGAGAGGAGATTAGATCAGGTCAGTACATTTTCATCCTTTTAATCAGATGATTAGCCAGAATGAGATAGTATTGGTATAGAGCCCTTGTGAGGCCAGAGAATTGAGGTCGGAACCAGAACGGTGCGGCTAAAGATAATAACCAGATTAGTATAGTCGGAGTTGAGATACAAACCAGTATAGTCAGATTAAAGTAATAGATGAGCCGTTGTGAATTCTAGTCTATAGATGGTGGTTAGTTTACAGTTGAGACAGAGAAGTTATATCGGCAGAGTTTAGAGAAAGATAGTTTCGGCATATGTGACCGGGTATGAATCAGCAGGCATAGTGACGGAGAAATTTCGAGGACGAAATTTTTATAAGGAGGGGTGAATGTAACATCCCGGATTTTCAGAACTGTTCCAGGAGACTCCCGGACGACTGTTTTAGTCTTGGATCGTGATAATGTTGAGAAATAAGAGTTCGAGCAATGTTATATGAGTTGGAAATATCATTCTATGAATTTTTGTCTCGTTGGAAAACGTGTGGGATCAAAAGCCGGTTACGCGATTTTCGTAAAATGCGTAAAGTTTCTGGTTTTGGACATGAACTGAGCAAACGAACTCCGATCGAGCTGATTTTTGGACCATTGGATTCTTTTTCCGATACGAACAACTTTCGTGTTGAACACTTTTCGAGAATCGCATCAGAAGGGCTCCGAAATTTCGAGTTTCTAAAGAGTTCTAGAACAGGGACTGATTTGTTATTTTCACGAGGGCCAAAGTGATATTTTCCAGATAAGTATAAATAACCTCTTAGTTTCATTTATTTACAAAATTGGCAAACTCTCCCAAACCCCCTCACCCGACCCCTCCCGTCGCATTTTGGAGTTAGCCTCGCCGGCGACGACTCCGGCCACGTCAGGCCGGCGCACCGGTGGCGACGTGACCTTCCGGCGTTGAGGAGCAGTTTGGTGGCCGGCGATCAGCCGTAGAACGCCGGCAGCAGTGAGGATCGACGACGGCAGTGGCGTGAAGAAGATGGGTCGGTTCCAGCTCGTCGGTTCGTTTCACGAGCCGTGCCACCCGCCAAATCGAAGCCCTCGGAGAGTACTACGAGTATGCGGAGTCGGTTTCGCCGAACATCGGCCGATGGCTCGCGAATCGAGAAGAAAAGGTTCGGTGAACAGTAAAACCATTTTGATCGGTAGCTCCGATCGGAATTCCGTCGACACCAGCGCGTTCGTATGGCCGAGGGGAGTCCGAATATGGCCTCGGAATTTCGGTACGACCCTCCGTTTAGATTTTGATATTTTCAAGTAAATCGATTTGTATTCGGATATTTCTAATAGTTCCGTAGTTTAATGAATTGCATGTTTATGAATTGAATATGATTATATAGGTTAAAACGATATATGTGGTAGAATCCGGGGTGAAACAGACGAGGTATGATCGATCCGGTAGTATTAGCGAGATTCCGGTAAAACGGCGTTTCTCGCGCGATTGAGTATAAATGATCGTAAGTTTAGTTATGGTGTATTTATGGTATTGCGAGGGTAATTGGGTAATTTTGGTTTAGTTCGGAGGGTTCGAGACCCTTCCGTAGCGTTTGCGGAAACTTTTCCGCAAGTTTTGCCGCAAACGCGTAAAATGAGAATTTGATCTATCTAGTTGGTGTAGAATAGCAAAGTGAGCATGTATTAGAGTAATGAAACTTAAACCGTAGAGTCGGTGAGGATTTGGGGATTCCGAGAGAATCCGCGGTTTATAGTTGATAAGTAGAAAGTTCCGCAAATAGCGGTTCTGACAGTTGATGTGCTTTGTCTTGACAGATCGGACCCGGATCTCGGGCGTTCGTCTAGTCAGGTAAGTAACTCGTGCCTTGAATACTTAAGAGATCCAGCGTTGCTCGAAATCTTTAATATAATGAAGTTGTATATAGTTATAAGTATGAAACCTATATATATCTGTATACTTATATAATGATGAATGTAGAGGAAATAAGCAAGTGTATTTACATACATATCCAGATAAGAACAAGTAATTATAGCAGATGCATGAGTAAGAGAAAAGCATGAGTACTTAGAAATATAAGGATGCACATATAGGTATAAACTGGTATTTATACTTGGATAAAAGCATGTGAATTATATCATGAATATAATTTATTGATACTTGGGTATGGGGGATGTAGAAACTACACCCTAGGGAATGGGATTAGAGTTATAAATAAGATAATCGTATATGAACTAGTGTAACGAAGGAAAGTTTGTAAGTTATGCATTGTATGAGGATATTAGTAATATGAGTATTGGTATGAGCATATAAAGTAATAAAGAGTATAAATGAATAGTATATGTATAGTATGAGTACATCTAAAAGATTATGGCATGAGATTCTTAGTATAAATTAATAGTAGAAATGACAAATCAGATTGAGAACTAAGACTTTGGAATTTGTATATGTAATATGTTAATGTCTGATATTGTAGAAGAGTTTCTATTATGTGTGTCTGGATAGAGGTAAGTTATAGAGGTAAGCCAAATGATAATGATTTGTGTGTGTGTGTGCATGGATAGATAAATATAGATGTGTATGAATGTAAAATAAATTTAGCATGTTTTGGTTTGAACAAGCATCCTGTTGATATTTGAGCATATAGTTTTTAAGAACATTATAGAGGAAGTCATGACTAGAGTAGAGAGAAGCATGAGAAATGCATACATGCATGTGCATGTGTGGGTGTGTTTAAGTTTTCAACAGTTGAGCAAACAATAACAATGTTTTCAACGATTTCAATGTTTTAAAGAGAGATTTCATTTGCTTTGAAAAGTATCGTATTTCAGAAAATATTTCTTTCTATCTACAGTTTGAGTAACAGATTATGGTTTTATGGTTTTCGGGGCATGAGGTAAAAACTCACCCCAGTATGTAACTTGAGACAGTTTGGACTTGACGGATACTTTGGATTCGGGATTTGGGATTTGACCCATCCCAGTTGTACACTGCTGGAATTGACGGATTTATTCACATATGCACATGTGGAGGACTAGGGGACGCTCCTAGATCCTCAGCGCTCAGATGGTACATTCCTGGGCGGAGATGCGCCTTCGGGCGGAGATGCGCCTTCGGGCGGAGATGCGCCTACGGGCGGAGATGCGCCTACGGGCGGAGATGCGCCTTCGGGCGGAGATTTGGTTTTCAGAAAAAGGATTTCAGATTTCCAGTAAACAGCTTTCAGAAACAAGATTTTAGAAATAGTTTCCAGAAACCAGAGATTCAAAGCATTACTTTAGAAAGATAAGTTTTTTTTTGAGAGGTTTTCAAACTGATTTTCAGAGATACAGAATTCAGAGAAAGTTTCTAGATCTCAGTTTTCAGTTTTCAGATTTTCAGTACATTCAAAAGTCAGACTTTAGTAAGCAGTTTTCAGAAACCAGATTCTAGAAATAGTTTTCAGATCTCAGCTTTCAGATATCATTTTTCAGAAAGAAGTTTTGGAGTATCAGATTTTCAGAAAATAGTTTTTTTTGAGATACAGATTAGTTTCAAACACCGTTTTCAGTTTCCAGTTACAGTTTTCCGAAAGAGCTTTTTTTGTCAGAAAGAAAGAGCGAGATAAAGTTTTCAGCAAAGAGCTTTCAGAAGGATTTTCAGAAAGTATTTTCTAAAGACTTAGTATGTTAATTGTAGTAAAGTTTACAAGTCGTGCATATACCTCATGTATTCAAGTAATTTCATCTGTGATGCATATAGTTGATGTCATGCATGAAAGCATTAGTACTTTCATATGTGAGTTTTTCAGAAAAGGCTTAAAAGTAATAGTTATAAAAATATATGACCTATTGAGTAATGTATATTTCACAAGATAAGCATATAGATCACACCTCCGAGAGGTCATTGGAGATACATATAGATGATATTAATGCATGATTATATGAATTCATATTCGTGAGTATATGGTTAACTTTGTGCATCGCATATTCATATAGAGTCAGCATTTTGTATGATACGAGTACATTAGCATGATTTTATTTTAATGCATGTATATCGAGGATGATTGTATAAGTTGCTTGCTTACGTAGGAAGGACATACTGTAAGGAAGCTAGTTCACAATGAAAAGGTAACATATGCATGTAATCACGGATAATGGTAGTGGATTAGATAGTTAACAAAAATGAGTTTTAATTATCCGACTTGATGATATTTCAAAATAATAAAAGAAGGAAAGCTATCATAATTGTCAGATCTAGAATTAGCTCAGAGTATACACAAGAAGGTAAAAAAGGAATCAGAATAGCACAGGAGAAGTGAAATGGATCTTAACTGTCAGCTTGTGAAGTAGTATTTGACGTATTTAATAGAAGTTAACATATATAGGTGTATGTACAGACATAAAGATTAATAGCAAGTAACACGGGAATAAACGTATATAAATTATTAAGTTAAATTAGATTGGATAATGATTGCATGATTACTTACTGAGTCATTATGACTCACATCTTTTCAGTTGAAATTTTGCAGGATAATAGCTGTAGTTCGGTGAAGACTTTGAAGACGGTGGATCGCCTCATTTGCAGTCAAGAGAGTCATGGGTTGAGTATGGGTCCTCACGGCCCTTTTGTAAAGTTTTGTATTTGCATCTTATTTGTATAAGTCATGTAATAGTATAGTTTATTTGAGTTCTGGCCGGAGGCCAATTAGTTGATATTTTGTTTCTTGAGTTCAGGCCTGAGGCCTTGATGTTGTGTTTCCCGGCCCGAGGCCGTGATTGTTGTGTTTCTTGTTGTTTGTGGATGCTGGCTACAGGCCAGGTTGCATGATGTTATGAATACATCATGCCGAAATTTCGTTAGAATTAGAGGCTTATGGAGATGGGTTCTCCTGTCTCCTGCCGGTAGCATCCTGGCCTAGGCGGGATGTTACAAAAGTATACAAATGTTATTAATATATGAAATAAAGTTAAGATATATAACAGCTGTCTCAGGCAGAACATACTCACAACAACACATCTCAATCAATCATGGTTGCTATCCGGATTCGGTATAATAATGGATTGAAACCATTGGGAGAGTCTCTCTCTTACCCCGAAGGTTTCCCACCATATATCCTGCATAATGTGCAAGAGGGGGATTTACCACCCACGCCTCTGCTAAACTCGCATAAATCTCGCATAATCTCGCATATCCGACCATTATCATACTAAATCCGGAAGCACAACAATCATCTCATACTGCATCCAATACAACACATCTCATCACATTTCATCCATCAACTCATCTCAAAATCACATAGTACTCAATACTTCATTTCATATTACAAATATACAATTATATCCCAAATTAGTATTCACCATTTATGTTCTCATGCTATCAATTTTTTTATATCAATTTTCCAACATGCATATATAAATATTTATCCATATTATATTACGTAACTCACATATCAAACATCAATCATCAAACATTTATGTTAAGAAAATCATCATGCTTTGTACGTACCTCAATCCACGTAAAACTCTCTATAGCTATATGTCCTCGCTATTATCTGTAAAAAGTGTAAAATTACGATCAGGTCCCTATATTTTACTAAAATTATGATTTTACAACCCCTAAACTTTTCAAATTTGCAATTTAACCCCAAAACTCTACAATATTATCAATTTAGTCCTAAAACTTCCAATTATCTCATAATACTCTCTAAAAATCAGAATTTACTCATTTGGTTCCCTAAACATGCCAAAATACGAATAAGTCCAAAACTTTCAAAATCTTACTAATACACCCCTAAAATTGTAAAACATAACGTACCGAGCTCCAATGAATTTATAATTTCAGAATGAGGTGGTCCACAGACAGTACACGTCACAAGGATCACAACGGCAGTGGTGGAAATGGCTGATTCTCGACGATCACCGACGAACGATCGAACACCGTTAACTCTCGTTCTAGGCTCGTTTCACGACAACCGAAGGTCCGAATTTGGCAAATGAGGTGTCTAACCCGCGTATCTTGACGAGACGAAGATTCTGGTCTGGGAGGTGTCGACCACGCACGGCGGCGCGTGGGGCGCGTGAAGCGACGGAGTGGCGGCGCGTGGGAGCGCGTGCGGAGGAATCTAGGCGGCGGTTCAGCGGAGTTGGATTCGTCTCGGTGAAAGGATTCTCCTGGAGTGGTCACTCGTCGGAAAAGATGATCGGATGATGATGAAATCTCTATTTCTCTCTCCTGTCCACCCTTTCTCTCTCTCTCTTCTGTACTCTCTCTCTACGGTTCTGCTTCTCTGAAGTTTACTCACTGATCTTTCTCCACCCTTTCTCTCTGCTTGCTCTCTTCTATAATTCTCAATCCAGCACATAAGGCAATTAGAGTTTGTTTATAAAGAATGAGTCAAGTAGATTATACAAATGTTAGTGGGGTGGGTAAAGGCTGCATTATGGAAAGTTGACGTGAAGAAAATGTTGGGTGGTGATGTGAAGGATATAATGGATATTGACTCAACAAAGAATAAATAATGGTTTTCACACTTGCCCTTGTTCTTGTAATAATTCTGTTTATTAATACTATACATTGAAAAACTTAACACTAGTGCAAGTTGAAAATGATTAGGTGGATTGGTTACAAAATTTACTATCAGTTGCTCTGTGCTAACTTTGGTGTGAGGGGTGAATTGAATATAAGAAAGCTGGTTTGTGCTCTTTATAGTGTAACAGTTTTATTGTCGGTAGCTATTATGTTTTTTTTACTTGAGTGAATCTGGGCTTCGAAAGTTGGCTATGCATATTCAATAATTTTGATTCAATCTATGAAATTTCTGTTTCTCTTTTGATTTTTAAGTTGTCTATTCCTATTGTTAATAAAAACACACTGGCCGTTCATGCTTTCGGTCTGGGTCTTACCAAAGCACTACGTGTTGATAATTGATATAGATATGTTTGTTTGAATCCTAATATGAATTTTTTATGATCAATCAAAGCCCAAAATAATGTTAGCTCTTTTTGTTTATCCTACTTTCCTGGTCATGCATGTTGTAATGTGATCCACCAGTTGTATTTACTTTGTCTTTTATCACCTTAATCATCTTTAATAAAGAAAGTTTCCAATCTTATTCTGTTTAACCTTGCAAGAGGATACCTTTTTGTGGATGCATTCTATGACATATTAGACTTCTGATATACATCATTTTGTTGGCAGGTTGGTATTTTGTTGGCAGTATATATTTTCATTTTTTAGGGCCATTCGACATCCTGCAAGTGGTCATGTTCAGGGGATAAATGATCTTGTTGTTTTCCTTTGGGAATATTTAGGAGGGAGTGTGGATATTAATTGGTCAATCTCTGATATTACAATGGATAAAATCTCTGATGTAGAGGCTGATTGCTTTTGGTGCCTATCAAAATTGCTTGTTAGTATGCAAGCTCATTACACATTTGCTCAACCAGGAAACCAGAGGCTTGTGTTTAAGCTGAAGGGAAGGAATTGGTTCCGCGAATTGATGGTAAACCCTAAATTTTCCTTTAGTTCCTCGTATTAATATTTCCTACTTATGAATTAAGTTGCATTTACTTTTTCAAGTCTGCTAATATTTGCCACGTAAATGTTGCATATGATAATTTACTCAAGTGTTGGATGGTTTAATGTAATAATAGCAGAAGTTCTTATTTTTGGATTTTATGTTGCTAGATCACCAAAATAAGTTCACCTAATTAAAGGGCTTCAAATCGGAAGGTTATCCCCCTACTGCTGTTAAAATTGTTTCCTTTAGTGTTTTCACTTGAAGCTTTTTTCTATTTAGCATTTTTTCTGTTTCATTTACAAAACCACTCATCTCAATTAGCCGCTTAAGTTTTGACCCAGGTTGATCAATAAGAGTCATTCTTTGCATTATCTTTGAACTGTGAGGATAATGGTTTTGTTTTATCAGATCCAATTTCATCTTGTTACTCATATCTTGCTGAAGGAGATGCATTTCCAAATTTTCTTGTGTACATATTTTCCAATTGTCTTTTATTTCAACGGTGGAGGCTCTCTTTTAGATGGTATAATTTGGTTTGTACATATCTGCGTCTCTTTTACAAAACCACTAATGCAAGCATTGCTGTTTGCATCCTTGCTTACAGGAACACGGCATAATAAGCAGCATCATTAGTATCCCAGAAAGAGAATAAAAAGTAATCAATTCAATCATGATAGCTCCCTCAATTAGAGGCTGCTTTTTGGCTTTAATAAGTTGATCAAGTTTGCACTCCATTAGTTCAAGCACAGTAAAAATATGTTGTTTTTCCTGATAACTTCAGTATGTTTGAATGCAAACACTTCACTTATCTCGAATTTAAGCACTTCACTTCTTGAGGAAGACCAAGGTTTCCAAAATCTGAAGAGCAGACTAGGTTTAGGATTCGAGTTCAGTATTCCAGAAGTTTAGCTTCTGCGAATAGGTCGTCATCATATATCAACAGACTTTTCATTGTTTGATTATCAACATTAATCGAACTTCTCAAAAAAAAAAAGCATCTCATAACATTAACACTTAAAACTTTAAAATAAAGAACATGTTCATTTTGTGTTCACTGGCTGATATGTTTAACATTACCTAAATGAAATATAGAGGCCTGATAATAATATACCGCTACAATCAGTTTATCATAAACTTTATAAAACTAAGATTAACAGCAACATTTTACAACGTAACATGCATGATCAGTTGTCCCAGATTCTTACCAGAAACACACTCCATTTGGTGAAGGAATAAGGAGTTTGAATCAAAGAATGCGTTTATAATAAAATCTGAGACAATCGGAGTTTTACATACTCCATTTAAACTCATAAGGAGTGGATTAGCAATGAGATTTCCAATGATTTTAAAAAATAAAATAAAATAAATAAGGAGCGAGACCACTTAAATAGTGTTTTTTCCTTTCCTGAATTGTACATAGACTTTTAAGGTATGCCATTTTCCAGATTCCAGTTCAGATTTCCAAATTCATGACCATTGAAGAAAGTGCAGGAAAATTTTCAAATTTAAAATTAACTGATATCATAAAAAGCACTTGACCAACAGCCACCTTGATGTTCAAAATTGAAAGCATTGATCTAACACAACAAACTAGACCAAATATTCTCATACAGAGTAAACTTCCACTGAGTGCAGCAGAGTAAAAGGCATAAAACAAATATAACGGCATTTAGAAAAGAGATGTTCCCTTTCCCTTCTTGTCTCCACCAATCTCAAAGTGTTTGCACCTCTGCAAAGTTCAGCACAAATAAATGTTAGTAACAAATACAGGTACAAAAACAGAACACTGAGTCGTATAAAATAAGCAAAAAACTTCGAGTACAAACCTTGATGGGATGTTGTGACACGTGTTTGCAACCCTGGCATTGCAGCCTCAGCACAATCTTCTTGGTGGTCTTAGCCTGTTAATAAAACCATCAAATATTTTGATATACAGATCACCATTATGCAACGGTATAGATATTATTGACCCGCTTACAAATTATACCTTCTTGTGGAAGACAGGCTTGGTCTGACCTCCATAACCTGACTGCTTGCGGTCATAACGTCTCTTCCCTTGAGCCGCAAGACTATCCTTACCCTTCTTGTACTGTGTCACCTTGTGCAAGGTGTGCTTTCTGCACTCCTTGCTCTTGCAGTATGTCTTCTTAGTCTTGGGAACATTCACCTGCAATACCCACCACTTCTTAGGATTCAATCACCTTATATCACTACACCATATACACGCAAAATCTACATCAAAACTCAATATCAGTTATACCAAACATCCAACAAAAGCCAAACCCCATCAAATAAACCTCTCTTTAATTATAATTCCAGTCGATACAACAAACAGAATTCAATTGACTCCAAAAAAAATATGCTTCTTACTTACAAAGAGAACTTAAGCATGAAGTAAACCTAATTATCAAACAAAATACCTTGGAAAATTATGCCTAAGCTAATAACAGAAAAAAGAAAAAATACTAACTTTGAGAGAGCTTTACAAGAATTCATGATAATGAAACAAACCCATTTATTCATTTTGAATAAGAGTTGACTTGCCTAAGCTAATAACAGAAACGTAAATTAGTTGATTTGCCGAAGCTAAAATCAGCAACGTCATTTGTTCACTAATTTAACTGTTTCAAAATCTCTAAAACCTAACAATTTTCCCGAATACACAGACAATAGCATCACAAGGATCGATATTGAAGGAGAAGCGGTACCATTGTCGGAGACGAGAGAGATATGCTTCAAGAAAACCCTAAAAAAGACGACCACAAGCGGCAGTAAATGAAATGAGCATTCTAAATAGATGATAGTTAGGGTTAGGGTTTTCCTTCGTCTTGTTTGGTTACAAGGTTAGTGTATTCGGGTTTGGAGTTGTTCGTCCCATCGCCAACCATATTTTCGCCTATTACTAAACACTCCAAATATTCTTCAAGTTTTACAAATTAGGACAGAGATTGCAAACACAATATCCTAAATTACAATTAAAAAAAATCATATAAAGATGATTTAATATAATGGGTACGAGGAAATTGTTTTATTTATGATGGTTTAATATCTCTGTTTTTTCAAAAAATATATATGTAATATGTTTAAGTGTCGAGGTTTTATAATTTTTAAGTAGTTCTATTTAATTTATTATCACGGTTCAAACGTTAGAGAATATAAGATGACAACAAAATAAAATTTAGGTTTTACTCACCTCCTTACCTTTTAAAAAATGAAAATAAAATATATCTATGTAAGATCTTCAAATTTATACCAATATAAATGAATAAGTACTATATATAAATAGATTACTGCAGTTTTATTTTTCAAAAAGAAAATGAAAGATGGGTGAATTATTCATATTTAAGCATAAATATGCCGATTGTAATGAAATTTTTTTAAAAAGAAATTTATTGTGCATAAATAGAGATGTCATGAACATTACTAAAAAAGACTCATCATAAATCAAACACGAATATGATCCTTATAATCTTTGTCATATATTATATTATTCAAGTAGTATTGATTAAAGTCGGTTTAGTTCGCCAAGTTAAGGTCATCATCCAACTAAATAAAGTCATCTATCAAAGTAATAGTGTGAATTTCTTCATGTATTTTTAATACATCTCAATGCTATTTTATATAGATATTGAATCATAATGAGATACACAGAACATAAAAAGACATGCATGAAACCTGTTGAAATTATAATGTATTATAGATATCGAGATGTACATAAATTCAACGTACCATAAAAATTGATTAAAGTGAATTATAGATATCGAGATGTGTGGAAGTTCAATGTATTATAAATATTAATTAAAGCGAGGATTTAAATATAATTTATGTCCCTTGATTTTTATAGCATCACATGATAGCATCAGAGGAGATAAAGGATAAAATATATGTAAATAAGATAAGGTAATGTCATGTTTTATTTTCAAAATCAAAATTACCCAAGGGAAATTCGCAAAATTAGCCAAAAAAAATTTGTCATTTGCTAAAATGAGTCACAACGTTTGAGATTTGCGAAACTAGTCAATTTCTCCAAAGTAAACTTCAGAGAATCTAGATTCTCTGAAGTACACATCAAAGTAACTAGATATTTGAAATCAAAACTTCGGATCTCCTAATATTTTTATTTAAAAGTAGAATATGCGAAGTTTTGACTTTAGATTTCTTAAGTTTTTAATTTTTTTATTATTTTTTATTTATAACTTAGAAGATCCAAATTTTTGACTTCGAATCTCCTAAGTTCTTCTTTTAAAAAAAATTAATAATAACTTCAAAAATTCTAAAGTTTTGACTCGAAAGCCCAAACCTTCTAATTATTATTATTTTCTAAAAAAAAACTTAGGAGATCCAAAATTTTGACTTTGAATCACCTAAGTACACACTTACTTCGGTATGTACTTCAAATGAGAGATTCTTTGGTGCAACGGTGATACCGATGACGTGATACCACCTGTTGGGTTTTTAGGGGCAAATTTGGTAACGTAGCGGAAGCGGTGGAAAATCAAATTTTTCGATGTCAAAACTTTTTCTCGGATTAATTAAATAACATATTTATTTAATTATCCAATAATCAAATTATGAAATAAAATTCAAATGAATCATATTCAAGTGAATTTATCGAATTGCCCTTACACTTGGTATTTAGTCCATTTTAGTCCGAAATTGATCTAATCAATTTTAAATGATTCTAAATCATTTCTAAGATGAACTTAGTATGTTCAAAACATCAAAACACCAAAAGATGTCATTTTGTGCACTTTGTCATTTCATGCATCAAAACACATCAAGATGTAATCCAATGAACATGAAACTTTATATGCATCATATACACATCCAAATGCACAACATATATGGAAAAGCCCCAAATTTAGAATTGGCCATGAACCCTAATTTTTA
>SKCR01030746.1:0-179045 GCA_019454045.1 Zanthoxylum bungeanum
GAAGACGTAGGATATATAATACTAGAAAGAAATTTGTACGCTCCCACTTACCCTACTGACAAATATGTATTCTCTATACTTTGATAAAACCAGATAATCTGACTGATATCAAAATCAGAGAACACGGATTTCCGGAAAGCTTATTTGAGTCTACAATAGGCTTTATAAGCTAGTATATCAAACTGTGATCTCAGCAGAATACAAACTCTAGGGCCATTCTAGAATGAACTCTTCAAACAAAGAAATCATAACGGGTCGAAGAAATCACTCAAGAACGCCACTTTGTATTCTTTAGCCAAAATACACAATTTAATATCAACATTAACCAACAGATCTTTAATTGTTCAATCAGTGCGACAAGAGACAAGCTTCCTCAGAATTATAATAGACTAATAAGTATAACCTTTCTCACTGTCATACTATAAAGGTCAAACCTTTATCAAGCTCAATTTGCTTCTGTTGCGCAAATAATTTGCACACTTTATGAACTACTCATAACAAAAATCTAATCAAGTTCAAAACTTGATCGCAGTAAGCTATGAACAATCTTAGATCTATGGTTCAATTGTAATTTTCGAAATCGATATCAAATATCGCTCTCACTATAAGTTTTAGGATAATTTTCTTCAACAAGAAAACAACATAATCATTAAGTATCGAATACTTTGTAAATGATTCTGATATCCTATTGAACTTATACATAAGTTTTCTAAGGGTCTATTCATCTTATTAATTACGTAGTTCCATTACAGTTTATCATTCTCACATTTGACTTCAATAAGTCAAGTCTTTTATGCAATCGTCAGCATCCAATGTTAACCACCAAGTTATGAAACAATTTTATTACTCGAGATCGTAGAAAATATATTCTATCAAATATAATACAATATTACATTAAATAGAATAAATGATAAACCTTTCACTCATACCTCCGAGGCACAAGTACTTTCAATTATATAACAATTATACAAAAGAAAGCTTCAAATCTCAAACTTTTCAAGATTCGAATTTTCTACTATACATATCATATATGTAACTGTAGAAACGAATGGAACCTTAATTAAAGAGATGAATTAGAGTCACCGGAGCATAACCTCAAAAGTATTGAAAACTAATTCGGTAACACTCAATATCAACAAATCAAATCATATAAGATTCATTTACTCCCACATACCAATTCCATCAAAATGGAATCGCGGAAGTTTAATATTGAGTAAGAATCATATTTATTAAATAACTTTAGAACTAATTGCCTTAAATTCATGTGTTTGATCATATCAAACATCTTCGAACGATTCAAAGAATCGCGATGAATTTTATAATTTTCAACACTTCAAATAGAATATCTTTGAACCATTCAAAATATTCTATCCGCGTTTCATCAGAAACATATTGAAAGTTCTCGAACAATTCAAGACGTTCAATATGTTCTCCATTAGAAACACGTAACTAAGTCATGACGAATCATTAACTAAGTTACAGAGAAAAGAAAACTATCTAAGGTAATTTCAAATTCATCAAACTACGTACATCCAATGTATTAGTTTAACAAATCTGTGGTCCAATGACAATCATTGGTTAAATGAGATTGAATCACATCCTAATACAATATTCATTAAATGGATAAGGATATATGGTGTGAACTCGTATCAGACCATCCTTTACCATAAGGAATAAACATCTAATGCTTTTATGATAAAATCTCATAAAGCACAGTTCTAAGTTATTTATTTTACCGAATATTTTTCTTAATGTTTATCTTTTCATTAATGACACTGCTAATCGTCTTAAAATATGTAACAATTGTTTATACATAATAAGTAACTATCCAATAGTCACAAGTTCTGATATCAAATATCAAAACAGTTATTAAACATTATTTTAAATAACTAGACGAGAGATCTGGTATCCAATACCTACAGTTGTCATATTTTGAGAATCGATATTCTCTATACACAACTATACACATCTCCTTTCTTTAGCTTCATAATTTGCGTTCAATTATTCACAACGATTGAAAATAATTGATTAGAAAATTGTGTCAGACACATGACTTCTAAAAGTCACTAAAACCAAGAAACGTCATTAAAAGATAAACAAATACTATAGAGGTTTTCTTAATGCCAATCAAGAATCTCGAGACATGAACTATTCAAGTCAATTCTTACTGCATAAGAAACAATTATTTCAAGACTACTATATCCTTAAAAGATATCTATTTAGATTACATATCGTGACTTAGTAACTAAGTCACAAACCATCTTGATTTTCAAGAAAATCGGAACAACAATTCCCGATGGTTTCAACTAATCTAACAATATTTAAGTCTACTATCTTTCTAGAACATATTTTAGAATAACGCAACCATAAGTAAAGTCGGAAAACCTATTAAAGTAATAAGCATGCATCAGATTAGAAGTATAATTCTATAAACAATATAGAATAAAGGAAAACGAAAGCAGTATTTTCCATAAAATTACGCACTGCCTTAGTTATGGATTTTTAACCCAGCAGTGTTTCCCACTACTTTTCGTAATACCATAATCCCCAACGGAGAATGTGAATTCAATAATTAAATAGAATTCCATAGTGAGAGTAGGATCCTATGAATATATTTCGACTCACGGCTTTGGCACGATCTCGCCTACATATATTCATTAGGTAGACAACTTATTGTCAATCACTCACCAGTGACTCCTGGTTTTGGTCCTAACGGTTTCTCATTATGACAGCTTTGGCACGTTCACAATGAGGCGTATCAAGGCTACACTTGTCAATGACAAACTCAAGCTACCAATGTAGTCTTGATAGCTTTGGCACGTTCAGGATTTCCACTTTCACTTGAATTTGTCCAGTATCAATATACAACCGGTATGGATAATAATTCTACAACCTACACCCTCACAACTTTGGCACAATCTCGGATTCAGTTATAGAAAGATACCCATAAACCGTATTGACAAGACAGACCAAGAAACATGTATCCAATACACGTCACTTTACAACCTTATTTCTAAGCAGAGGTTTTCCTCAGGAAGCTATACTCTACATCAAATGCATAATTTTAATCTAAATCATTTTCTAAGCAATTCAATTATACCTATAGAAAAGATAACTCAATTTAACAATTAAATTTTCGTTACATTTTCCTTAGTGTAGAATCGAAAAGTCAACAAACATATCTAGACTATATGCATGTGCGAACATTAAAATTGGATTATATATTAAATATCAAGCATGTATAATGTAATGGATGAGGCATTAGACCTGCTCTGATACCATTTTTATTGGGGTTTTGGGCGATGGGCGCAGTGGAAGCGCGGTTCGGGCGAAATCGTAAATTAAATTTTTTTTCAAATTACCGAATAAATTATTCAATATCTAATATGAATAATTTATTCATATTTCACATAAACCTATTTATTCAATATCAAATATCAACATAAATAAGGTTGAAACGTTGCGAAACTTTTACGAAAATCGTTTTTCCGTAAAATCACGTAAAATGCGATTTTGACCGAACCGACCACCCGACACTTATGGGGACTGCCCAGGTCAACCCCAATAGTGTTAGGGTAGTTCATGGGCTTCCAGAACATTGATGGATTCACTGTTTGGGCAGCCGTCACCCGGTAACGCCGTTTTTGGCCGTTTTCGCTTATTTCAACTCGGAAACAATTTCCGGCAATTGTTCCAACTCCAAAAACACATCCATTACATCCATATAACATCAAATGCATCAAAAAATTTACAGTTTAATCATAACTGATCTAGAACCGAAAATTACATATTTTCATGCTTTAATCCAAAATTTTCAAGATTAATCTAATTAATCAAGACACCAACTAAAGTCACCACATATGAACAATCCAAGAACAATTATAAGTGCCATAAGAGTGGTCATAACAATCTAGAATAGTAACTCATCATCAAATGATCAATTTGGATACAAATTACACTAATTTCACCCAAATTTACTTCACACATGCAATATAACTTCCAATCCATCATCCACAACCAAAAGCCCTAATTTTTTAGATTTGAAGGAACCCTAGAACCTTTATAAATCATCAAGAAATAAGAAATCAAATTTCTAAGCTTAGGGTTAAGTAGATTACCTTTTAATCACTTGAAATCCCAAACTTTTTTCTTGATTTTCCTTATTTTCTTCATGGAATTTTCAAACCAATTTTGAGACCCATTTTCTTAGGTATTTTCGGCCATGAGTGTAGAATGAATGAGGAAGAAAACAATTTCCCCTTTTAATTCTTGTTGACCGACTTTGAGGGGCGTTTATGTCCTTTTGTAAATTTAATCCAATTAAATCAATTTACACTTTATAATAACAAATCAAATTGGACAAATAAAGTGTAATTAAAACATGTCATGTTGACCAATAATAATTGGACAAATTCCATAACATTTATGGAAAAAGTTTATTAATTAAAATTCAAATATTTAACAATTAAATATCCAAATAATTAATTAATGTAATTTTTATTATATATGTATTTTTATTTACAATAAATAACAAATACATATATTTATGGCATGTGTCAAAATCTCATTTGACGAATAATTAATGTGTATCTAATCGTATTTTATATCAAATACAAATACACAATAATTATTATCAGACAAAATCCCCTAAATACATGTGTTACCATCTAACTAATTAAACGATCCGAATTAACTCATTTAATCCGGTGAAGTATTATGAATAATCAGTATTATTCATATCGTGTTGCCCAAGTGCTCAACGAGTACACTTCATATTGTGGGACTCTCTAAGTTTAGGTTTATCCATCACGAAATCCAATTTCGTGTCTATAATCCACCCACTCATGAATTATGACGACCACAGATAATCTCGCTAAACTATGCAAGCTGAGGTCATTGCATACATATAATCCCTCCGTCACAGGCTATCCATATTATACCTGGGGTATAGATAAAAACGTCAAACCCATTCAGTATAATATAGTTGACTTTCAATTTATGATCTCTAAATAACACTCAGAACTGATTTCCGAAGTTATACCACGGCCATAGATTTACTAGATCGTAAACACGTGAGGATGCTTATGCCCTGTACACAGGACTGATAGATCCTATCTTGATACGCATTGGATATCATGAGCATCAGTCCACACCCAACGAACAAGCAGAGGTCTGATCATGAATAGATCGGTGACGTGACTGCCATCAAAGTGTGGAAGATAACTAATATATCCCACTGTGGTATCTCAAGTCAAATGACCATTATGCTCGCTCAACTCGAGAAGATTCCTATTGACGTTGGTGTACCATCTATTAGGAAATCTTCAGTGAGTCGTTTAGTGTCTTATCAAATAAACACCTACATGTCTATACGAGTCTCCCGAGACTCATGGTTCATTGGGATAAAGTGATAAACCATCGGACCAAGTCACGATATACGCCATGTACTGGTCTCAACGAATTTTACTAACTGACCCGTGTTAGCAAATCTTGACCAGGAACTTTATTTAAGGATATACATCTTATAGTGCACTTCCTAATATCAATTACAAACTATGTTGTAAATGCACACTATATTGTAAATCCTAGGGTCTTTATCTAATATACACGTATCACTGAACCAGATTCAGTTTCGATCTAATTGTAATCAGATATCTAATCGAAATTAGATCGAATAAGCGTATAAAAGACAAAGGTGCTACCAATAATTAAGTAATATTATGGAAAATAGAATTACTCGTATTTATGAATCGGACATAAATACGATTCGGATTGGCACTCTGAGCACCAACCCTAACATTGTCACTGTCACACACTACACAAGCCCCATCAAAGTGGGGGAAACTATAGACACTGCATTGTTACATGAGCCCAATTATGTGCCTCGTATGGAGACACTACCTGAAAAGTTGCGGGAAACGAAAGCCGAAAGGAAAGAAAACCTCCAAAATTAGCACCTCACTGGATTCGAACTCACTAGCTAGCCTCAGATTTGTTCAGTCAGTTTCTATTTCAAACACTTACAACTGGCCCATTACCCTGCAACCCACACAATCGGCCCAAAGCCCATACAACCCACCATGCACATACCCATAAGCCCATGCAACCCGCCATGTACACGCCCATAGGCCCATGAAACATCCCATGCACGCCCAAACCTTCCCAAATAGATAAAATCCCATGAAATTCACATGTGTAAATCCCCTCAAATCATTTTCTAATTTAACAAAGATAGGAAATCCCATGCAAAACACATGCTCAAATTCCCTCATCAACACCTTCCAATTTAACAAGATATGAACTCCCATGCAAATCACTTTCCATTTTAATGAGATTTTGAAATCACCTCATCACCAAATTTACAAGATTCTTTCCCAAAATAAATTTCCAAAATAGACATGATTTGTTCCCTTGTTTAGAGATCCTTTCAAAATATTATAAAAGGGACCCCAAATTATCACAAGGAGGCTAGACACACACGACAATAATCAAAGAAACCTAGGCTCTCTTTCTTCTCCCTTTCACGACAAACACACACAAGCAAAGAAACCTTTCAACCAGCAAACTGACGCAGCCAGCAACAAAATAACCCCAAACCGACAACAACAAAACCACAGACAAAACAGCCCTCCACCGAACAAACAACAAACAAAACCACAAACAAAATTCTAGCTATAAAAGAGACCCCAAATTATCACAAGGAGGCTAGACTCACACGGTAATAATCAAAGAAACCTAAGCTCTCTTTCTTCTCCCTTTCACGGCAAACACACACAAGCAAAGAAACCCTTCAACCAGCAAACCGACGCAGCCAGCAACAAAATAACCACAAACAAAACAACCCTCCACCGAACAAACAACAAACAAAACCACAAACAAAATCTCAGCCCTCCACCAACTAGAAACAACCAAAAACTGAGCCAACCCACAGCAATCCACAGCAGCCCCTCAATCATCGAAACAACAGCCCCTCAATCATCGAAACAACAGCCCCTCAATCACCGAAACAGCCCATAAAAATCAGCCAATACTGAAACCAAAAGAAACAAAAACCAACCGAACAAATAGCAGTAAAAACAACCCAAGAAAATAACCAAACCAACCGAACAAACAGCAGCAAAAAAAGCCCAAAAAATAGTCCCAAAAAACCAAAAAATAGAAGAAAACAGTCCCAAAATACAACCAAAGCAACCATCCCAAAAACAGTGAAGAAACCGCAAAAACAACAAGCTAAAACAGCCCTAAAAACCGCAAAAACAGCCAGAAAAATCACCAAAAACAGCAAACAGTAGTCAAAAAATAGTGAGCAAAAATAGTAAGCAGCAAACCAAAAACAGTAACCAGAAAACAGCAACCAGAAAACAGCAACCAGAAACAGCAAAACAGTGAGCAGAAACAGCGAAACAACAAACTAGCTATGATCCTTCCAGCGACGGCCTAACGCACTTTCAAGAAAGCGACTTAAAAGGTAAGACCTGAAGGTACCCTATTTTTTTTTATAGTTTCGGACACGGCATGACGGGCTGAACGTGAAATACGTCCAGCCGGGTATGCGAAGTCCTACATCAAAGACGGTCAAATTTCTGGTCACATTACTTTTCTCTTTCGGCATTTCGTTATTTATTTTTTTCTATTTAATGTTATTTATCTTTTTATTTATTTATTCAATTTCCTCGTTATTTTATTATTTCACATTTAGTTTCGCTATTTATCTTTTTGTCTATTTATCGTTATTTTGTCATTTGTTCATTATCCGCAAATGCATTATTATATTTTTATTTATATTACATTAATGATTACATATGGCATTATCCCTTGTGGTATATCGGATGGAAACCCAAACATAAATTCTGTAGCCGAATTCGAATGGACGGTAGTGCAGTCTGTACTTGGGATACAACTCCACGTACCACTTGGGAAATACCCATATATGCGTGACTAACCCCTCTTTTTTATTCACTATTTATTTATTGATGTTTTATTTGCTTTTGATTATTATGACTCTTATTATCGTACCTTGTATTTCCTAATTTAATTTGTTTTTTGTTTATATTAATGTTTATGGGTGTGCAAATTTGTGTTTTTATTTGTATTATCTTGCATGAACTGCATAAGACTTGGCTATACCATTGTGTGAACCCGTCCATTATACTGGCATAAGTAAAGGACCATTCTGAACCCAACGGTTTGAGGTCTTCCCTTGCGATGGGTGAGTACGGCCTTAAATCTTTTCCCAGTTCACATTGGGTGGCGACTCCTTTATTCTCATGGTTTAGTCCCTCATGGGCTACTCCGTACTCTCTACGGGCTGCGAGCCCAATATTGTCGTGGTCGCCGAACATCATAGGCATAGCGGTAAACCCCGCTTCGCTCCTACAGAAAGGGTTCAAGAAGAAGAAATTAGGATTGGTTAAGTTTTAATCAATTCACAAAAATTGGATAGGGTAGAAGAACAATCGGAAGCAACCAAAGCTAGATTTTGAGAAAATAAATTAATTTCTATCTTTATTTGGTTGAAAATATTTCTTTATGTTTCCAATTGATTATATTTATAATTCTTGTACATTTTGGTGTCGATTGATGTTAGAAACCCTAATAAGATCCCTAATTATTTGTATATTTAAATTAATTAGGCTAATTAGTAAAATTAGGCATAATTAGGATGTAGAACATCAAATTAATATTCTAAAGTTACTTATGCCACTCTATAGTGACCTAGAATTTTTCTATAGTGACTTTATGGTAGTGACTCTCCTTGGTGTATCTTTAGATTTATTAATTGCATGAATGTTGAACTAATTAGGTGTTAATGTGATTAATTATATAATTAATTCAAAAGTAATGATTTTTTGAAATTGAGATGTTATGGATGAAATTGGATGTGTTAAGCGTAAGAAAAATTCTTGAAATTTTTGGAATTGTTCTAAATGAAATTTGAGAATTTTTCAAAAAATCGTATTAGAGGTAAGATCATAATTTACTAAAATTATGACTATTTTACCACTGTTACAGTACTCAAACTACTCTTGTAATGTATATAATGTGTAGAAAAACTCTCGAAATTTTTAGAAATTTTTCGGAAGTATTTTGAGAAATTTCAGTAGAAATCTACACAACATACAAAATGGCAATTTGATGAGATTACTGTATTTGGCCACTATTACATTACTTGAATTACTATTGCAATGAGTTTACCCAGTTTCATGATTGATATGGTTTTTTGATTATTCTGATAGTCTGGTTCGGTGATCCGACAAACCAGTTAACGTGTAATTGCGAAAAGTATTTCCGAAAATTTTGTTTCAAGTTTCTACGCGTAATCGCTTCTAATATTTGATATTAATGTGTAACATCCCACTCCAGAAGATGCTACTGGTATGGAATAGGCCGACCTATCCCCCTAAGCCTGACTCACTGACTGTATACACCAGTAATAACTAAACTCAAATATAGACTCAAACATTTCTAATATCTGACATACAACTTTTCTTGACTCTGACTGTGCTGAAACTCTTTACACGACCTGGTGGACCAACACACTTGTGACTGCCATTAGTATCCGTCCTCCTGAACTCGTCCTTCGAGTAAACCTGTAAAACAAATAAACTGGCAGTGGGGGGATCTAGTGAGTGGATAGTTAAAATAAAATAAGAACTAAAATGATTTTTGAAAATCCATGGTTCTAAAACCAAATTCATCTCAAATCATTTTTTCTGAATCTCTTTTATTGTCTAAAAATAACTTTCTTTCTGGAAATTTTTTTTCTGAAATTACTTTTGGTCTGTAAATCTCTAAAATTTTCATAAAACAGTTTCTTATGAAAATTCTTTCTTAAAACATCTTTTCTGTAAGTCTGTCTCTGAAAATCCGTGTCTGAATGTCTACTGAAAACCTGATGAATTGGGGCGTTACGTATTGTCGTCCCCTCATACGCCTCAACTAGAGTTAGTCATTACATATCGCCGTCTCCCAATACATGCCACTATCATGTCCCTAAAACTAAGGTCTTGGGGCGTTACGTATCGCCGTCCCTCTAGCCCTGAAATCTGGTGGTCTTGGGGTGTTACATATCATTGTCCCCAAGCTACAAAAATGGAGCCGGGGTGCGGATCTATGCTACCCTCCTAACTCTGAATCAGGATCTAGGGGCATCTGCCATCCCTAGTATTGATCTGCGTGTGCACAAGATATCTGAATTCGTCAATTCTATATCTGAGTCAAGTTACATAGTGAAGTGAGTTTTTCCCTCATGTCTCGAAATCATAAAACTCAAGTTTTTTTGAAAACAATCTTTCTAAATCATCATCAATCATAAAATAACTGTAATCAAACTTTGGCTAACGCCCTGTGTGCTTTTAAATGTAAGTCTTACATAAAAAACATTTAAATAAAACCAGATTGAGAAAATGGTCCACTCACAGATTTGGAGTCCCGCTAGCATTACTTTGCTTCTCCGAAGGAATTTGTGGTTCATACGATGACCTTTAATGGCAACAAAATTAGAATACAAATCATGGAATATACTTCGAAACTATTATCACTGAATGATGTTCAATGTTTGTGACAAGATAATGATGAGCGAAAAATACATCACTATTTCACGCCACTTTAACCTAATATTTTATAATGTTTCTTGAGTTTTATGAATGTTTTTATGTGTTTTGTGTTATTTTGTAGATAAATAAAGTTTTGGGAATCACTGGAATCAAATCGGGGCCAAAACAGCAAAAAACGGATAAAAGGTCAAAATCATCATTTGGGCGTCGCGACGCGCAGCACCTCTGCATTGCGACCGCTAACGTGCGCTGGACACGTGTCAAAATCAAAGAAACTTGCTATCATACGCACTTGCTAACATGCGTCTGCCACGTGTCAACATCACAACAAATCTGCTATCATACGCCGGACACGTGTCATCATCACATGCTGTCAACACTTGTCAGCGACACGCGTCATTGCTTACATCAGCATGACATTAGCATCGTGACGCGCACGACTTCATGTGTCACGATGCAAAGCCAATAATTTAGTTTGCCGATAGCCGCATGACATGTGTCATCATTTCCGCAAAGTGCGTGCCAATGTCATCAATCTACGGCGTGTCGCAACGTGCAAGGTTGCGCGCGTCGTGACGCGTGGGACCAAGTGATGCCTATAAATTCAGGCCGATTTCATTTCAATATTTCATACCTTCCTGAAGTTCCTAATAGGGGATTAAAGATTGTATCTTTTTTGTTTAGTTTTAGTTATTTAATTTATGTATTTTTATTTTTAGTAGTAGTAGTAGTAGTAATATTTTCCTAAGGTTCTGAATAAGGATCTAAGGACTTTATTTTATTTATTTAATTTTTGCACTTTTAATTATGCATTTTTATTTCCAGTAATAGTATTAGTTTATTTACTTTTTATTTCTTTTATGTTTAGTAGTTAAAATTCCACTGGGGGAAGGGTGAAGCTTTTATTATTATAATTTCGATTAATCTCCCATAAATTATAATATATAAATTATCTTAAAACTTGACTTAATTGGATACCGCCTTTTGGTCGGTTGGACTTAATTAAATTGATTTTAACCTGACTAAATTGGATACCGTTTTTATGGTTGGTTGGAATTAATTCAAAATCTGACTTAATCAGGATACCGCCTATATGGTCAGTTGGTAATTATCACGCAAATTTATATATTATAATAAGAGAGATTTCTAAATTAGAAATAGTAAAGGTAGATTAATCTCACTTAATTTATAATATGGAAATAGTAATTCAATAATATGGATTAAAGTTGATACTGGTTTAATGGTTGGTTTTATTTATGTAACATAATGTGACACTGCCTATAAGGTTGGTCTTTAGATGACATATGATTACCACATATATGGTTGGTTTATGGATAAATAATAACACGACATTTATGGTTGGTTTAACTTATTTGGGTAACACTGACAATTTCTATATTATAATAAAGTGAGAGTTCTAAAAGTGGATCCCCTAAACCCCAACATTTTATTTTTAATCTAGGGAAGTGATGAAACATAATATTTACATGCTTAATAATTGATTTATTTATATTATGGGTAATACTTTAGTTTGCTTATTGTTGCCTGATTACCAATAAGATTGACGTGGTAAAGTTAAAATGAACTTGGAAAATGGATTTTAGGTTTCAGCCTTAGATTCAATAGCTCACGATCTCCCTTAAGGATAGATAAACCTTAAAAGATTTCCTTTCAGACATATACCTGTCGGGCGGGGGTAGCCACAATTGGAACTTGAACTTAATGAATTCAGGTAACTTGGTTAACATAGACATATGATTAATTGAGTTATTTGGGTGTTTGCATCTGACCATCGACATAGGGTTTTGCATATTTCCGTGTTCTAGGCTAACGAACTGAGTTATTACACATATATAAGAGAATCAATTCATCATTAGAATAATATTGTGTGAAATCACAACCCTAGATATTTGTGTCTTTTGTTTATTTTCCTTAGTATTTTCTTTTGTGTCTTTATTTATTTATTTAGCAAATCCACATTCAATTAACCAATCAAACAATCATTCTCTTCTCCCTCTAATTAGATACCTGTAAACATTTGGCATCAATAATTAATAACAACAGTAGAAATTAAGTCCTCGTGGGATTGATATTTTTATACTACTTGAACGATACGTGCGCTTGCATTACATGTGTGATTTCACCGATCAAGTTTTTGGCGCCGTTGCCGGGGACTTATTTTTCTAGAGTTATTAATTTTGAAGCTGTCTAATTTACTTGTATCTAATTTTCTTTATTTTTATATGTAATTTTTATTTATTTCTTTTATTTTTCAGGTGGTTGAAAATGGATCTTCATTGGGTGATAAAAGAATTACGAGTTTTACGAAGTGAAGATATGCCCTAAATCAGGGAGCAACAGTCCGGTTTTCTGAGGCCTGTTGTCCAGCCCAATAATCATCACTAGATGTCAGAACCAATCAATATAAAATTTTCTCAACATAACGCAATGAGGAGATGTGAGATATGTGATGGTAACCACCCGAGCATAAACCACTACTACAATTCAGGGTGGCAGAAATATCAAAGACCTTCATATAATGAACTACATATTTCACTGAACCACATTTTCCATCTTATCCACCATCAACTTACGATCTTCAAGGACCAGAACCATCAGTAGGAAGACAGTTGATAAACAAGCTCGAGAAACGAGAAGCTGAACAAGATGCAACCTTTCTAGATCAAATAAAAACCTTACATAGGCTGAAAAATGAATTGAGACAAATAATCAACAACCAGAACTACATACCTCACGAAACAAATTCAAATAACACTGATGAAGCCTTCGAGTACCAAGCATTTCACGATGACACCTTAACAGAAGAAGAGGCTGGGCAGTATCAAGAATCAGAGGTATCAGTTCAGGAGCCCAACCAGCAGAATCTCAATTTTATTTTTATTATTCATCAGACTCTGACGAGGAACAAGTAGCGGAGCTGTCTGTACAACTGCAAGTGAGAATGAAACTCTGCAACCTCAAAATGAAGCTCTTGGAGTATGCATTGCACATATGTTTGAAGAAGAGCTACCCGAACCATTCATACCAACCACATAGGATAAAGGCCTACAATCAGACATATTTTTACATCCTCAAGTCGACACATATGGAGCATGCATTTCACAGATGACAGATGAAGAGCTGAACAAAGAAATTTTAAAATACATATGTGAAGAAAAGGTGGAGAAAGATGCAAAACAAATGGAGGAGCAAATGTTTGACAATATTGAAGATCTCATGCATTCAGAAGAAACATCACTATTTTGGGGAGTACAAATCAAAGACACCGCCCAAAAGCTTGACAGAATGGAACTCTCATTCCAAGTTAAGCACCATACGAGACCTCTTATTTTCTTTCTTTCTTTTCAGGAACCACTGGAGCGACAAAGTTTAAAAAGGTGGCACAATCATTGAATGAGACAAAATTCTTTTTGCCCCTTTACAGTTGGAAGAGACCCTTCAAAAGCAATGCTCATGGGATTGTCTTTAATTGGACGTCCAAAACCACGCTGAAACCTCCTTAACAGATGGATTTCAGTCATGTCTGGCTGAAGATGAAAAATTTAGCGCTAGTTGGGAGGCAACCCATGCAAAAAATTTATTTAATTTTTTTTTTGTATTTTGTGTATACATGTTATAACAATTTTAATTTAGTGTGTTATTGACATGATCCAGGCCGAAAACAAAGCAAAAGACCCATTACAAGTACCAGAAGGGCCAATTACGAGGCAGAAGACCAAAAGACTCAGAGAAGCAATGGCGGGATTAGTTCAGAGTTTTATGGTCGATTGCAACAAACAAATAGAGACGCATGTGGGATTCAATAGAGAGGGCCCAAAGCCACTTCACTTGGCCCAAATCAGTTTTGAATGAAGCTTCAAAGGCCTTTGAAGACTTGAAGACTTTGGTATTTTTGTAATTTAGCCTTTAGGGGCATTGTTGTCCATATGCCTTTAGGGTTTCTTTTGTATCACTATTTAAGCTTTCTTTCTTTTTCATTTTAGAGAACAATCACGAAATTTGTAAAACACAAAAGCTTAAAGCTTTGGCTATGGCCGAATTCTTGTAAGGGAGGGATTCCCATTTTCAAGTTTGAATCGACTTATCTAAGTTTTGGCAAACTTAGTGGCGTCTCCAATGCTAGCAAAACACTACAAGGATTCATCTTAAAGGTTCTCAAGGGCAATTTCTTTGTGGGTCTTCTTTGTGGCCTTAGAAGGGTTTTGTTTCTACAAAATCAAATTCGTTGTTCTTGGGGGTTCTGTCCGTTGCTTGGGGTTTGCTTGGATTTCGAATCCAAGTTGGTTTCTTGTCATTTGGTATCTAGAGCTCAGGGTTCCAAGGTCTGATTTTTCCTATCTTTTTTTTTGTTTGATTCTGTTTTTATATTCGTTCTTTGTTATTTTCATTTCAGCTCTTGTTGGATCTTGTTTCCATTTCGTTTTGTTTATTTTTGGATCTGATTTTGTTGGGTTTTGCATATCAGTTCATCTTTTATCATTTTCCAGTTCTGGGTTTTTTGTTCTGTTCTTCATATCAGTTCGTCATATACTTTCTGTTCTTTAACATATGTTGAAGAAATAAGCATGTTCTTTGGCGGCTGTGTGATTTGTTTCTAAAACCCTAGTGAAGTCTGAAATCAAACCCTGAAACTTAGCCTTTGAATTCAGACCCTGAAACTTAACCTCTGAAATCAGACTCTAAAAACTTGGCCTCTGAAATCAGACCCTGAAGATTAGCCTCTGAAATCAGACTATGAAATCAGACCCTGAAAAGTAACCTCTGAAATCAGACCTTGAAAAATAACCTCTGAAATCAAACCCTGACCAGTAGCCTCTGAAATCAGACCCTGACATCAAACTCTGAAATCAGGCCCTGAAACCTAGACTCTGAAATCAGACCCTGACCAGTAGCCTTTGAAATCAGACCCTGAATTCAGACCCTGAAATCAGACCCTGATCAGACTCTAAAATCAGGCCCTGAAAACCAGCCTCTGAAATTAGAACCTAACTCAGCCTCTGAGATTAGAACCTAAAATCAGCCTCTGAAATCAGAACCACAGTATCAGCATCTGACGTTATCAAAAAAAAAAGGGACTTGAGTGATAATGATCACTTGAGCAGAAAAGGAAAAAAAATGTAAAAAAAGTGAAAATTCTTGGTTGAATTTAGTTTGTTTCATATTATCATTCGGGTGTCCGTGAAGGGTATTCCATCAAAATTTCTATAGAGGTGCCAAATTTTCTCCCGAAATTACATACGACCGTGAATTTGCATGCTTATTTTTTTTTTCCATTGTGCTAATTGTTTACTTCTTTTTTTCTAATTACTCTAGCTTAAGTATTATTGATTGACTCTTCGTATTTTTACAATGATTGTGAGCACAGTATCGGGTAAAAGCCAATAGAGTGCAAACACGAGTGGAGTGATATCATTCGAGTGTAAACACGTGAGATTGTGAGGATTTACATATTTGTTTTACTTTCTTGTTATTTCTAATCTGTTTTTTAGTGTTGAGATGGCAGGTCTAACTACTGATGAAAAACTTGAGGCTTTGGATAGGAAAGTTACAGATATGATGGAGAACATGAATACTGCTTTGGAGAGATTGACCAATAGTGTAGAGAGTATTCAAACTGGTAGCGGTCCCAGAGCACCACCACCCCAACATATACCACCACCTCAGAATGTACCACCACCTCATAATGTGCCACCTCGACGTGTACCACCACAGTATGTACCATCAGATGAAGAGGAAGCTGAAAATGAGTTTGATGATTTTGATGGTCTCGATGATGTGGAGGAGAGATTTCAGCCTGGGCATGATAGGAGGCATAATAAGAGGAATGGTAGGAGGGATAGACGGTTTGATGATAGAGGTGCATTTGATGCCAGAAAAGGGGATTATGATAGGAGGGAATATGGTAGACGAAGAGATGTAGATGGTGATCTAGGTAGCATCAAGATCAAGATACCAACATTCCACGACAAGAATGACCCTGAAGCTTATTTAGAATGGGAAAGGAAAATAGAATTGATTTTCAACTGTCATCACTACTCAGACGAGAAGAAGATCAATCTGGCAGCGATTGAGTTTACCGATTATGCTATGATTTGGTGGGATCAGCTTGTCTCTACTCGGAGGAGAAATTATGAGAGACCGGTTCAGACATGGGCAGAACTTAGAGGTCTCATGAGAAAGAGATTTATACCCAGCCATTACTATAGGGAATTGTATCAGAAACTACAACATTTGTATCAGGGGACCAAGAGTGTTGAGGACTATTACACCGAGATGGAAGTTGCCATGATCAGGGCAAATGTAGTTGAGGATGCAGAAGCTACTATGGCACGATTTCTAGGGGGCTTGAATAGAGAGATTGCAAACATGGTGGAGTTGCATCACTATGTTGATTTGGAGGATATACTTCATGACATGAGTCCAACCACACCAGAGACATTACAGGATGCAGCTAACAACTTGGAGGAACCCATGTAGTTGCCAACAGGTCCAATTACACACCAAAGAGCAAAGAAGTTCAGAGAGGCCTTTGCGGGACTAGCTCAGAGCTATGTGACCAGTTGCAGCAACCAAGTCACATGCACACCAGAGACACATATGGACATAACCAGAGAGGTCCCCAAGCTATTTCATTTGACCCAGATCAGCTCAGACTGAAGCATAGCAGAGCAGCTTCAGCACCAGCACCCTTTTGACCCGATTTCACCCATTTTGGGACTATGTTGAATTCGGCCAAATGGGGGCATTTTTGTCATTTGTGCTCAACATTTTGACTTTATTTATGATGTAATTAGCATGGTTGACTATGCCATTAGGCTTAATTATGCTTAGATCCGTACTTAGCCGGAAGCACGTCAATTTACTAGCATGTAAGCACCTCAATTAGCTCAAGTGAGATTAGCTTCTAATCTTTGTTTTAAGTTTATTTAGGTGCAAAAGGACCTTAATGGTCGTGGTTGAGGTGCTTGACTTAGTGCTTTTGGTCATTTTAGCTCTAGGGTCATTTTAGTCTTTTTACTCTCTTGTAACCCTTATTATGTGACTCTTCTTTGTATTTTGGAGACAACCAACGTAATATACAACATTTTAAAGAGAGAAAAGCTTAAGCTTTCCATGGCTATGGCCGAAACCTTGTTGAGGGAGGGATTCCCCTTTTCAAGTTCAAATTGACTTATCTAAGCTTGGCAACTTAGTGGCGTCTCCATTGCTAGCAAAATACAATCTGATTTCATGCTTGTGGTTATCATGGACGTGAGTTTCATGGTGGTTAGGGGCTGATCTTGGTTGGGTTTTGTTCCTACAAAATCAGTATTCAAAGTTCTTGGGGTTTTGAGAAAGATGCTTGAGGGTTTGCTTGATTTCCAACCCAAGTGAGTTCTTGTCATTTGGTATCATGAGCTTAGGGTTCTGAGGTCTGATTTCTTATCCTTTGTGTTGTTTAATCTTGTATTCATCTTTTTTATTTGTTGATTTAATTTCGGCATCAAGGTTTTACTTCCACCTTGATTCGGCCATTGTTGGATCTTTGTTGTTTCTTGTTGTTTCTTGCAGATTTGTGATCCTTGTTGCTTGAATAACAATCTGTCCTTTAGTAGTTTGTGCTAATTTTGAGTATTTCTTTGAGTTAAGCTTTGGCTACTTAGGTCAAAATTGGGGCTTTTGTTTTCTTTGCTTGAATAAAGTGTTTAGTTGTTAATTCTATGTTACTAGGATGTGTTTAACATTGTTATTAAGTTATTAGTTTCAAAAAAAAAAAAAAGAAATGCATCAGGTCAGATTCGGCCAAGGAAGAACCATCACCACCCTTGCTTTGTTCTTGCCATATGCATGCCACTTAGCTTGTTTTCAATAGGTATTGTTCATATCTACTTTGAGAAAATCAGATTACACTTCATTACTCCTAGCATTTGCGTGAACTAGCTTGTTTGCAATCTTTGTGAAGTTGTTGCAATCTTGTGAAGTGTGAGGAAAACAAGTGTTTTTGAGTATAGTGGTGAGGCATTTGAGTGAATGAGTGTTGAAACAAAATGAAATGATTATGGATTAATGAGGCCGTGACTTACTCTTGAAGTTTACTTATGCTTGCTTGTGTGTTAACTTTGTGAGACAAGTCTGGTTGCTTTGTTACACATATTGTCGTGAGTAAGATGCTTGATGTGCTTATGTTGAAGCATGAATTAACAAGTGTGCTTGCTGATTTACGTGAGCCATCATTAGCATGACATTGAAAATGGAAGCACTCATGAGCTTGACATGGAAATTTGAGTAGCCATCATTGCATTTGAGAGGTGCTTGAAGAGGCAAGCTGCTGCATCACCAAGTTAGTTGGAAAAAGTGTTTAGTTGGTTTGTAACTTACCATTGCCGAATTGACATGCTTACTTGACCTACTTGTAAGCTACTTACGTAAGCAGCTGAGTCACCTACTTGTTTTGAAAAAAAAGAAAAGAAAGAGAATTGATCGCATTGTGCTTAGCTTGATTAGACCATTTGCAAGTTGATTGGATTGCTTTACATGAGTTACATTGATATTTGATTTGGTTTGTATTGGTTTGAGCTTGAAAGACTATATTTGTGTTATAACCGAATTGAAATCCTTTGTGCTTCATTGTGTTTCATTGGAGTGTAAACACTTGTGAGTGTGTGTGAGAAGAAAAGAAAGATGAGCTCAAACACTATAGCGAGTGACCAGAAGATTGCTTCAGTGACACGTTGATTGCTTGCTTGCTTATTTATTGCATTTAGCTAACTCGTCATTCTTTTTTATTCTGAGCACTCTAGCTATAGGTTTCTTTCGATTGAGTCTCCGTGATTACTTATCTTATTTGCTTTATTCCACATGCTCTATACATTGTGTTTCTGCTAGCTTGTGGACTACATCTTAGTTGAACATTCTGGGAATTGAGTTGATTTGTAATTGAATTGAGGAAGAACTCAATAGTGGTAAAAGGCATTGATTGTGAGCACAGTATCGGGTAAAAGCCAATAGAGTGCAAACACGAGTGGAGTGATATCATTCGAGTGTAAACACGTGAGATTGTGAGGATTTACATATTTGTTTTGCTTTTATGATTTGTAATCTGTTTGTTTAGTGTTAAGATGGCAGGTCCAAGTTTAACCATTGACGATAAGATCGAGGTTTTGGATACATTCAAAAGTGATATCCAAGATATTATGAGTGATTATAGAAGATCTTATGAGAAATGGAAAAAGACTTGGAAGGTAACTAAATATACAGTGAATGAAGAGAGTACTAAACAACCGAAAGCTATTGAAGTTGTGTGTAATGAAGTGAGAAGCACTTGTGATGTTGAGTGCATAGCGAATGAAAACACTTGTGAGGCCTTGAATGTTGTGAATTGTGTTATAAGTGACATGGTGAGTGAAAATGCTTGTGAGACCGTGAGCACTGAGGGAGTAAACACTTGTGAGGTAGTGTGCTTTGAGGTTGAAAAACATAGTGAAGCTGAGCTGGTGTGTGAGGAGGTCTTTGCAAGTACGGATGAGATAGTGGCCATGATTGATGATGAAGCTCTGCGAGCTGGTGAAAAGAAAGTAGATGTGGTAGTGAAGTTTTTCCATAACATTTTCTCTATTATTTATGCTTTTTCATCGCAGGTACAAGTGGTCAAGTATGATTCTTTTATATTTCAATATCATCGTCCAATTGATTTTGTCATAACTATCTATGATCCGGGTTCGGATTCGAGGACGAATCTATTTCAAGAGAGGGAGAATGACATGATCCAAGGGACAATGTTTGACATGAATGCAGTCACCCAAGGAACATTAGAGCCTTTGCAATTGCCAACAGGCCCAATCACACGCCAAAGAGCTAAGAAGATCACAGACGCAATAACGGGGCCAGAGCTTGCATATAATAGATGCATTCATCCTTCTAGTTTTCACTTGCCTTATGAGATTGATTATGATTCTAATTCTTAAACTCTTATGGATTTATAAACTTTGATTGTTATTAAGCTTGGGAGTATGAATGATAAGGGAAAGGCAGAGTTGGTGAGTATAATAGGTTTCCAACGCATTGTGTTTGACCCCGGCAATTGGGTGTGGCTTTATATGCAAGAGGAAAAGATCCAAATTGAAACCAAGGGGAGATGGTCCATTTCAAGTCTTGGAGCGGATCAACGACAATACTTACAAGCTTGATCTTCCTGGTGAGTTTGGCATTCCTACAATGTTTAATGTTTCTGACTTATTTTATTTTTAATGCAGGTTTAGATTCGAGGTCGAATCTTTTTCAACAATGAGGGAATGACATGAGTCCAACCACACCAGAGACATTACAGGATGCAGCTAACAACTTGGAGGAACCCATGCAGTTGCCAACAGGTCCAATCACACACCAAAGAGCAAAGAAGTTCAGAGAGGCCTTTGCGAGACTAGCTAAGAGCTATGTGACCAATTGCAGCAACCAAGTCACGTGCACACCAGAGACACATATGGGCATAACCAGAGAGGTCCCTAAGCTATTTAATTTGACCCAGATCAGCTCAGACTGAAGCATAGCAGAGCAGCTTCAGCACCAGCACCCTTTTGACCCGATTTCACCCATTTTGGGACTATGTTGAATTCGGCCAAATGGGGGAATTTTTGTCATTTGTGCTCGACATTTTGATTTTATTTATGATGTAATTAGCATGGTTGACTATGCCATTAGGCTTAATTATGCTTAGATCTGTACTTAACCGGAAGCACGTCAATTTACTATAGCATGTAAGCACCTCAATTAGTTTAAGTGAGATTAGCTTCTAATCTTTGTTTTAAGTTTATTTAGGTGCAAAAGGACCTTAATGGTCGTGGTTGAGGTGCTTGACTTAGGGCTTTTGGTCATTTTAGCTCTAGGGTCATTTTAGTCTTTTTGCTCTCTTGTAACCCTTATTATGTGACTCTTCTTTGTATTTTGGAGACAACCAACGTAATATACAACATTTTAAAGAGAGAAAAGCTTGAGATTTCCATGGCTATGGCCGAAACCTTGTTGAGGGAGGGATTCCCCTTTTCAAGTTCAAATTGACTTATCTAAGCTTGGAAACTTAGTGGCGTCTCCATTGCTAGCAAAATACAATCTGATTTCATGCTTGTGGTTATCATGGACGTGAGTTTCATGGTGGTTAGGTCCCCAAGAACTTTGAATACTAATTTTGTAGGAACAAAACCCAACCAAGATCAGCCCCTAACCACCATGAAACTCACATCCATGATAATCACAAGCATGAAATCAGATTGTATTTTGCTAGCAATGGAGACGCCACTAAGTTGCCAAGCTTAGATAAGTCAATTTGAACTTGAAAAGGGGAATCCCTCCCTCAACAAGGTTTCGGCCATAGCCATGGAAAACTCAAGCTTTTCTCTCTTTAAAATGTTGTATATTACGTTGGTTGTCTCCAAAATACAAAGAAGAGTCACATAATAAGGGTTACAAGAGAGTAAAAAGACTAAAATGACCCTAGAGCTAAAATGACCAAAAGCCCTAAGTCAAGCACCTCAAACACGACCATTAAGGTCCGTTTTCACCTAAATAAACTTAAAACAAAGATTAGAAGCTATTCTCACTTAAGCTAATTGAGGTGTTTACATGCTATAGTAAATTGACGTGCTTCCGGCTAAGTACAGATCTAAGCATAATTAAGCCTAATGGCATAGTCAACCATGCTAATTACATCATAAATAAAATCAAAATGTCGAGCAAAAATGACAAAAATGCCCTCATTTGGCCGAAGTCAACATAGTCCCAAAATGGGTGAAATCGGGTCGAAAGGGTGCTGGTGCTGAAGCTGCTATGCTATGCTTCATTCTGAGCTGATCTGGGTCAAATGAAATAGCTTGGGGACCTCTCTGGTTATGCCCATATGTGTCTCTGGTGTGCACGTGACTTGGTTGCTGCAACTGGTCACATAGCTCTGAGCTAGTCCTGCAAAGGCCTCTCTGAACTTCTTTGCTCTTTGGTGTGTGATTGGACCTGTTGGCAATTGCATGGGTTCTTCCATCTTGTTAGCTGCATCCTGTAATGTCTCTGGTGTGGTTGGACTCATGTCACTTCACATGGCTATCAAGGTAGAAAGGCAACTCAAGAAAAGGTCAACATCCAGATTTGGTACTCAGGCTACTTCTGCATGGAAGGGAAAATGAGTTCCGAATGAGAAGCGAGATGGAGGCCTTGACAAGCCTAGAGGCGAGTTCAGTGGAGGCTTTAATAAGCCTAGGGCCGAACCTAGTGCTAAGGGTAAAGAGGCTGCAGAACCGAGCAAAACTAGACCAAAACCTGAGGGTGCAACTGCTAGAACTAAGGATGTCAAGTGTTTCAAGTGTTTGGGCATGGGAAAATATGCTTCACAATGTCCCAATAGGCGTACCTTAGTGATTGATAAAAAGAGTGGAGAGGTGTACTCTACCGATAGTGAGGTCGAGGAGGAGATGCCAGAGTTGGAGGATGCTAGTGACCATGAGGGAGCTGCATACCCGCTGAATAACTTATCCTTAGTTGTCAAGCGTGCTTTGAGTGCACATGTTGTAGAGGATGAGAGTGTGCAGCAGAGGGAGAACATATTCCATACCAGGTGCCGTGTGAATGGCAATGGATGTAGTATGATCATAGATGGGGGCAGTTGTACTAATGTTGCTAGCACAACTTTGATTGAGCAATTGGGGTTGAGTTGCTTGAGACACCCGAACCCTTACAAGTTGCAGTGGTTAAATGATTGTGGGGAAATAAGTGTGACAAAGCAGATATTGTTGAGCTTTACCATTGGGCCATACACAGATGATGTCTTATGTGAAGTGATACCGATGCATGCAGGACATATTCTTTTGGGCAGACCGTGGCAGTTTGATAAGAAGGTTATTCATGATGGGTTCAAGAACAAGTACTCTTTTCAGCATAAGGGAAAACCCATTACATTATACCCACTTACACATGCACAAGTCCATGAAGATCAGGTTAAGTTGCAACTTGAGCGTGACAAAGAGAGAGCGAAGGGAAACACCACATTGGGTGAGACTAGTAAGAGTGATGTATCTGGTGGAAAAAATAAGGCCAAGGCCGTGGGAGTTCCCAAGGGGAGTGTGAGTGAACGTGAGGGGGAAACAAAAATGAGAGTTAAAAAGAGTTTCTACATGGGTGAAGGAGAAGCGAGGAAAGCGTTCAAGGCTAGCAAGCTCATGCTATTGTTAGTCTATAAGGAGCCTCATATTTATTTTACTAACACTGCCTCTTTGCTTCATGTGTCTATTTCATCTCTTTTGCAGGATTACAGTGACGTACTGACAGAGGACATACCTAGTGGGCTTCCACCCATTAGAGGTATTGAGCACCAGATAGACTTCATACCTGGAGCAGTCATTCCTAACAGATCGGCTTATAGGAGCAATCACGAAGAGACAAAGGAGCTACAAAGGCAAGTACAGGAGTTGATGGACAAGGGGTATGTAAGGGACATGAGTCCTTGTGCAGTACCAGTTCTTCTAGTTCCTAAGAAAGATGGGACGTGGCGTATGTGCGTTGATTGCCGAGCTATCAACAATATTACGGTAAAGTATCGTCACCCCATTCCTAGACTAGATGACATGTTGGATGAATTGCATGGTTCCAAAATTTTTAGCAAGATTGATTTAAATAGTGGATACCATCAAATTCGCATGAGAGAGGGAGATGAGTGGAAAACTGCATTTAAGACTAAATATGGCTTGTATAAATGGTTAGTTATGCCATTTGGTCTTTCAAACGCACTTAGCACATTTATGAGATTGATGAATCATGTTATGCGTGCATTTTTAGGTAAGTTTGTTGTGGTTTATTTTGATGACATTTTAGTTTACAGTAAAACAGTAGATGAATATGTTATGCATTTGAAGCATGTTCTTGATGTGTTAAGACAAGAAAAATTGTATGCTAACTTTGATAAGTGCACTTTTTGTATGGATAGAATTGTTTTCCTTGGATTTGTTGTGAGTGCAGATGGCATCGAGGTAGATTTGGAAAATGTGGAGGCAATTCAGGATTGGCCAACACCAACAACAGTGACAGAAGTCAGAAGCTTCCATGGATTAGCAAGCTTCTATCGTAGATTTGTTAAAGACTTCAGTAGTATTGCAGCAACACTGACTGAAGTAGTGAAGAAGACTGTTGGCTTCAAATGGGGTGAAGAACAGGAGCGTGCATTCCAGGATCTGAAAATGAAGTTGTGCAGTGCACCAGTCTTGGCACTACCCAACTTTGAGAAGACATTTGAGATTGAGTGTGACGCATCCGAGATAGGCATTGGAGCAGTTCTTATGCAAGAAAAGCGACCAATTGCCTACTTTAGTGAGAAGCTTAATGGAGCAGTTTTGCGATACCCCACATATGATAAGGAGTTGTATGCACTAGTGAGAGCCCTTGAGACTTGGCAGCATTATTTGTGGCCTCGAGAGTTTGTGATCCACACAGATCATGAATCATTGAAGCATCTGAAAGGCCAAGGTAAGCTGAACAAATGACACACGAAATGGTTATAGTTTGTTGAGACATTTCCATAGGTAATCCGCTACAAACAAGGTAAGGAAAACATTGTCGCCGATGCACTATCGCGAAGGTATGCTTTACTTACTTCATTGAGTGCAAGAATGCTTGGGTTTGAATTTATTAAAGAACTTTATGCTAGTGATATTGACTTTAGTACTATCTATGCTGCATGTGCAAAATCTGCTTTTAGTAAATTCTACCAACATGATGGGTTTCTGTTTAGGGAAAATAGATTATGCATTCCTGTTTGTAGTATGCGTGAGTTGTTAGTGAGGGAAGCACATGGGGGATGTTTAATGGGGCACTTTGGCATTGCCAAAACCTTAGGGGTATTGAGTGAACATTTTTATTGGCCTAAAATGCGGAGAGATATTGAGCATTTGTGTGATAAATGCTTAACTTGTAAACATGCTAAATCTAAGGTTATGCCTCATGGGTTGTATACACCATTGCCTATACCTAGTGAGCCATGGGTAGATGTATCGATGGACTTTATCTTGGGTTTACCTAGGACTAAGAAAGGTAGAGATTCCATCTTTGTAGTGGTTGATAAGTTCAGTAAGATGGCACACTTTATAGCATGTCATAAAACTGATGATGCCACTAACATTGCTGACTTGTTCTTTAGAGAAGTAGTATGACTCCATGGGATTCCATGGAGTATAGTTTCAGATCGTGATGTCAAATTCCTTAGTCACTTTTGGAAAGTTTTATGGGGTAAGTTGGGAACTAAACTTTTGAATTCTACTACTTGCCACCCCCAAACTGATGGCCAGACCGAGGTTGTTAATAGGAATTTGACTCAGTTATTGCGTACTATTATTAATAAGAACTTAAAAACTTGGGAGGATTGTTTGCCTTTTGTTGAATTTGCATATAATCGTAGTATTCATTCCTCTACATCTTACTCACCATTTGAAATTGTTTATGGTTTTCAGCCACTAACTCCATTAGATTTGTTACATTTGCCTGTTGATGAACATGCGGGGCTAGATGGAAAAAAGAAAGCCGATTTGGTGAAACACATACATGAGAAAGCAAGAGAGCAAATATAACGAAAGAATGAGCAATATGCTTCTCATGCTAATAAGGGAAGAAAACATGTGGTATTTCAGCCTGGAGATTGGGTTTGGGTACACATGCGCAAGGAGAGATTTCCTGAACAACGTAAATCTAAGCTACAACTGAGAGGGGATGGTCCATTTCAAGTCTTGGAACGGATTAATGACAATGTATACAAGCTGGATTTACAAGGTAAGTATAATGTGTCTGCTACATTTAATGTTTCTGACTTAACTCCTTTTGATGCAGGTACAGATTCGAGGTCGAATCCTTTTCAAGAGGGAGAGGATGACATGATCCAGGCCGACAACAAAGCAAAAGACCCATTACAAGTACCAGAAGGGCCAATTACGAGGCAGAGGACCAAAAGACTCATAGAAGCAATAGCGGGATTAGTTCAGAGTTTTATGGCCGATTGCAACAAACAAATAGAGACGCATTGGGCTTCAATAGAGAGGGCCCAAAGCCACTTCACTTGGCCCAAATCAGTTTTGAATGAAGCTTCAAAGGCCTTTGAAGACTTGAAGACTTTGGTATTTTTGTAATTTAGCCTTTAGGGGCATTTTTGTCTTTATGCCTTTAGGGTTTCTTTTGTATCACTATTTAAGCTTTCTTTCTTTTTCATTTTAGAGAACAATCACGAAATTTGTAAAACACAAAAGCTTAAAGCTTTGGCTATGGCCGAATTCTTGTAAGGGAGGGATTCCCCTTTTCAAGTTTGAATTGACTTATCTAAGTTTTGGCAAACTTAGTGGCGTCTCCATTGCTAGCAAAACACTACAAGGATTCATCTTAAAGGTTCTCAAGGGCAAGTTCTTTGTGGGTCTTCTTTGTGGCCTTGGAAGGGTTTTGTTTCTACAAAATCAAATTCGTGGTTCTTGGGGTTCTGTCCGTTGCTTAGGGTTTGCTTGGATTTCGAATCCAAGTGGGTTTCTTGTCAGTTATTTTTACAGGGAAAAACTTAGATGGAGCATTTTAGGCAAAGCAAACCAGTAAAGTTTGACAAAATTGCGAAGTTAAAAATTAATTCATCAGAGATGGCAGAGTAAGGAATCAATTCTTGAGACGCATCTAAATGGATATATTTTAAAGGTTCGTATTTTGCCAAAAAAAAAAACCCCTCGTCGCGACATGAAAAACCCATCGTGTCGCGACACATTGATGTAAACACGAAACTGTCAACTTTAGGGCGCCACGTCGCGACGCAAAAACACTTCGCGTCGCAACGCGAACGCGATTCCAGGCCTTAAACCAGTGGCCACCGCACTTCTTCCTCATTTCTATTTTCATTTTCTCTTCGATTTCCATCATCTTTTCTTCATTTTCCTTCACCCAAAACCCGATTTCCCCTTCAAATCACTCAACCAACTCGTTAAATCTCCATATCTTCCATTTCCCCCTTCATTTTTCTCTCTTTCTCACTCGTTTTCTCTCATTATTTTTTTCATTTTCTCGCTCAACCAAACACTCAAATCTCACCAAACCACTCACACATCTTCCATTAGTGCGTGAATTACTCGAATTTGGGGATCGATATCACGATTTGGGTATTGTTTTTCCTTGATCTTCAATTTTTTTGTTTTTTTTGTTATTTCCGAAAATAAAATAAAAAAGGTGCGAATTTAGTTGATAAAATTTTAAAGTTTAGGCTTGTGTGTTGTGGCTATTGTTATTGTTAATTTCTTAGAAATTGGGGGCGAAGTTGTGGCGGTTGTGAATTTTGTGATCTGTGAAGTGTTATTGTTAGGTTGATATTTGGGAAATTCTTAAAAATCAAGGGAGGTTCGGCGGCTGCTTAGTGACGATTTGAAAAGGGGATGCGATAAAAAGTTCCGATAATGGAGAGGGGTTTTGAGATTAACCCCGGACAATTCCCCCAGATTGACAGAGTTATCGCCACCAGGCACCAGCATAAGCTTTGCCAGCAGCCTCACTCTGCCTGTGTACCAGTAGTGCGTGAGTTCTACGCTAATGCTTACGAGCATCAGACATATCAGGTGTTTGTACGATGTCAACAAGTGACGTTCAATAGTACCACTATCAATAGGTTTTATGGGTTGCCCGATATGAAGGCGGAGGAATATTCGACAGCCAGAGAGAGTATAGATATGACTCATCTCACTAACACACTTTGCATCCCCAATGCTGCATGGGAAATGAGTAGTAGTGGGGAATACTTAAAAAATGAGTTCTAGGTATCTTAAGCCAGATACCAGGGTTTGGTTTCATTTCCTTACCCAACACTGCTGCTAGGGACCCATATACAAATTTCACTAAGGAATGGATGATCCTATTATACTGTCTGTTGGAGGAATATACCATTGATGTCGGTGGGCTGATATCGGCCAACATAGCTTGGGTTGCACGTTTAACACAAACTGGCTTGCTATATTGCAGCTTAATTGCATCCCTCTGCACGCGAGCCATGGTACCCATAGACCCTAGGGAAGAGTTGATGCAGCCCACCACTGCATTGATTGCTCGCATTATCCATCAACTTCAGGCAGAGAGGCCTATACATGCCGGGTCATCCTCATCAGCACCTGTATCACCACAGCAACCTCAACCAGCACGAAGACTATCGCGATCCCGTTCTCTGACACAGCGCGTAGAACGAATGGAATCTCGTATTGACTTCACCATTCAAAATAGTTTGGCCACGGGACAGTTGCTTCAACAAATGGCTCGCCATCTCAACATGAACGATGAGTAGATTCCAGTATTTCCTGATCTGCCAGAGGACGGTAGTGACGAGGAGGAGGTTGAAGAATGATCTAACTCAGGTAACATTGTTCCTTTATCTTTATTTTATTTTCTAACACATTATGGACAATGTTAGGTTTAGGTTTAGGGGTGAGGGTGAGGGTTGTTTATGTCTATTTGTGTTCTCCGTCAATTTTTTTCCTGCATGTCTTGTGTCTTGCATATTTTGTGTGATTTATTTTATATGCATGCTTTTAAATATATATATATATATATAGTCCAATGATAAGGTTGTTTGTCTTAGTAAAAATTCTAGGAAAAGATAAATGCTTATTTCACTTTTATCTTATACTTTGAACCTAATATCTAGGCCATACTCATATGCACTTAAAAAAATAGTTCTGTAGCAGTTAGATAATAAGGAATTGACAAAGTGACTAGTTAAAATAATTGGTGGTTGATGAATGACCGTTTTTCTGAATATCTGTTTTTGTCTACATTTATTTATGTTGTGCAGTATGATGAAAAAAATAAAAATAAAAATAAAAAAGTTCTTACTTAGTAACGGGCGTCTTGCCTCAATAAACAGAGACTATTCGCGTCAAACGATAGAACTTTTAACATCTGAGATTTGAGTGATTAAATCCGTATGGGTGTTTTAACACCTAGTTGTTGGGGCATTATCAGGGCGGCGCAGCGGAAGGAGCGCAGTTCGGGCGAAATCGTAGTTTAAAATTTTTAAACTTACGAATAAATTATTCAATATCCAATATTGATAATTCATTCATATATCACCTAAACATATTTATTCGATATCATATAACAACATAAATAATATAGAAACATCGCGAAACTTTTGCGAAAATATTTTTCCGTGAAACTTTTGCGAAAATATTTTTCCGCAAAATAGCATAAAATACGTTTCCGGCCAAACCGACTGACCAATGCACATGGGGACTGCCTAGGTCAGGCCCAAAAATATTTGGGCAGTTCGTGGACTGCCTGAACAATGCCCAGTTCACTGTTTGGGCAGCCGTTACCCGGTAACGCTGTTTTTCACCGTTTTCGCGTATTTTCACTCCGAAATAATTTCCGATAAATATTTTTCTTGGGAAATTAAAATAAACCAATTTATTCTAATTACTCAGTTAATAAAAAACTGAATTTTTTTATTTCAAAAATCAGATTTATCATAAATTGCCGAATTGCCCCAAAGTTTTACAATTTGATCATTTTAGTCCTAAAATTGTCAAATATAATTTTGGATGATTCTAAATCATTCCTAAAATGATTTTTAACATGTCCAATACATCAAATCAGAAATTGCAACAAGATCCCCAATTTTTTAACAAAGCTGAACACAGCCCAGAATTTTATCTTAATTACGATTTGGCCCCAAATGTTCAAAATATGTCAAGATAAAATCCAATAAATCCCAAATTTAATATACATCAAATTATATCATATATATATGAAAAGCCCCAAAATTGGATTGTGTTAAGAACCCTAATTTTATAAATTACTCCAATTTCACAATTTATATTAAATTGAAAATTCAACACTTTAATCAATCAATTACTACACCAATCAAGTCTCACCATCATGAAATTACTCAAGAAAAATTCTAGGTTAATTATGAATGGCTAAGCAACTCTAGAATGGCAACATTAATTACTAATTAATCTATTAAGCTTAATTACATTTAACAAGCTTATTAATTAATCATACATGTTTAAACACCTTCAAACAAATTTCCAACACAATAATTCACATAATTAAACAATAGAGAAAATTCTAAACTACACAAGTTAAAGTATAGAATCATAAAAACAATTTTTAAGTTGAAGATTGTTGGAAAAACTTACAAAAACTCCAAGCTTTTAAGCTTTTTCTCCAATGGTTCATCACTTTTCTCTCAATTTTTAACTTAGTAAATATTTGTGAAACTTGTCTTAGTCTTGAAAATGAAAACAAAAAAATATATTTATATGTCAAAAAATTGTTGTTGCCGTGAACAACAAAAAATAACAATAAATATTTGTTCAATTTGTTTCATTTGTAATATTATCATTGGAACAAATTTACATAGTAAAAAGATAACTTTTATCTTTAATTAAAGTAAAAATCCAAGTGTTACCAATGATACCATGCCATTTCCTAACTTTAATAAAGCATATCATTACTAAATGGACAAACTTACTTCCGAAGTATACCACGGCCATAGATTTAACAGATTGCTAATCATATAATGGACACATATGCCCTGTACACAGGACAGACGGATCTTATCTTGATACACACAATATAGCATGAGCATGAGTCCACACCCAACGAACAAGTGGAGGTCTGATCTAAATAGATCGGTGACATGACTGCCATCTAAGTGTAGAGGATAACTCATATATCCACAGTGGCATCTCAAGTCAAAGAATCACTATGTTATCCAACCCAAGAAGATTCTTATTGACGTTGGTGTACCATCTATTAGGTAATCTTTGGTGAGTCGTTCAGTGTTTATCAAATAAACACCTACACGTCTATACGAGTCTCCCGAGACTCATGGTTCATTAGGATAACCTATCAGACTAAGTCCGATATACGACATGTACTGGTCTCAACTGATTTTACTAATCGACCCGTGTTAGTAAATCTTGACCAGGAAGTTAATTTGATAATATATTTCTAGTAGTGACGCTTCCCAATGTCAATTACAAGCTACATTGTAATTGGGCACTACATTATATATTATCGGGTCCTTGTCTAAGATATATATATATCAATAAACACGATTTAGTTTCAATCTAATGAATTAGATCGAACATATATAATAAAAGACAAGAGATGCTACCATAATTAAGTAATATTATGGAAAAATATATTGCTCGTATTCATGAATCGGACATAAATACAATCTGAATTGGCGCTCCGAGCACCAACCCTAACGATTTCTCCCACTTACTCTAGTGCCAATCCATGATATCATATATATATTTTAATGTGTATCACATACTCATGGCCCTCAAGAACTCAACTAGAGCTCAAAAGGTAGGCAACAACAAGTAAGCCCGCTATGACATACTGAGCTTGTCAAACAAATCCAATTGTTTCCCTTAGCCAGCATCATTCATATTTTTGTAGAAACTAAGTTCTACATCAATATGACTCATATGATACATCAACTGACAAGAAACCCACTTGGATTCGAAATCCAAGCAAACCCCAAGCAACGGACAGAACCCCAAGAACCGCGAATATGATTTTTGTAGAAACAAAACCCTTCCAAGGCCACAAAGAAGACCCACAAAAAACTTGCCCTTGAGAACCTTTAAGATAAATCCTTGTAGTGTTTTTCTAGCAATGGAGACGCCACTAAGTTTGCCAAAACTTAGATAAGTCGATTCAAACTTGAAAAGGGGAATCCCTCCCTTACAATAATTCGGCCATAGCCAAAGCTTTAAGCTTTTGAGTTTTCAAATTCGTTGGTTGCCTCAAATGAAGAAGAAAGTAAGCTTAAATATGTTACAAAAAGAAACCCTAAAGGCATAAAGACAATAATGCCCCTAAAAACGAAATTACACAAATATCAAGTCTTTAAGTCTTTAAATGCCTAGAAAGCTTTATTCTAAACTGATTTGGGCCAAGTGAAATGGCTTTGGGCCCTTTCCATCGAATCCCCATGCGCCTCTATTTGTTTGTGCGCAGCCGGCCATAAAACTCTGAACTAATCCCGCCATTGCTTCTCTGAGTCTTTTGGTCCTCTGCCTCGTAATTGGCCCTTCTGGTACTTGTAATGCGTCATTTGGTTTGTTGTCTGCCTGGATCATGTCATCCCCTCCCTCTTGAAAAGGATTCGACCTCGAATCTGTACCTGCATCAAAAGGAGTTAAGTCAGAAATATTAAATGTAGCAGACACATTAAATGTAGCAGACACATTATACTTACCTTGTAAATCCAGCTTGTATGCATTGTCATTAATCCGTTCCAAAACTTGAAATGGACCATCCCCTCTCGGTTGTAGCTTAGATTTACGTTGTTCAGGAAATCTCTCCTTGCGCATGTGTACCCAAACCCAATCTCCAGGCTGAAATACCACACGCTTTCTTCCCTTATTAGCATGAGAAGCATATTGCTCATTCTTTCGTTGTATTTGCTCTCTTGCTTTCTCATGTATGTGCTTCACCAAATCGGCCTTCCTTTTTCCATCTAGCACCGCGTGCTCATCAACAGGCAAAGGTAACAAATCCAATGGAGTTAGTGGCTGAAAACCATAAACAATTTCAAAAGGTGAAAATGAAGTAGAAGAATGAATGCTACGATTATATGCAAACTCAATAAATGGCAAACAATCTTCCCAACTCTTCAAATTCTTGCCAACTATAGTGCGCAATAATTGAGATAAAGTCCTATTAACTACCTCTGTTTGTCCGTCAGTCTGTGGATGACATGTGGTAGAATACAATAGTTTGGTGTCTAGTTTAGCCCACAACACCTTCCAAAAAGGCTAAGGAACTTAACATCTCTATCAGATACAATACTCCTAGGTATACCATGGAGTCGCACTATGTCTCTGAAAAATAAATCTGCAATGTTTGTAGCATCATCGGTTTTATGACATGCAATGAAATAAGCCATTTTACTAAACCTATCAACTACAACAAAGATTGAATCCTACTACCCCTCTTTGTCCTAGGCAAACCTAACACAAAATCCATCGATATATCAACCCAGGGTTCACTAGGTACAGGCAAAGGAGTATACAAACCATGTGGCATTAATTTAGATTTAGCATGCTTACATGTTAGACACTTATCACAAATTCGCTCAACATCACGTTTCATTTTAGGCCAATAAAAGTGCTCATGTAAAATAGCTAAAGTCTTAGTAATCCCAAAATGCCCCATCAAACCTCCCCCATGCGCTTCTTTCACAAGCAACTCACGCATACTACAAGCAGGGACACACAACCTGTTCCTTTAAATAAGAATCCGTCATGAATGTAAAACTTTCCAAAAGATGACTTTGCACAAGTAGCATAAATCTCACCAAAATCAGAATCACACTCATATAATTCCTTAATCAAATCAAATCCCAACATCCGTGCATGCATTGAAGTAAGTAAAACATACCTGCGAGATAATGCATCGGCCACTATGTTTTCTTTACCTTGCTTGTAGCGTATAACATATGGAAATGACTCAACGAATTCCATCCATTTTGCGTGTCGCTTATTCAGCTTACCTTGACCCTTCAAGTGTTTTAATGATTCATGGTCGGTGTGGATCACGAACTCTTTAGGCCACAAGTAGTGCTGCCATGTCTCAAGTGCTCTCACAAGCGCATATAACTCTTTGTCATACGTGGGGTACCTCAAAGCTGCTCCATTCAGCTTCTCACTAAAATAGGCTATTGGCCGCTTTTCTTGCATGAGAACTGCTCCAATACCTAACCCTGATGCGTCGCACTCAATCTCAAATGTCTTCTCGAAGTTGGGTAGTGCTAAAATGGGTGCACTGCATAACTTCGCTTTAAGGTCCTGGAATGCTCGCTCTTGCGCCTCGCCCCATTGAAACCACTGTCTTCTTTACTACCTACCTCAGTCAATGGCGTGGCAATGCTACTGAAGTCCTTGACAAATCTCCTATAGAAGCTCGCTAACCCATGAAAGCTTCGGACTTCTGTCACTGTAGTTGGTGTAGGCCATTCCTGAATTGCCTTTACCTTCTCCACATCTACCTCGATGCCATCTGCACTCACAACAAAGCCAAGAAAAACAATTCTATCCATGCAAAATGTGCATTTGTCAGAGTTAGCATACAATTGTTCTTTTCGTAAAACATCAAGTACATGCTCCAAATGCATTACATGCTTATCTACTGCTTTACTATAAACTAAGATGTCATCAAAGTAAACCACAACAAACTTACCTGAAAATGCACGCATAACATGATTCATCAATCTCATAAATGTGCTAGGTGCGTTTGAGAGACCAAATGGCATAACTAACCATTCATACAAGCCATACTTAGTCTTAAATGTAGTTTTTCCACTCATCTCCCTCTCTCATGCGAATTTGATGGTATCCACTCTTTAAATCAATCTTACTAAAAATTTTGGAACCATGCAATTCATCATCCAACATGTCATCTAGCCTAGGAATGGGGTGACGATACTTTACCGTAATATTGTTGATAGCTCGGCAGTCAACGCACATACGCCACGTCCCATCTTTCTTAGGAACTAGAAGCACTGGTACTGCACAAGGACTCATGCTTTCCCTTACACTACCCTTGTCCATCAACTCCCGTACTTGCCTTTGTAGCTCCTTTGTCTCCTCGGGATTGCTCCTATAAGCTGGTCTGTTAGGAATGACTGCTCCAGGTATGAAGTCAATCTGGTGTTCAATACCTCTAATGGGTGGAAGCCCACTAGGTATGTCCTCTGTCAGTACGTCACTGTCATCCTGCAAAAGAGATGAAATAGACACAGGAAGCAAATGGTCAGAGTTAGTAAAATAAATATGAGGCTCCTTATAGACTAACAATAACATGAGCTTGCTAGCCTTGAACGCTTTCCTTGCTTCAGCCTCACCCATGTAGAAACTATTTTTAACTCTCTCTTTTGTTTCCCCCTTACGTTCACTCACACTCCCCTTGGAAACTCCCACGGCCTTGGCCTTATTTTTCTCACCAGATACACCACTCTCACTAGTCTCACCCAAGGTGGTGTTTCCCTTCGCTCTCTCTTTGTCACGCTCAAGTTGCAACTTAACCTGATCTTCATGGACTTGTGCAGGTGTAAGTGGGTATAATGTAATGGGTTTTCCCTTATGCTGGAAAGAGTACTTGTTCTTGAACCCATCATGAATAACCTTCTTATCAAACTGCCACGGCCTGCCCAAAAGAATATGTCCTGCATACATCGGTATCACATCACATAGGACATCATCTATGTATGGCCCAATGGTAAAGCTCAACAGTACCTGCTTTGTCACACTTATCTCCCCACAATCATTTAACCACTGCAACTTGTAAGGCTTCGGGTGTCTCAAGCAACTCAACCCCAATCGCTCAATCAAAGCTGTGCTAGCAACATTAGTACAACTGCCCCCATCTATGATCATACTACACCTATTTCCATTCACACGGCACCTAGTATGGAATATGTTCTCCCTCTGCTGCACACTCTCATCCTCTACAACAAGTGCACTCAAAGCACGCTTGACAACTAAGGATAAGTTATCCAGCGGGTATGCAGCTCCCTCATGGTCACTAGCATCCTCCAACTCTGGCATCTCCTCCTCAACCTCACTATCGGTAGAGTACACACTCTCCACTCTTTTTATCAATCACTAAGGTACGCCTATTGGGACATTGTGAAGCATAGTGTCCCATGCCCAAACACTTGAAACACTTGACATCTTTAGTTCTAGCAGCTGCAGCGCCCTCAGGTTTTGGTCTAGTTTTGCTCGGTTCCGCAGCCTCTTTACCCTTGGCACTAGGTTCGGCCCTAGCTTATTAAAGCCTCCACTGAATTCGCCTCTAGGCTTGTCAAAGCCTCCATCTCGCTTCTCATTCGGAACCCATTTCCCTTTCCATGCAGAAGTAGCCTGAGTACCAAATCTGGATGTTGACTTTTTCTTGAGTTGCCTTTCTATCTTGATAGCCATGTGAAGCATCATCCAACAACAAATGACATAATGATGCAACTCCACCATGTTTGCAATCTCTCTATTCAAGCCCCCTAGAAACCGTGCCATAGTAGCTTCTGCATCCTCAACTACATTTGCCCTGATCATGGCAACTTCCATCTCTGTGTAATAGTCCTCAACACTTTTGGTCCCCTGATACAGATGTTGTAGTTTCTCTGATACACTCCCTATAGTAATGGCTGGGTATAAATCTCTTTCTCATGAGACCCCTAAGTTCTGCCCATGTCTGAACCGGTCTCTCATAGTTTCTCCTCCTCCGAGTAGAGACAAGCTGATCCCACCAAATCATAGCATAATCGGTAAACTCAATTGCTGCCAGACTGATCTTCTTCTCGTCTGAGTAGTGATGACAGTTGAAAATCAATTCTATTTTCTTTTCCCATTCCAAATAAGCTTCAGGTCATCATCTTCTTGCCTTGGAAGTGGTATCTTGATCTTGATGCTACCTAGATCACCATCTACATCTCTTCGCCTACCATATCCATCCTCTCCGATCATAATCCCCTCTTCTGACATCAAATGCACCTCTATCATCAAACCGTCTATCCCTCCTATCATTCCTCCTATCAAACCAACCTCCTATTAGGCCTCATATCATGCCCAGGCTGAAATCTCTCCTCCACATCATCAAAACCATCAGAATCATCAAACTCATTTTCAGCTTCCTCTTCATCTGGTGGTACATACTGTGGTGGTACACGGGGAGGTGGCACATTGTGAGGTGGTGGTACATTCTGAGGTGGTGGTACTCTAGGACCGCTACCAGTTTGAATACTCTTTACACTCTTGGACAATCTCTCCAAAGCAGTATTCATATTCTCCATCATATCTGTAAATTTCCTATCCAATGCCTCAAGCTTTTCATCAGTAGTTAGACCTGCCATCTCAACACTAAACAAACAGATTAGAATAACAGGAAAGTAAAGCAAATATCTAAATCCTCACAATCTCACGTGTTTACACTCGAATGATATCAATCCACTCGTGTTTGCACTCTATTGGCTTTTACCCGATACTGTGCTCACAATCACTGCACTTGCCTTTTACCACTCTTGAGTTCGTCCTCAATTCAAATGTGAATCACACTCAATCCAAGAATACAAACCAAATGTAGTCCTCAAGCCAGCATGAAACACAAAGGACCCAACAATATATATATATATAGGGCAGGCGGAAAACAAAACGCGAATAGGAATAGTAATGACGGAGACTCAATCAATAATATTTAAGCTAGAGTAATTAGAAATAAGGAGTAAACAATTAGCACAATGGAAAAAAAATAAGCATGCAAATTCACGGTCGTATGCAATTTCGGTAGAAAATTTGGCACCGCTATAGAAATTTTGATGGAATACCCTCCACGGGCACCTAAATGATAATATGGAACAAACTAGATTCAATAAAAAAAAATCACTTTTTTACTTTTTTTTTTTTTTTTTTTTTTTTGCTGCTCAAGTGATCACTATCACTCAAGTCCCTTTTTCTTTTTTTTTCTTTTTTTTTTTTTTGATAACGTCGGATGCTAAATGTGGTTATGATTTCAGAGGCTGATTTAGGTTCTGATTTCAGAGGCTGATTTAGTTCTGATTTCAGAGGCTGGTTTTCAAAGCCTGATTTCAGAGTCTGATGATGGTCTGAATTCAGAGGCTGTTGGTCAGTGTCTGATTTCAGAGTTGAATAAGGGTCTGATTTCAGGGTCTGAATTCAGAGGCTAATTTTCAGAGGTTACTGGTTAGGGTCTGATTTCAGAGGCTATTGGTCTAGGTCTGATTTCAGAGGTTACTGGTCTGGGTCTGATTTCAGAGGCTACTGGTCTGGGTCTGATTTCAGAGGTTAAGTTTCAGGGTCTGATCTTAGAGGCTGATTCAATAGTTAAGTTTCAGGGTCTGAACTCAGAGTCTGATTTCAGAGGCAGATTTCAAAGGTTACGTTTTAGGTCTGATTTCAGACTTCACTTAGTTTTCAGGGTCTGATTTCACACTACACTAGGGTTTTAGAAACAAAACACACAGCCGCCAAGAACATGCTTATTTCTTAAACATATGCTAAAGAACAGAATGACTATGATGAACTGATAGGAAGAACACAGAACAGAAGCCCAGAACTGGAAAAAGTGATGAAGATGAACTGATATGCAACTGGAATGAACTGATATGCAGAAACACCAAAAACAGATCCAGAAATAAACAAAACAAAACAGAATCAAGATCCAACAAGGACTGAAACGAAAATAACAAAGAACAAACACACCAAAAACAGATCCAGAAATAAACAAAACAAAAAAAACAGAACAAGATCCAACAAGAACTGAAAAACGAAAATAACAAAGAACAAGAGAAAAACAGAATCAAACAAAAGGAAAGATAGAAAGATCAGACCTTGGAACCCTGAGCTCTGATACCAATGACAAGAAACCCACTTGGATTCGAAATCCAAGCAAACCCCAAGCAACGGACAGAACCCCAAGAACCGCGAATATGATTTTGTAGAAACAAAACCCTTCCAAGGCCACAAAGAAGACCCACAAAGAACTTGCCCTTGAGAACCTTTAAGATGAATCCTTGTAGTGTTTTGCTAGCAATGGAGACGCCACTAAGTTTGCCAAAACTTAGATAAGTCGATTCAAACTTGAAAAGGGGAATCCCTCCCTTACAATAATTCGGCCATAGCCAAAGCTTTAAGCTTTTGAGTTTTCAAATTCGTTGGTTGCCTCAAATGAAGAAGAAAGTAAGCTTAAATATTGTTACAAAAAGAAACCCTAAAGGCATAAAGACAATAATGCCCCTAAAAACGAAATTACACAAATATCAAGTCTTTAAGTCTTTAAATGCCTAGAAAGCTTTATTCTAAACTGATTTGGGCCAAGTGAAATGGCTTTGGGCCCTTTCCATCGAAGCCCACGTGCGCCTCTATTTGTTTGTTGCAGCCGGCCATAAAACTCTGAACTAATCCCGCCATTGCTTCTCTGAGTCTTTTGGTCATCTGCTGCCTCGTAATTGGCCCTTCTGGTACTTGTAATGCGTCATTTGGTTTGTTGTCTGCCTGGATCATGTCATCAACATTGTGCTTCAGCTACTAATTATCTAAGTATTTACGGATCAAATCCAAAAGACTATGTAGACAACCGTAAACACAACACTAATAACAAACTTCTAATCTACAATGTCACTATGCAACTTCATAAGTCGTTACTTCACAAGTTGCATCTAATTCCACTCACACAGTAGAATCATCTGTGACACCCCACGCTGTGTTTTTGACTCTTTATGACGTTGACTATCTAACATCATAATTAGACTCAAAACTAATCTCGACCCTAATGGTTGCGAATTTTATTCTCCATTAATTACAAACTCGATATCTCAAAGATAATAAAGAACATGTTTCATGACACATGTTATGGTCTAGAGAGTATCAAAATAACTCGTAATAATTACGATTAAATTGATATCTCTTATCGCACTCAATATAATATTCATTATGCCATCATCCTATGATGCATAGGATTGATTAGACATTCTAATCAATATCTCTTTCGAAAAAAAGGAATAATCCTTTACGAAAGATGAATATTATACATAAGACACACACTAACTGTCAAACAGTTATACTAACTGTCTTACAGATAGTCTTGTGTTGTCCTTTATTAGATTATATCTTATGTACGATTAATAGGAGTATCTCATAAGTCTCTTAGTTTTATATCTTATATAAAACTTCATATCAAATATAATAGAGACCACTCCACTGCTTTCACGGAGAAAATAAGACTTAGGTAAATCTTTTTACCTCATAAACATCTCATTATTACATTAATAATGATAATGTCATTATGATGTAAAATACTAGAAAGAAATTTGTACGCTCCCACTAACCCTTCTATCTCATATGTATTCTATATGTTTTGATAAAATCAGACAATCTGACGATATCAAAATTAGAAAACACAAATTTCTGGAAAGCTCATCCGAGTCTACAATAGACTCTATAAGCTAATATACTAAATTATAATCTTAGCATAATACAAACTCCAAGGCCATTCCAAAACGAACTCTTCAAACTAAGAAATCATAGTGGATCTCTTATCTGAAGAAACCATTTAGAAATGCCATTTTGTATTATTTTGCTAAAATGTACAATTTAATATCATCATTAACCAACATATTTTAAATTGTTCAATCAGTGCGACTAGAGACAAGTTACCTCAGAATCTACAATAGATTGCTGAGTATAACTTTTCTCACTGTCATACTATAAAGGTCAAACCTTTAATAAGTTCACTGTACTTTTGCTGCGTAAACCATTTGCACATTTTATGAATGATTCATAATGAAAGCTCAATCAAGTTCCAAACTTGATCGTAGTAAGCTATGAACAATCTTAGATCTATGGTTTAATGCTAATTTCTGTAATCGATATCAAATATGTTCCTACTATAAGTTATAGGATAATTTTTTTCGATAAGAAAACTACAGAACCATTAAGTATCAAAAACTTTACAAATGATTCTGACATCCTATAGCACTTATATGGAAGTAATAAAAGAGTATTTTCATCTTATTAATTATGTTGTTCAATTTATAGTTTATCACTCTAACATTTGACATCAGTAAGTCAAAGTCTTTTCTACAATAGTCAACATCCAATGTTACACACTAAGTAATTAACAATTTTATTACTCAAGATCGTAGAAAATATATTCTATCAAATAGAATACAATATTCAATTAAATAGAATAAATGATAAACTCTTACTTGTACCTCCGAGGCGCAAGTACAGTTCGATTATATAACTATTATACAAAATAAAGATTAAAATCTCAAACATTTCAAGATTCAAATTTTCTACTTATACATATCATATATGTAACTGTAGAAACTAATAGAACCTAAATTAAAAGGATGAATAGAACCTAGAATAAATGATAAACTCTTACTTGTACCTCCGAGGCGCAAGTACAGTTCGATTATATAACTATTATACAAAAGAAAGATTAAAATCTCAAACATTTCAAGATTCAAATTTTCTACTTATACATATCATATATGTAACTGTAGAAACTAATAGAACCTAAATTAAAAGGATGAATTAGTGTTACTGGAGCATATCCCCAAGAGTATTGAAACTAATTCGGTAACATTCAATATCAAACGAATCAAATCATATAAGATTCGATTATTCCAACTTATCAATTCCCTCAATATGGAATCGTGGAAGAATTATATTGAGTAAAAATCATATTCATTGAATAACCTTAGAACTAATTGCCATAAATTCATATATTTGATCATATCAAATCTCTTTGAATAATTCAAAGACTCATGATGAATTTTAAAGATACAGTTTTCAAAACTTCAGATGGAATATCTTTGAACCAGTCAAAATATTATATCCGCGTTTCATCAAAAACACGTAACTAAGTCATGACAGTTCATTGACTAAGTTACGAAGTAAAGAAAACTACCTTAAGCAATTTTCAATTCATTAAACTACATACATCCAATGTATCAGTTTAATAAATTGTCTGGTCCAATGACACTCATTGGTTAAATGAGATTTATTCACCATCCCGAATACAATATTCATTAAATGAATAAGGATATGTGGTGTGATCTCATATCAGACCATTCTTTACCATATGGAATAAGCATTTAATACTTAAGTGATAAAATCTCATAAAATAATGTTCTAAGTTATTTACTTAACCGAATATTTTTCTTTATGTTTATCTATTCGTTAATGACACTACTAGTCATTTTAAAATATGTAACAATTGTTTATAGAGAACAATTAAATAATCAATAGTCGCAAGTTCTGATATCAAATATCGAAACAATCATTCAATAATATTTTAAACAACTATATGGGAGATGTGATATCCAATGTCTACAGTTGTCCTTATCCAAAAAAAAAATGTCTACAGTTGTCGTATTGTGAAAATTAATATTTTCTACTTACAACTATACGCATCTCCTTTCTTTCGCTTTACTATTTACCTTCAACTATTTACAACAATTGCAAATAACTGATCAGCAAATTGTGTCGGACACGTGACATCTGAATGTCACTAAAGCCAAGAAACGTCATTATCAGATAAACAAATACCTAATGGGGTTTTCTTAATACCAATGAAGAATCTCGAGACACAGACCAATTCATGTCAATCTTTACTGCATAAGAAACTATTCCGTCTAGAATGATTATATCAGAGTCTATTCTAATCTAGAACCTATTCTAGAAATTTGCAACCATAATTGAAGTCAGAAAACATATATAAAATATGCATGCAGTTGATAAAAGTTTAATTCTATCTAAAAAATAGAATAAGGAAAATACACAAATCGATAATTTTCATAATATTACACATTGCATCGGTTATGGATTTTTAACCTAGTAGTGCCTCCCATTACTTTATGTAATACCGTAATCCCCAAAGGAATATGAGAATTCAATAATTAAATCGAATTTCATAATGGGAAGTGGACCCCATGAATATATTTCGACTCACAACTTTGGCACGTTCTCGCCTATGTATATTCATTAGGTAGACAACTCATTGCCAATCACACTCACTATGACTTCTGGGTTCGGTTATGATCGTTTCTCGTTATAACAGCTTTGACACGTTCACAAGGAGGCGTATCAAGATTAAACTTGTCAATGACAAACTCAAGCTACCGATGTAGTCCTGACAGCTTTAGCACGTTCAGGATTTCCACTTTCACTTGAATTTTTCTCTTATCATATAAGTTCTACCGGAGCAAATGAACTACCTTCAACCATGACTGCACAGCTTTGGCATGTTACAACCATAGCATCAGGAAAATATTTACATCTGTAATGACAAGGCAGACGAAGAAACAAGTATTCCTAATACTAGTCACTTTCTTAAAACCTTATTTAAACAGAGATATTCCAACAAAAGATGCTTTACTTTATTTAATCAAATTAAATAAATACATGCATGTTTAAAGTAATGATTAAATTAAACATTGAATTTTAAAAGCTTAATCATATCGGGTGTCCAGGATCACACTCGCTCTGATACCATTTTGTTAGGGCATTATCGGGGCGGCGCAACGGAAGGAGCGCGGTTCGGGCGAAATCGTAGTTTAAAATTTTTAAACTTACGAATAAATTATTCAATATCCAATATTGATAATTCATTCATATATCACCTAAACATATTTATTCGATATCATATAACGATATAAATAATATAGAAACATCGCGAAACTTTTGCGAAAATATTTTTCCGTAAAATAACATAAAATGCGTTTTCGGACGAACCGACCGACCAATGCACATTTGCAATTTGATCATTTTAGTCCTAAAATTGTCAAATACAATTTTGGATGATTCTAAATCATTTATAAAATGATTTTTAACATGTCCAACACATCAAATCAGAAATTGCAACAAGATCCCAATTTTTTAACAAAGCCGAAACAGCCCAGAATTTTACCTTAATTGCGATTTGGCCCCAACTGTTCAAAACACGTCAAGATCAAATCCGATCAATCCCAAATTTAATATACATCAAATATACATAAAATTATATCATATATATGAAAAGCCCCAAAATTGGATTAGGTTAAGAACCCTAATTTCATAAATTACTCCAATTTCATAATTTACATTAAATTGAAAATTCAACACTTTAATCAATCTATTACTACACCAATCAAGTCTCACCATCATGAAATTACTCAAGAACAATTCTAGGTTAATAATGAATGGCTAAGAAACTCTAGAATGACAACATTAATTACTAATTAATCTAATAAGCTTAATTACATTTAACATGCTTATTAATTAATTATACATGCATAAACATTTTCAAACAAATTTCCAACACAATAATTCACATAATTAAACAATAGAGAAAATTATAAACTACACAAGTTGAAGAATAGAATCATAGAAATAATTTTTAAGTTGAAGATTGTTGGAAAATCTTACAAAAACTCCAAGCTTTTAAGCTTTTCCTCCAATGGTTCTTCACTTTTCTCTCAATTTTTAACTTAGTAAATATTTGTGAAACTTGTCTTAGTCTTGAAAATGAAAACAAAAAAAATATTTATATGTAAAAAAATTGTTGTTGTCGTGAACAACAAAAAATAACAATAAATATTTGTTCAATTTTTTTCATTTGTAATATTATCATTGGAACAAATTTACGTAATAAAAAGATAACCTTTATCTTTAATAAAGTAAAAATCCAAGTGTTACCAATGATACCATGCCATTTCCTAACTTTAATAAAGCATATCATTACTAAAGATATTTGTTACATTAATTATTTTAATCATATAACATTTATATAATTAAATAATTAAATCCAAATATTTTAAATATATGTATTATATTTACATTAAATATCTCAAATACTTATGTTAATGATATATGTCAAATATCACAATTTGATATTTAATTAATGTGTATTTAATAATATCAAATATTAAATACAAATACACATTAATTCGGAAATGACTATTAGGTCCCGATTGCATGTATTTTTCTTTTAACCGTTAAACGAGTTATAAATAATCTCCATTATTCATAACAGTTGCCCTAGTGCTCTACGAGTATATTTCATTAGTGAGACTCTGTAGATTCAGGCATATCTGTCACGAAATCTAATTTTGTATCCATAATTCACCCAGCCGTAAATCATGATGACCACAGATAAACACGCTAAATCATACAGGTCGAGGTCATTGTATACGTATAATTTCTCCGTCACAAGTATCCGGATTATCCCAGAGATATAGATATAAACGTCAAATCTCTATAGGTATAATCGTGTCGACGTATCTATTAACAATCGTCTAAATAACACTCGGAACTTACTTTCGAAGTATACCACGGTCATATATTTAACAGATTGCTAATCATATAATGGACACCTGACAAGAACTCACTTGGGTTGGAAACCAAGCAAACCCCAAGCATCTTTCTCAAAACCCCAAGAACTTTGAATACTGATTTTGTAGGAAAAAAACCCAACCAAGATCAGCCCCTAACCACCATGAAACTCACGTCCATGATAACCACAAGCATGAAATCAGATTGTATTTTGCTAGCAATGGAGACGCCACTAAGTTGCCAAGCTTAGATAAGTCAATTTGAACTTGAAAAGGGGAATCCCTCCCTTACAAGAAATTTAGCCATAGCCAAAGCTTAAAAGCTTCAAAGTTTGATGAAAATGTCGTGAATGTTATTCCAAAGAAGAAGAAAACAAAGTTTAAATAGGTTACAAAGAGAAACCCTAAAGGTGTGAATGGACAAAAATGTCCCTAAAGTGAAATTACCAAAAGACCTGAAAACTACCCAAACCATTCACTCAAGCACGTCCGCAAAAGTCTTTTCCCACCTAAAGTAGCTTAAAACAATGATTAGAAACTAATCTAACTTAAGCTAATTTGAGGTGCTTACATCAAATAGTAAATTGACGTGCTTACTCAATAAGCAAGGTTCTAAGCATAATTAAGCCTAATGGCATAGTCAACCATGCTAATTACATCATAAATAAAGTCAAAATGTCGAGCACAAATGACAAAAATGCCCCCATTTGGCCGAATTCAACATGGTCCCAAAATGGGTGAAATCGGGTCAAAAGGATGCTGGTGCTGAAGCTACTCTGCTATGCTTCAGTCTGAGCTGATCTGGGTCAAATGAAATAGCTTGGGGACCTCTCTGGTTATGCCCATATATGTCTCTGGTGTGCACTTGACTCGGTTCCTGCAACTGGTCACATAGCTCTGAGTTAGTCCCGCAAAGGCCTCTCTGATCTTCTTTGCTCTTTGGCGAGTGATTGGACCTGTTGGAAACTGCATGGGTTCTTCCAAGTTGTTAGCTGCATGCTGTAATGTCTTTGGTGTGGTTGGACTCATGTCAACACCTATGCCTTGTACACAGGACTGATGGATCCTATCTTGATACACACAGGATAGCATGAGCATGAGTCCACACCCAATGAACAGGCGGAGGTCTATTCTAAATAGATCGGTGACGTGACTACCATCTAAGTATGGAGGATAACTCATATATCCACAGTGATATCTCAAGTCAAAGAATCACTATGCTACTCAACCCAAGAAGATTCATATTGACGTTGGTGTACAATCTATTAGGTAATATTTGGTGATTCATTCAGTGTTTATCAAATAAACACCTACATGTCTATACGAGTCTCCCGAGACTCATGGTTCATTGGGATAAATAATCGGACCAAGTCCAATATACGACATGTACTAGTCTAAATAGATTTTACTAACCGACCCGTGTTAGTAAATCTTGACCAGGAAGTTAATTTGATAATATATTTCTAGTAGTGACGCTTCTCAATGTCAATTACAAGCTACGTTGTAATTGCGCATTATATTATATATTACCGGGTCTTTGTCTAAGATATATGTATATATATATATATATCACTAAACATGATTTAGTTTCAATCTAATGAATTAGATCGAACATATATAATAAAAAGACAAGAGGTGCTACAATAATTAAGTAATATTATGTAAAAATGTATTGCTCGTATTCATGAATCAGACATAAATACGATCCGGATTGGCGCTCTGAGCACCAACCCTAATACTAGTGCCCTAAAGCCAACTGGTTTATGATTCACTGGCCCAAAGCTCTCTACATGGATTAAAGATGTTATAAAAAAAATCACATACCTCACTTTGCACAGATTGTAGTAGACAAAATAATTTTAGATAGTCAAGTTGGTTTGACCCATTAACTATTGAGAATTGATACAAACTCACCTAGTTGATAACTTCAAATCAAAGCCGTTTACAGAACTATTCACACACACACTCAGAGTCTGATTTAGATACTTTGTTCAAAGGAAAGGATTTTAGTTGTAGTTTGCATTTTGAAGGTTCCTTTAACTGTGTTGCTAGACATTCTCTGAGGACATTGTATATATAGTTATTATGTTATTTCTTTCTTTTCTTTTGACTTTTTGTTTTTGTGCATTAGATTGACGTTTGTAGGTATCGTCACTGTAAGCCCTCACAAGACTGCAACTCGTCCACTAGGGACACCTAGGGGTTTAAAGGCTTGTTGCATACACTAAATGTAACCGTGATCCCTACGAAAGTGGCTTAGTTTATTTTAGTTTCAGTTATTTATTTTGTTTTGTTTTGCTCGAGGACTAGCAAAATGTTAGGTTTGGGGGTGTGATGAGCAGAAAATATATCAATATTTTTCGCCCCTTTAACCTAATATTTTGTAATGTTTCTTGAGTTTTATGAAAGTTTTTATGTGTTTTGTGTTATTTTATAGATAAATGAAGTTTTGGGAATCACTGGAATCAAATCGGGGCCAAAACAGTAAAAAACGGACAAAAAAGGCAAAATCATCTTTGGGCATCGCGCGCACAGCACCTCTGCATCGCGACCGCTAACGTGCGCCGGACACATGTCAAAATCAGAGAAACTTGCTATCATATGCACTTGTTAACATGCGTCTGCCACGTGTCAACATCATAGCAAATCTGCTATCATACGCTGGACACATGTCATCATCATATGCTGCTGACACTTATCAGCGGCATGCATCATTACTTACGTCAGTGTCGCGATGCGCACAACTTCATGCGTCGTGACGCTGAGCCAATAATTCAGTCTATCAACAGCCGCGTACCACATGTCATCATCTCCGCAAAGCGCATGCCATGTGTCATCAATCTACGGAGCGTCGCAACGCGTAAGATTGCGCGTGTCGCGACGCGTGGAACCAAGTGATGCCTATAAATTTAGGCCGATTTCATTTCAAAATTTCATACATTCTTGAAGTTCCTAACATGGGATTAAGGATTGTATCTTGTTTGTTTAGTTTTAGTTATTTAATTTATGTATTTTTATTTTTAGTAGTAGTAGTAATACTTTCCTAAGGTTCTGAATAAGGATCTAAGGACTTTATTTTATTTATTTAATTTTCACACTTTTAATTATGCACTTTTATTTCCAGTAATAATATTAGTTTATTTACTTTTTATTTCTTTTATGTTTAGTAGTTAAAATTTCGCTAGGGGAAGGGTGAAGCTTTTATTATTATAATTTAGATTAATCTCCCTTAAATTATAATATATAAATTATCTGAAAACCTGACTTAATTGTGTTAGTGTCCTAGACATGCCACAAGATCACTAAGATGATTTGTGTGTGAATAAAATTGAAGTTTGCAGAAAAAAAAATTACAATGAACGGATGAGAGATTTCAAAAATTCTTTCTTTATTGGAAGCTCCAAGCTTTAAAATCCAATTGCAAACTTAAAGGTGAGTTTCCCTATCACCTTAATCAACTATTGATGTGCTAGCAAGAAGGAAAAATTGAAGCAAATTTTTCCCTTGGAGATGAGAAGCTCTCGGCCAACCCAAGAAAAGGAGAGAAAAAAAAGTTTTCAACTTGTTACCAAAAGTTGATGTGTATAACCCCAAGGGGTTACCTCAGTGGTAAAGGCTTTGGGCTTGAGTGGTTTGCTCCCTCTCAGGTTCAAGGTTCGAATCCCACTAGATGCATTTCCTTGGGGTCATGCCCCATGGTGTGGAAAGCCAGCGACTTACCCTGATCTATGTTGGGAAACTTTTGAGGGCACGGGGCACAGGTCTCTTAGTCGAGGTACGCGTAAGCTGGCCCGGACACCCCGGTTTTTTTTTTTTTTTTGGATAAAGTAAGTATTATAACCAAAAGAAAACTATACACGAGCAAATAGGCATACCCCAGGCAACTAAAGAGGACAAGCCCTCCTAGAAGAAAAGCCGAGAGGCTACAAGCAAAAGATCAACAGAAGATGTCATCGGGCAAGTGCCAGGATAGGTGAAGCCATTTATTATCATAAGATGGTTTCACCTTCCGTAAAAAGCTAGCACGATTCCGAACATCAAAAACAATGTCACTAAGAAGAACAGAAACAGGCCGAAGAGGCATATCATGAGTGCGAGCATTCCTCTCCCTCCAAATATGGTAGACTGATGCTGCAAAAGACAGACGAACAAGAAAATGACGTAAAGAGGCATCAGTAAACTGGCACAACCACTCAAAAGTCTGAGGCCAATCCCGGCATCTCCAAACTAACCCACACATAGCCAGCACAGACAACCAGACCCTCGAAGAGAAGAAGCACTGGAAGAAAAGATGATCAATGTCCTCACTTGAACAACCACAGAGAATACAACGCGAGCAAGCAGAGATACCAAACCTCATCAAACTATCATTAGTACAAAGGCCTCCCTAAATAGACATCCAAAGTAAAAAGGAATGGTGGGGAATAGCCTTCCGGAACCAAACAACTAGAAACCAATGCAGCAAGGTTCTCCTTGTCCGCATGGCATTCCAAGCACTATCCACAGAAAATCTCCCACTCCTATCATCCTCCCAAACCAGCTCATCCTCCCTCATACTAGAAGGAGACGGAAGATGGGACTGAGCCAAATCAACAAGGGCAACAGACCTAGAAGGGGCCAACGCCAAGAAGAATCAGAGATAATGGAAGCAACTGTAGCCATCCTATCCAAGCCAGAGTCATAAATCACTCTCTCACCCAACATATCCACAATCGGGCCCAAAGGATGCCAATAATCAAACCACAATAAAGTCTTATCACCATTCCCAATCCTAACTCTCATCCGCCGCCGGGACCAGGAACGAAGCTCCAAGATCTTACGCCAACTCCAAGAGCAATCTGTAAGACAAGGCACCTCCCAAAAACTTCTCCCCCTCAACAAATAAGAATGAACCCAATTCGACCAAGAAGAAACCCGGCCAGAACAAAGAAACCAAATGTGCTTTACAATAGCCGCTCTATTCCAAGTATCCAAACTCTTAATCCCCAGCACCCCTTCTTTAGAGGTAAACAAACTCTACTCCAAGCCACTCTTGCCCCAGAAGAGGTGAGCGCGCTACCCTTCCAAAGGAAAGACCGCAGAATCGTCTCCACCTTCCTAATAAAAGACTTAGGAAGAATAAATAAGGAAGACCAATAAACTTGAATGGAAAACAAAACAGACTTAATGAGCTGAAGCCGTCCCGCATAAGAGAGAAACTTACTACTCCAACTCTTAGCTCGCATGACAATACGATCCATAAGAGAAGCACAATCTGAGGCCCGGAGTTTAGTAGAAATCAAAGGGACTCCTAAGTACCGCACTGGAAGAATCCCAACTTGGAACCCCAAAACATGACGCAGTTGGCCCTGAAGGGTAGAAGAGATACAAGAGGAGAAGAAAAGACTTTTAGCTGGATTCGGGATTAAACCTGATAAACCACTGAACTGCCCGAGATAATCCTTGATCAAGGAAACCGAGGAAGCATCCGCTTTACAAAAAATCATAAGGTCATCCGCAAAGCAAAGATGAGTAAGACGGTCCTTAGAACACCGCCGGTGGAACTTAAAACCCTGATTAAGAGCCATATTACGAAGAAGACCTGACAGAACTTCCATAGCCAACACAAAGAGATAAGGAGACATAGGATCACCTTGTCGCAACCCACGACCCCCAGAGAAAAAACCATGCAACTCTCCATTAATAGACACAGAAAACCTAGTAGAAGTCATACACTCCTAAATCCAACCCACCATCCTCTCTGGCATACCAACAGTCCGCAAAACCTCAACCAAGAAATCCCAACGAACAGAGTCTAAGAAGGAACCACAGACAAATGAGGAGTAACCAGAGCCGAATCCAACCCAATAGAAGAGCACTCACCCAAAATAAGAGTCATGTAAGAGGAAACAACCTGAATCACATCACCGCTTGAGCTAACAAGAGTGGTCACAGACGCTCCCTTGCCTTTCTTCTTCTTAGTGACCGGGATCCAGACACCCTCCTAATCCTTAATATTGTCAACCATAGCAACTTTATCCATAGACGGAATAGATGGCTTGGGAATCCAGGACTGAGAAGGTTTACTAACCTCCTTACTATGAGCCTTTTTAGGGCAAGAATTCACCGAATGGCCAAAAACTTCACAAGTGGAACATTTCACAGGAACCCATTCAAACTCAACCCTAATAGGTACCCTAGTACCATTGGGATATTGGAAAACAACCTCCTCGACAAGGGGGTTTCGAGCATCAATCTCAACACAAACACGAGCGAAACTGAGTCGTTTCCTGGAAAAGGGTAATATGGTCAGCATTGAGAGGTCTCCCAACTGCACTAGCCACACAACTAATCCCTTTCGCCATCCATGAAGCAAAAGGTCGATCCAAGAGTCTGATCCAGACCGGAACCTTGAACATGTCCTCCTTAGTCAAAGATAAGCCAGGATGCCAAAGTTTGAGAACCAACGGTCTATTAGCCATATGCCAAGGGGCTTCGTCCAACACCACACTAGCCTCTTGAAGGCTATTAAATCTAAACAAAAAGAAACCATTATCGGAGGTTAGAACCTCTAGTAAACCAAGCCTTCCCCATAACTTGTGCGCAATAGAGTTGACAGTTTGAAAAGGGAGTCTTTTACCCACAAAGTAACCAACTAATATACTCCGCCAATACACACTACATTCTTCAATAACTTCAGCAGGGGGGCACACTATAACCTTACCATCAATAACATTTGGTTGGACATAATATAGTGTAGTTGAAAAACTTGACGAATCAAAAGGATCAACTCCTTTAGGTCCATTCAACACATTAGCATAACTTTTAGGACAAGCAGAATTACCCCCCAATGCTACTGCAAGAGACTCAGTGGCAACAGACACAGCAACCTGACTCACACTCAAAGCATCACCAAACTCACTTACGCTTGTCAATTGGATAGCATTATGCCCCAAAGCAACACCATTAACAGTCCCTGCATCAAGCACTGCCACTGCCGAGGACATCAACTCCTCACCAATAGGTATCCCAGCAACACCATGGCCAGAAACTACATCCGGTTGTGAACCATTCACAATAACATCACTAATCTCACAAACCCCTGTCAACTGGACACCATTCTGCCCCAAAGCAACACCATTAACAGTCCCTACATCAAACACTGCCACTGCCGAGGACATCAACTCCTCACCGACAGGTATCCCATCAACACCACGGCCAGAAACCACAACCGGTTGTGAACCATTCACAATAACATCACCAATCTCACTAACGCCTGTCAACTAGACAGCATTCTGCCCCAAAGCAACACCATTAACAGTCCCCACATCAAACGAAACTGCCACTACCAAGGACTTCAACTCCTCAAAAATAGGTTTCCCAACAACTCCATGGCTAGAAACCACTACCGGTTGTGAACCATTTTCCAAAAAAACAGAATCTACCACACTCACTGCAGCACCACCAGCCAACACATAAGAACCAACCCCAACAAGACAGTCAACAGAACCAGGAGAAGAAATCACACAGGATGACTTACCGAGAACAAGATCATCAGTTCCCGAAGAAATCAGATGCCGAGAAACACAGGGCTGAGAAGACGGAGTCAAGGACACCGACGCCGATGAAGACAGCCCGGACGAAGAAACAGGGGACAAAATGCCAGGAACCACAGGCTGAGCAGTACCGACAGTCATGGAAACACCACGAGAAGCAAGGCCCAACCCAGGACCAGACTCGGCTGAAGGAGTAGACGCCTGAGCACACACTAAGGCACCAACCGAAGAACAAGGAGCAAGAGAGCTCACCGGATCTGACGAAGAACCAGAGAGCACTGAACGAGAAGCTTCAACGGATGAAGGAACAGATGGAGCCATACGGTCAATAGATCTGATGGCCAACCGACCCCCCACAGAACGACGGGGTCCCAAAGTCGTCAAACTAGAAACCGGCATCGGCTAAACAGAATGGAAAATAGGGAGGAGGGAACGAGAGCACGGGTAAGGAGAGGTCACAGCAGGACTGAGAACAAGGAAAAGAGGAGGGCGAAACTAAAAAAACAAGTGTGTAACCGATTTGGTAGAAGACCAAAAGAGATTAAGGCTCACGGCGAACAAAGACGGGAATCACCGAGAGGGAAGGGAAAGTTGAGAGCGTGAGGCATCGATAAACAAATTTTAGTAATCCCATTGGTGTTCTTGTGTGTTCTTTGTTGTTTCTTTCTCTTTTCTTTAAGGGGTGCAACACGAGAAAATATGTTCAAACATTTTTTTTAAATCGTTGGAAATTCCGCCTCCAACTCAGACTCTTACAAGAAACACACTTCCTGAATTCGAACCCATGACCTCAAGGTGAAATCATGAGCCTTACACCACTAAGCCACGCCCATGGGAATAAAAGAATGGGTGAGTCACCCCGGTTATCAAAAAAAAAAAAAAGTTGATGTGTATTGGTTTTCCAAAAACCAAAAGTTAAGTATTCCAAAACTTATTCAACATACTTTGGTTGTGTGTAAGATTTCAATAAATGAGCTCAACCACTTCCATCAACTTTTGACAAGTTGATGTAAGTCAAGTGGGTCCCACTACTTTGAAATTCAAAATTTGGTTGGCATCTCCAACACACAACTAAGCTTTGGGCCCGGATTCGTTTAATCCGACTAAACGATTTTTCCGTCGCTAAATAATTAAATCCAATTTAATTAAATAATTATGCCTCTCAAAATTATTACGAAAGTCGCTTACGAATTAATTCCAAATTAATTCGTTCGCTTGAATTAAAATCCAATTTTAATTCCGTATTGAAATTCAAATTCAATTTAATATATCCAATATATTATTTTAGCCCAAATAAATAACTTAAATAGAAAAATCCAATTTAACTATTAAATTTATTTTATCGATTAATTCCAAATTAATCGCGTTCTCTCTTATATGCGAACTTAATCCCAGATAAATTCTTGCTGTAATTAATCCCAAATTAATTTTCTCTCTCATAATTAATCCCAAATTAATTCTGTTTGAGTCAAATGTCATCGATGAATCTTCGGGAAGTGACCTAAGAGATCCCTGGATATGTTGGCAGTAAATCTGATCGTCGGACTATCCGAACACGTGCGTACCCGGTACCACGTTCTTACCAATTTACAAGACATGGTTGGCTTCGACCAAAGCATCGTGCCAACCCAATTCTCCAGAAATATTCTTTAAAGGAATATATAATCTTTATCAGGCATAGTATACTAAGTATTGCGTATTACGATCCAGTATCAGATGTCACATGCTAGGCCTAAGGCTGGAATTGTGTCTGCCCCGTACGAAGCATATATCAGATCACTGGCAACTAGTCTCTATTATCAGATAATCATGACCTAGTCATATTATCCCGATGACTGCAATACTTAAGAGTACTAGTTCTGTATCCTACGTGATCATCATCTCCATATGACTGAAGTGATACTTCCATCTTGACATCACACCCAATACACTACGATTCTCAGTATACCCAGAAAAGGCGTACACAGAATCTGTTAAAGCCCTGGACGACCAAAACCAAAGCGTACTGATTGTCGCAAGTATTAGCGATGCAAGTCTTAGGTTAAGACCAAAATACTCCTACCCTGATTTGGATTTCATCTTTGTTTTTGTTGTTGTTGTTGTTGATTTCGGCCATTAATGAATTTGTCCTTAAGTTTCGGCCATTGGTGTTCTTTGTTGTTTCTTGCTGATTCTTGTTGATTTGTGATCAAAATAGCATGAATAACATTATGCCCTTGAGTGTTTTTGATTGATCATTAGTATTTCTTTGAGTTAATCTTTGGCTACTTAGGTCAAAATTGGGGCTTTTGTTTTCTTTGCTTGAATCAAGTGTTTAGTTGTTAATTCTATGTTACTAGGACGTGTTTAACATTGTTATTAAGTTATTAGTTTCAAAAATAATAAAAAAAAAGAATAAATGCATCTGGCCAGATTCGGCCAAGGAAGAACCATCACCACCCTTGCTTTGTTCTTGCCATATGCATGCCACTTAGCTTGTTTTCAATAGGTATTGTTCATATCTACTTTGAGTGTTGATGACTATTACACAGAGATAGAAGTTGCCATGATCATGGCAAATGTATCAGGGGACCAAAAGTGTTGATGACTATTACACAGAGATAGAAGTTGCCATGATCATGGCAAATGTAGTTGAGGATGCAGAAGCTACTATGGCACAATTTCTAGGGGCTTGTATAGAGAGATTGCAAACAATCTCCGGAGAAAAGCTTGAGCTTGAGCTTTTAAAGTGTGAAAAGCAGGTATATTTATCTCGATCTCGAAAATGCTCTCAACCTTCCCTCCCTCTCCTCTCCGTTTCCGTCCTGGATCGCCGTGATTCTTTAGAAAACCCTTGTTTCTCTCAAATCGGCTCTGGTTTTCTGATTTACCCCGTGCCTTTCACCTCTCTTTTCCCGGTTATCTTCTTAGATCTATTTTCTTTTTCGTTTTCCTCTTATTTTCTCAGATCGATTTGGTTTTCTTCTTTCCTTTTTCCGTTTTCCCCCCTTTTTTTTCTCCTTCCCCTTTACCTCGCCTTTTCTGCTCTCCTTGTTTTCTTCCTCACCAGCCTTCCTTTATGCCTCCGTCTGGTATCTCTGTTGTGGGGCCGCGGCTCCCTGGTGCTGGCCGCAAAGCTGTTAGGGCAGTCTCTGTGGCCGTTAACACTTTGTCTCCTGTGAATCTTGATTCTGTTCGATTGATGCCTTCGACGGGTTATGTCAGCTCTTCTTCGGTCTCAGATCCAGCGCCGGCGTCCGTGACATGTGTCAAGCCTTTTGCTTCAGAAGGTGGTCCTGCGGGAAGTTTGGGTCTTTGCCGGTCTGGATATGGCGCTCCCTCTGAGTCAGTCAGCGTTGCTGGTACCTCTGGTATTGACAGTGTTGGTACTTCTATTGGCTGTTTGGTCGATGGTGAGGTGAGTTTGAAGAACGAACGGCGTTTGGGTTTTGATTCTGGTACTGATGGTGTAGTTGTTTGTGATTCGGGTCTTGGAAATGAAGATGGTCTTGCCGGCTGTTTGAGTTCTTGTAAGTCTGGATTTGGGTTACAATCTGTTTGCTCTGCTTGTGCTTCTGAACATGGTGTTGTAGGGAGCTCTGTTGGCAGTTTGGTTGCTGGGGATGTGGGTTTGGTAGATGAGGTTTGTTTGGTTTCTGGCATTGGCATTGATAGGGGTTTTGTAGGTTCTGGTCCTGGTATTGTCGGAGGTCTGAGTGTTTGTGGTGCTGCGGTTGGCAGTGATTCTGGTCTTTGTAGAAATGGTAAACCGGTTGGGAATGTTGGTTCTTCTAAATTGGTTTGTGTTTCTGGTCTTGCGATTGATGGGGGAACTGTAGGTTCTGAATCTGTTCTTGGCGCCGTTGGTAGCGCTGCTGGTGGCTTGAAGTTTAATGTCTCTGGTTTGGGTGTATCTCCTGGGCCTGATGGTGTTGTTAGTGTGTCTAGACCTGCTGGTGCAGGGGGGTCTGCTAGCAGTTTGGACTCTGGGGCAGTGGAGGTGAAGAATGGTTTGGAGATTGGCGTGAGTCAGGAGGCTGTGCCAGCGTCTCTGTAGTAGTAGGTGGGGGATATTCTGGTGGACCTAAGAGTTATGCATCTGCTTTGAATGGTTCTTTGGGAGTTGACCATTTCGATTCGACTTATTCGTCTACTGCTTTACATTATGTCAAACCTAACATTATAGATGGTAAGGTTGTCGTGTGCCCATCTGCTGAAGTGATTGAAGAAGGAAGTGTGTACTGGAGGAATACTTTAGTAGGTTACTTTGTGGGAAAACGTCTCCCCTTCCAAACTGTCAATTCTATTGCTCACAAGTTATGGGGAAGGATGGGTTTGCTAGAAGTTCTTACCTCCGATAATGGTTTCTTTTTGTTTAGATTCAATAGCCTTCAAGAGGCTAGTGTGGTGTTGGATGGAGCCCCTTGGCATATGGCTAATAGACCTTTGGTTCTAAAACTTTGGCATCCAAATTTATCTTTGACTAAGGAGGATTTGTTCAAGGTCCCGGTCTGGATCAGACTTTTTGACCTACCTTTTCCTTTATGGACGGCGAAAGGGATTAGTTGTGTAGCGAGTGCAGTTGGGAGACCTCTCAATGCTGACCATATTACCCTGTCCAGGAAACGACTCAGTTTTGCTCGTGTTTGTGTTGAGATTGATGCCCGGAATTCCCTTGCTGAGGAGATTGTCTTCCAATACCCTAATGGCACTAGGGTCCCTATTAGGGTTGAGTTTGAATGGGTTCCTGTGAAATGTTCAACTTGTGAAGTTTTTGGTCACTCGGTGAATTCTTGCCCTAAAAAGGCTCCTAGTAAGGAGGTTAAAAAACCTTCTCCGCCCGTTATTCACAAGCCTATTCCATCTACAGATAAGGACTCTACGGTTGATTCTACTAAGGATCAGGAGGGGGCCTGGATCCCGGTCACTAAAAACAAGAAAGGTAAGGGTAATTCTTTGACCCCTGTAAGTTCATGTGGAGTTTTGCCTCTGAATGCTGACAAAAATCTTGTTTTGGGAGTGTGTTCTGCTAATGAGTTGGACTCTGTGCAGACATATGGTATTTTGAAAGGAGAGTGTTCCCTTGATTCTTCACATTTTGGTGAGGATCTCCCAAATTCTGCGTTAAATGAGGGCTCGCCTTCTGTAGCTTTTGATTCGCCCACTCTTATGGTTAACAATTTGGCTATTAAGGCTATTGACTCGCTGGATTCTAAGAAATTGGCTTATGGTAACAAACCTAGAAAGAGTTCTGGTGGTAAAAGGAAGTCCCCTAAAGGGGGTCGTCGACGCTGATTTGTGGGTTTGGCTTTTTTTTGTATTTTTTTAATGATTTTTGGTTGTTGGAATATTAGGGGTCTCAATGACCCTTTAAAACATGCTGAAGTTAGGAGGTTTCTTAGTGATGAGAAGCTCTCTTTGTGTGGTTTAGTTGAAACCAAGGTTAAGGAGGTTAATTTTATGAATGTCTCTCGTGTGATAAATCCTTCATGGAAGTTTTTTTGCCACCCTGATATTAGCCCTTTTGGTCGTATCTGGGTCTGTTGGAACCCTAGTGACGTTGTTGTTAGCATTATTCAGTCCTCAGCTCAAGTTATTCATTGTCGTGTGACTCATATTTCTGGATGTGGAATTGTGTAGTTTCAGTGGTTTATGGGGAGTGTGACTACGAGAAGCGGCGGGAACTTTGGGCTGACCTGATTACTAGTGGTAGTACTTTTGATGATTCCCCGTGGCTTGTTTTGGGTGATTTCAATGCCATCCGGTCTCCGATTGAGCATTGTGGTGGTTCTGTGGCTTGGCCAGCTTGGAAAGATGATTTGGGTTGTTGTTTGGGTCAGGCTGGGTTGGATGATCTTCAGTTCTCTGGTTGTAAGTTTACTTGGTTTAATAAGCAGATTCAGTCTCCTATTTGGCGCAAGTTAGACCGTGTTCTTGTTAACTCTTCTTGGGAGTGTCTTTTCCCGGGCTCTTCTGCCCGCTTTCTTCCTCCCCGTATTTCTGATCACTCTCCTATGGTTGTTAAGCTTGCAGAGCTCCCTAAGAGGATTATCCCCTTTAAGTTCTTCTCAGTTTTGGGTGGATCATCCTGATTTTCTCTCTGTTGTGGATAGGGCATGGGATATTGATGTTCATGGTACTCCGATGTTCCGTTTATGTTGTAAGCTGAAGAATGTTAAGTTGGCTTTGAAAAAATTTAATGTTGAGCATTTCTCTAAGATTTCGTGGCGAGTCTTGGAGATTAGGAATGATCTGGACAGAGTGCAGTGTGCTTTACAGGACCACCCTAGTGACCCTGCTCTGCTAGCTGAAGAAGCTCGTCTTTCGTTAAGTTATGGTGTTTTGAGTCGTGCTGAAGAAGGCTTCAATAGACAGAAATCTCGAGTCCAGTGGCTTAACCTTGGGGATCAGAATACTAAATTCTTTTTTACGGCTATGAAGAGTTTTCACGGTCGTAGTAAGATTACTTCTATTAATAAGGAGGATGGGACCCATGTGGAGGAAGATGTCTTGGTTAGAGATGAGATTGTTTCTTTTTTTGAGACCCTTTTTGGTCCTCAGCATGGTCAGCAGGATTTTGATAGGGCGGTCCTTCGTTCTGCTATTACTAGACATGTGACTGCTGAGCAGAGTGTGGCTCTTTCTCAGGAGGTTTCGGATGAGGAGATTAAGGCTGTCTTGTTCGGGTTGAAGGACAATAAAGCTCCAGGTCCAGATGGGTTTAATTCGGGCTTCTTTAAGCAGTGTTGGAATATTGTGGGGAATGATGTCCTATGTGCTATTCACTCATTCTTTTCTTCTGGGCGTCTTTTGAGGCAGGTTAATGCTACATCCATTGCTCTTATTCCTAAGATTCCTAATCCTTCCCAGGTTAAGGATTTTAGGCCTATTTCTTGTTGTAATACTATTTACAAGTGCATTGCTAAGCTGATTGCGAATAGAATCAAGATTATCCTCCCTTCAGTAATCAGTCATAATCAATCTGCTTTTGTCACGGGAAGGCGCATTAGCGACAATATTCTTTTGTGTCAGGAATTGGTTCGGAATTATCACCGGAATGGCAGTTCTCCGAGATGTGCTCTTAAGATTGACTTGATGAAAGCTTATGACACTGTTCGTTGGGATTTCCTGGTTGAGGTTCTGCGGACAGTTGGTATTCCAGAGAGGATGGTGGGTTGGATTCAGGAGTGTATGACTACTACTAGATTCTCTGTCTCTATTAATGGTGAGCTGCATGGTTTCTTCTCTGGGGGTCGGGGATTACGACAAGGTGATCCCATGTCTCCTTATCTATTTGTTTTGGCTATGGAAGTGTTGTCAGGTCTTCTTCGTAATATGGCTACTAATCCGGGTTTCCAGTTTCACTGGCGGTGTTCTAAGGACCGTCTTACTCATCTATGCTTTGCGGATGACCTTATGATTTTCTGTAAAGCTGAAGCATCCTCTGTCTCCTTGATCAAGGAATGCCTTGGGCAGTTCAGTGGTTTATCAGGTCTAACCCCGAACCCAGCTAAAAGTCAATTCTTCTCTTCTGGTATCTCTCCTACCCTTCTAGGCCACTTGTGTCTCATTTTGGGTTTCCAAGTTGGGTCTTCCAGTGAGGTATCTGGGAGTCCCGTTGATCTCTACTAAATTCAGGGCCTCTGATTGTGCTTCTCTTGTGGATCGTATTATTCTGCGTGCCAAGAGTTGGAGTAGTAAGTTTCTCTCTTATGCAGGTCGGCTTCAGCTTATTAAGTCAGTTTTGTTCTCCATTCAAGTTTATTGGTCTTCTTTATTATTCTTCCTAAGTCTGTTGTGAGGAAGGTGGAGACGATTCTTCGTTCTTTCCTTTGGAAGGGTAGTGCGCTCACCTCTTCTGGGGCGAGAGTGGCTTGGAGCAAAGTTTGTTTACCTCTTCAGGAGGGGGGCTGGGGATAAAGAGTTTGGATTCTTGGAATAGAGCGGCTATTGTTAAACATATTTGGTTTCTTTGTTCTGGCCAGGTTTCCTCATGGTCGAGTTGGGTTCACTCTTATTTGTTGCGGGGGAGAAGTTTTTGGGAGGTCCCTTGTCCTTCAGATTGCTCTTGGAGTTGGCGTAAGATCTTGGAGCTTCGTTCTTGGTCCCGTCGGCGGATGAGAGTGAGGATTGGGAATGGTGAGAAGACGTTATTGTGGTTTGATTTTTGGCATCCTGTTGGCCCGATTGTGGACACGTTGGGCGAGAGAGTGATTTTGATTCTGGCTTGGATAGAATGGCTACAGTTGCATCCATTATCTCCGATTCTGCTTGGCAATGGCCCCCATCTAGATCTGCTGCTCTTATTGATTTGGCTCAGTCTCATCTTCCGTCTCCTTCTAGTTTGAGGGAGGATGTGCTGGTTTGGGAGGAGGATACAAACAGAAGATTCTCTGTGGATAGTGCCTGGAATGCTATGAGGTCAAGGAGACCCCAGATGCATTGGTCTCGAGTTGTTTGGTTCCGGAAGGCAATTCCCCGTCATTCCTTTCTTCTTTGGATGTCTATTCAGGGTGGCCTTTGTACTCAGGACAGTCTGATGAGATTTGGCATCTCTGCTTGCTCTCGCGGTGTATTCTTGTGGTTGTTCGAGTGAGGACATTGATCATCTTTTCTTCCAGTGCCTCTATTCTTCAGGGTCTGGTCGTCTGTGCTGGCCATGTGTGGGTTAGATTGGAGTCGCCGAGATTGGTGTCAGACTGTTGAGTGGGTATGTCAGTTCTCCGGAGCCTCTTTATGTCATCTTCTGGTTCGTCTGTCTTTTGCAGCGTCAGTCTACCATATTTGGAGGGAGAGGAATGCTCGCACTCATGATATGCCTCTTCGGCCTGTTTCTGCTCTTCTTTATGATATTGTTTTTGATGTTCGGAATCGTGTTAGCTCTTACGAAAGGTGAATCCATCTTATGACAATAAATGGCTTCACCTTTCGTGGCACTTACCCGATGACATCTTTTGTTGATTCTTTTGTAGCCTTTTGGTTTTGTAGCCTTTTGGCTTTTTTCTAGGAGGGCCTGTCCTCTCTAGTGCCTGGGGTATGCCCCTTTGCTCTTTGTATAGCTTTCTTTGGTTATAATACTTACCTTATCCAAAAAAAAAATATCTACTTGAGAAAATCAAATTGCCTTATTACTCCTAGCATTTGCGTGACTAGTTTGTTTGCAATCTTTGTGAAGTTGTTGCAATCTTGTGAATGTGAGGAAAACAAGTGTGTTGAGTGCTGTGGTGAGGCATTTGAGTGAATGAGTGTTGAAACAAAATGAAATGCTTATGGATTGATGAGGCTGTGACTTACTCTTGAAGTTTACTTATGCTTGTGTGTTAACTTTGTGAGACAAGTCTGGTTGCTTTGTTACACATATTGCCGTGAGTAAGATGCTTGATGTGCTTATGTTGAAGCATGAATTAACAAGTGTGCTTGCTGATTTGAGTGAGCTATCATTAGCTTGACATTGGATTTGTGTTGAATCATTAGCATGACATTGAAAATGGAAGCACTCATGAGCTTGACATGGAAACCTAAGTAGCCATCATTGCATTTGAGAGGTGCTTGAAGAGGCAAGCTGCTGCATCACCAATTTAGTTGGAAAAAGTGTTTAGTTGGTTTGTAACTTACCATTGTCGAATTGACATGCTTACTTGACCTACTTGTAAGCTACTTTCGTAAGCAGCTGAGTCACCTACTTGTTTGTAAGGAAAAAAAAAGAGAATTGGTCGCATTGTGCTTAGCTTGATTAGACTATTTGCAAGTTGATTGGATTGCTTTACATGAGTTACATTGATATTGATTTGGTTTGTATTGGTTTGAGCTTTAAAAACTATATTTGTGTTATAGCCGAATTGAAATCCTTTGTGCTTCATTGTGTTTCATTGGAGTGTAAACACTTGTGAGTGTGTGTGAGAAGAAAGAAAGGTGAGCTCAAACCTATAGCGAGTGACCACAAGATTGCTTCAGTGACACGTTGATTGCTTGCTTGCTTGCTTATTTATTGCATTTAGCTAACTCGTCATTCTTTCTTATTCTGAGCACTCTAGCTATAGGTTTCTTTCGATTGAGTCTCCGTGATTACTTATCTTATTTGCTTTATTCCACATGCTCTATATATACATTGTGTTTCTGCTAGCTTGTGGACTACACCTTAGTTGACCATTCTGGGAATTGAGTTGATTTGTAATTGAATTGAGGAAGAACTCAATAGTGGTAAAAGGCAGTAAGTGTGAGCACATTATCGGGTAAAAGCCAATATAGTGCAAACACGAGTGGAGTGATATAATTGAGTGTAAACACGTGAGATTGTGAGCTTGAGAGGATTTTACATATCGTATTACTTTCTTGTTATTACTAATTTGTTTGTATTGTTTTGAGATAGATAGGGAATTTGATACCATGGATAGAAATTTCCAAAATAGTTTGCCCTTAATCTTCCGTACGAGATGCCACATCAACACTAGAGTGTGTAGTATGATCATCAACAGAAAGGATCCTACCAATTTAGCTAGTATTACACTAGTGGAAAAGTTGGGGTTACCATTGATACCTCTTGACAGAACTTACTTGTGGATTAGTGAATTTGGCGAGGTTGAGGTTAGTCATAGAGTTGTGGTTAGTTTTACTGTTGGGGGAAAATATATTGATGAGGTGGTGTGTGATGTAGTTCCTATGAGTACTACACATATATCATTGGGCAGCCTTGGTACAAGTTTAACGAGGTGGCATATGATATGGACATGAATAGATATAAAGTTAAGTGTAGTGGAAAAATCATCAATCTTATTCCTTTAACACCACAATAGGTATATGATGATGTGTTATATTTTCAGAGGAGTACGAGTAGTGAGAGACACGGTAACATTGAGAAAGTTCATTTTGTAGAGCCATCAGAGAATGACATGAGTAATGAGATGATTGAAGAATTTGTTATGGAGGAGACTGTACAACAACAGGATGGAGTTGCGGCCAAGAGATCTAATGAAAGTAAGATCATTTGTGGGGCCAAAATTAGTGAGGAAGAAAATGAGAGAGAAAGACCAACCTTGGGGGAAACAAATGAGAGTGAAGTAGAGTATGGGTGTGAGCAAATCGAGAGTGCGGGTGAAGAAAAGATGTTTGAGACTGAGTTGGATTTAACTAATATTTCTTTGCCTACTATTTGTATTTATTCTTTGCAGGAGTTTCTTATTTGCAGGAGTTTCTTATCATTTCATGATGTGACTACAAACAGAGGTTCTTTTATTTTGCTACCATTTATAGGACTTGCACTTAATGGTGAATTCATTCTCGACTTGCCTAAACCAAAGAGACTAATAGCCTACTATAGTAAAGAGAAAAATCGGGCTAGAGTTGAGAGTGGTGAGGAAACTTTTGCCCAAACTGTGAGTGTTCCCAAAGGGAGTGTGAGTGACCTAGAGGGGGAAATAAAAAAGATAGTTAGAAAGGGCTTCCACATTAGTGAGAGTGAAGTTAGAAAGGCTTACAAGGCTAGCCAGCTTATTCTGTTGGTAGTCTATAAAGATCACCATGTATATGATGCTAACACTGACCTTTTACTTCTAGTTTCTATTTCTTCTCTTTTATAGGAGTTTGTAGAAGTGCTCACAGAGGACATCCCAAGTGGGCTTCCACCCATTAGAGGGATAGAGTACCAAATAATGCCTAAGAAATATAGAATTTGGCATATGTGTGATGAATGGAAAGCTATAACTAATACCACGGTAACACATCACCATCCTATACTTACACCTACTGATTTGTTAGATATATGGAAGATTTCTTTTAAGACCAAATATAGATTGTATAAGTGGTTAATATTACTGTTTGGTCCGAGAAACAACCCTAGCATTTCTATGAGATTAATGAACCATGTGTTGTTTGCATATATAGGGAAGTTTTGTAGTGATCTATTTTGATAATATCTTAGTGTACAATAAGCCATTAGATGAGCATGTTCTGCATTTGAGCCTTATTCTTGATATTTTGAGAAAGATACAATTGTATGTTATTTTTAACAAGAATTTGACACCTTTGCAAGAATGTTCACTTTTGATAGAGTTTGCATATAATATATACATCCATTCTTCTAGTTTTTACTCGCCTTATGAGATTGATTATGATTCTAATTCTTTAACTCCTATGGATTTATTATTATCTTTGATTGTTATTAAGCTTGGGAGTTTGAAGGATAAAGGGAAGGCAGAGTTGGTGAGAATAATAGGTTTCCAACGCATTGTGTTTGACCTTGGCAAGTGGGTGTGGCTTTATATGCAAGAGGAAAAGATACAAGCATAACAAAGATCCAAGTTGCAACCAAGAGGGGATGGTCTATTTCAAGTCTTGGAACAGATTAACAACAATGCATATAAGCTGGATTTGCAAGGTAAGTACAACGTATCTGCTACTTTTAATGTTTCCGACTTAACTCATTTTGATGCAGGTTCAGATTTGAGGTCGAATCATTTTCAACAATGAGGGAATGACATGAGTCCAACCACACTAGAGACATTACAGGATGCAGCTAACAACTTGGAGCAACCCATGCAGTTGCCAAGACTTGAAATGGAGATGGTCCATTTCAAGTCTTGGAACGGATCAATGACAATGCTTACAAGCTTGATCTTCCTGGTGAGTATGGTGTTCCTGCAATGTTTAATGTTTCTGACTTATTTTATTTTTGATACAGGTATAGATTCGAGGTCGAATCCTTTTCAAAAGGGAGGGAATGACATGAACCAAGGCACACTTGGAGTACCAAGGGACATGACCAACATTAAAGTAGAACCATTGCAAGTACCAACAAGGCCAATCACAAGACAAAAGACCAAAAGGATCAGAGAAGCAATGGCAGGTCTAGATCAGAGTTTCATGGCCGACTGCAACAAACAAGTAAGGGACACACCAGAGACACACGCGGGCTTCAATGGAAAGGGCCCTAAGCTACTTCACTTGGCCCTAATCAGATCTGATTGAAGCTTCCAAGCCATTTTGAAGACAAGGACCTATATGGAGAATTTGGCCTAACTTTGACACTTTTGTAATTCGGACAAACCTTGTATTATTTTATCATTTTGTTTGATATGTTGACTTTCGTTTTGATGTAATTAAGCTAGTTGACCAGGCCATTAGGGTTAATTATGCTTAGAACCTTGCTTATTGAGTAAGCACGTCAATTTTAGCATGTAAGCACCTCAATTAGCTTAAGTGAGATTAGCTTCTAATCTTTGTTTTAAGTTTATTTAGGTGCAAAATGACCTTAATGGTCGTGGTTGAGGTGCTTGACTTAGGGATTTTGGTAACTTTAGCTCTAGGGTCATTTTAGTCATTTTACTCTCTTGTAACAATAACTATATAACTCTCCTTTGTAAATTTTATGAGGATGAACGTAATATACAACATTTTGAAAGAGAGAAAAGCTTGAGCTTTCCATGGCTATGGCCGAACCCTTGTTGAGGGAGGGATTCCCCTTTTCAAGTTCAAATTGACTTATCTAAGCTTGGCAACTTAGTGGTGTCTCCATTGCTAGCAAAATACAATCTGATTTCAAGCTTGTGGTTATCATGGACGTGGGGTTCATGGTGGTTAGGGGCTGATCTTGGTTGGGTTTTGTTCCTACAAAATCAGTATTCAAAGTTCTTGGGGTTTTGAGAAAGATGCTTGGGGGTTTGCTTGGTTTCCAACCCAAGTGAGTTTCTTGTCACACATAGTCATGCTACCAATGGGATTCCGAGGGGTCTATCCAGAGCGAAATTGTTCCCGTACCATCAGAAAACAGAACCTCCTATCACACTTGCATAAGTATCCAATACTTAAATATATGAGAACTATGTCGTTAAGCTTCCATAACGTGCACAAGTGCAATACTAGCCTATTCCACATTATCGATGTCCAGTCTCGATAATACTACGACTATGGATATTTAATTATTAAAACCTTTCGTGGATTAATATTGTCTCATATCTTATTAATCTGGTACTAATCATATGGACTTTTATCATTTATATATCCAAGTAATCTAATTACAAAATGATAAAAGAACAATTTCCTTTGTCACATAGTTAATTTTGTACAAGAACACGATGTTCTTTACAAAATAGTGATGCTATGGGTCATAATTGTCCAACAATCTCCCATTTGGCCTATAGCCAATCACTCAAGTGTTCAACACTTGAACTATGTACGGGTCGCTCATGCTTATGCTGAGATATCGCTTTCGTCAGCGGATTTACAAGGTTATCATCTGATGTGATTTATTCGATCATCACATCACCACGATTTATGATCTCACGAATCAGATATAACCGTCGAAGTACATACTTAGATCATTGATGAGACCGTAATTCTTTAGCATGTGCTACAGCCTAGCTGAGCTGCTAACAGAACTACTCCTAATCTAATTAGGAATTTCGTAGATCCAAAATGCTTCTTTTGCTGCCTCACCTGCAACAATATGTTCCGCTTTTGTTGTTGAATCGGCAACAGCTTCTTGCTAGGAAGATTTTCAGCTCATTGTTCCGTTCTTCAAACAAAATTATGTACCTTGATTGCGACTCAAAGTCATCTTTTTCGGTTTGGAAACTTGCAACGGTGAACCCAGTCACTTCAAGTTCTCATTCTCCATAGTTTAAGAAAGTATCCTTAGTTCGTCTAAGATACTTAAGGATGTTCTTAACATCAATCCAGTGACCATCACCAGGATTGGCCTGATTGTGACTCCACATTCTCAAAGCATTTGAGACACCAGGTCGCGTACATATCTTTCAATGTACAGGTTCTCGGAGAGTGCCAATAACTTTTAGATCTATCCTAGTAGATCCTTATTCCTATAATAAAGGTTGCCTCTCCCAAGTTTTATATGGAGAATTTTAGTGAAAGCCAAGCTTTCACCGATTGTAATATAGGAATGTCATTGCTAAGAAGCAATACATCATCAATGTATAGGACAATCATTGTCAGTGCGCTCCCACTAACATTCTTATATACACAAGAATCACCTTTATTTTGAATGAAATCATATACCATTATGATCTCATCGAAACGTTAGTTCCAAGAACGCAATGCTTGCTTCAATCCATAAATGGATCGAATTAACTTGCAAACCTCGTTTGCATGTTTTGGTATGACAAAACCGTCAGGTTGTTGTATGTAAACATCCTCCAAAATGTTTTCGTTAAGGAAAGCGGTTTTGACATCCATTTGCCATATTTCATAAACAAAATATGCAGCAATAGCAAGCATTATCCGAATGGATAATCATGGCAACAGATAAAAGGTTTCGTCGTAATCGACACTATGTTGATGACGATACCCTTTCGCTACAAGCCTAGCTTTGTACGTTTGTATGTTGCCATATTTCATGTATGTCTTCACCATGAAGACTCATTTGCTACCAATAGGCACAATGCTTTCTGGTACATCAACCAGTGTCCAAACTTGGTTGGTATACATGGAATCCATTTCGGACTTCATGACACTTTGCCATAAACTGGAGTCAATACCTTGTATCGTTTCCTCATACGTAGTCCGTTCGTCTTCCTCAATAAGATTGACATCTACATGAGGTGAGATCGAAAACCCATACCTCTCAGGTTGTTTTCGGACTCTCTCCGCCCTACGGGGTTCTTATGTATGTAGAAGATTATGGAACAGTCTCATCCCTGATGAACAGTTCGTGTTCCATGAGGGGATCAGTGCCAGGAACAGTATTACTCCGATTTTCATCGAGTTCTACTTTCCTCCCACTTACCACTGCATTTAGGTATTCCTCTTAGGAAAACCGCATGGAGAGCAACAAATAAAATTGTTCTCTTGTGAGTTGTGGAATTAGTTTCGTTAGGATAACAAATTACAAATGGGCACCTATTCAATTTGGGTTGTAGTTTGGTATCATCCAAACATATGCCCAACATTCCAAAATCTTCAGGAATGAGAAACCCGATTTCTTTCCTGTCCATAATTCATATGAAGTCTATCCAACAGACTTTGACGGAACCTTATTCAAAATAAGTATTGCATTGTTCAATGCGTATCCGTAGAAGGAAATTGGTAGCTCAGAGCGACTCATCCTTGACCTTACTATGTCCAACAAAGTTCGGTTTCTCCGTTCGGCCACACCACTCAATTGAGGTGTTCCGGGAGGAGTCCACTGTGAAAGAATACCATACTCTTTCAAGTAATCTAGAAACTCATTGCTAAAGTATTCTTCACCACGGTCTAACCGTAATGTATTAATACTTTTGTCAGTCTGTTTATCTACTTCGTGTCGAACTCTTTGAATTTATCAAATGTTTCCAACTTGTGTTTCATAAGACACACATAACCATAACGCAATGTAACATCCGTACAGGTTACGAAGTATTGATATCCACCTCTAGCTTGGCTGGACATGGGCCCACATACGTCACCATGAATGAGGGCTAACAGTTCGGTGGCACGTACACACTTACCGCTAAAAGACGTTTTAGGCATTTTGCCTAATAAACAAGATTCGCAGACGTCATATGATTTAGGATCAAATCTGTCCATGTATCCATTCTTCAAAAGAGTGGATATACGAGTCTTGTTAATGTGTCTCAGACGACAATGCCACAAATAAGTCTCATCTGATTTACTCAATTTGAGCCATTTATTTGTTATGTTATATGTTTGAGATTTGCTTATATTCAAAATATAAATACTGTTATTCACATATAATGTGTATATCTCAATATCATCTTTATAAACAAAACACCCGGTTTTCTGGAACATAAAGGTATACCCGCAACGGGTTAAACTAGATATAGAGATAATGTTTCTAGTCAAACTAGGTAAATTATAACATTTTTCTAATTTAAGTACATGCCCTAAAGGGCAGTTCCAAAACTTAGGTTTCCACAGCCAAAACAGCGACTTTCGTCCTGTTTCTGACTCGTAGGTCAATCTCATCTGAAGCTAGTCTCCTGATAATCAGCAGATCTCGCACATTAGTACATATGTATGTATCACATCCATTATCAAAATCTAATTCTAAAACTAGTAGTGGAAAAGTTTATAACAAACATATCTGAAGTCAGAGCCTTGCCTGCCTTCACTTCCTTCATGTCTGCCTTGTCCATACGATAGTCATTAACTCTCCAAGAGTTTTCTCTTGGTTCAAGATGAACCCGCCCCAGCATTCGGGCAGAGACTATAAGATCAAATCTATGGAAGTCTCGGCCTCGTAGGTAATGGCCAGCTAACCTTAGCTATTTGATGTCAGCAATCATCTGCGACACCTAGCGCTCTACTGATGTACCCTCTGACATACGCGAGCGAAAGAGCTTCTTTTGTTCTTTTAAGATCTAAGGTTAGATCTACGAAGATCCTTTAATTTCATCATCATGGCATAAGGATCTAATCCTTAGTTATGACGACGAAATTAAGGAGTCTTTGCGGCAAGCATATCGGATTGAGCATTAAAATTATCATCACGATGAGTCTCAAAAGCTCATGCTCTACTATTTGCTCAACTCCGGCTCAAGCCCGAGAGGTTTCTCTATTACATAGAGTAACTTATTGGCTTCCAGGACTATCCTGAGATTCATTTCCCAATCTGGAAAATTGTGCCATTAAAGAAATTTTTTCACCTAGGATTATGTCATTTGACTCTAATCTTTCCAGTTATATTGATTGCTATAGTCCAACTATCCAATCAATGATTTCGGGTACAATCAAATGTAATGATTACTATAATCCAACTATATAACGAACTACAAATGAAGTAGTGTGTTGTACAGTCTAACTGTTCAAAGAAAGTGATATTAAATATTAGTCCAACTAATATATTTATAACAACGATAAATTAAAATAAAAGAGCGCGTATTGGCAAGTATTAAATGAAATTGCAAATTTAATACTTGCCTCCTACTATTTTTTGGTGAGCCTCTAACTTTTTATGGAGTACTCGGGAAACCTTGTTTCCTAGTGGGCTAGGATCCGTTAAATAACACACAACCTTGACTTTGGCCAACAAGTTGTATGAAACTTAACTAGGTAGATCTCTAATATCAATTGGATCTCATCCCATTCCTAGATCCAGTAGGTGGACCTCCAAGTCCGAAACACATATCCAATATATGCAAATATATCCAATATATTTCCTAACCTTTTCCTCTAAATCAACTAAGCCTTGGCTTTGGCTCAACAAGCTTAATGATTCCAGTTAAGTGGGACCCGTTGAATGTGGGAAAGCTTCGTAATCCATGTCGATGAACTATAAGTAACCTTGATTTTGGCCAACAAGTCACAACCGCCCAAGACATGCGATATATAACAAAGATTTCGTGGTTCAAACACATCCGCGATGGACATTGATCTTGACTTTGGCCAACAAACCAATGCCAATCTTGGATCTTGAGAGAGAACCACTCAATGGAAGGAAAAACGCTTAATATTTTATGAGGGTTTTTGCATAATTGGCAACAAATTTATTATCTTTGATTAGGTCTCATCATACACCCTTAAGCATGCATTCTAAAAGCATAATAAGGCACAAAAAAGAAAAAAAATTTAATAATGATATGCGGATGGATATATAACAAACTTTGTTCCTAGAACAAATCTCTCCCTTTCCTCTCTCCCGCTAGCACCTTTCTTATTTCTACCTAATTACATAACACTAACATAAACCTCATTTACATTGAGGGGAATTGGTGAGAAGACAAATACAAAGAGAAAAGAGATAATAGGCTGGACACGCAGGTCCAATTAATAAATTCTAAATTTATTACAACAATTTCTAAATTTATTACAACAATTTATAAAATTGCCTTCACCCTTCTAATATCCATCCGATATACATTATTCATACAATATATCCATGTATTCACACAAAGCATTACCATCCAAATGTTCAAACAACGATTTGATTTGCGCGAGTCTAACTCGTTTAAGAATAAATACGTAAAATACGTATTCTTGAATTATATCAAACTACAATTTTAAATCCAATTTAATTTGTATTCAATACTAATTCTAATTTAATTCTAAATTAAATAATTACACATATTTATGTGCCTTTTAGACTTAGATTCTAAATCCAATCTTAATGGGTCTCAAAGGCCCAATTAACATTCAATGTCAATTTAATTAAAGTCCAATGGGCTTTTAATTAATTCTTAAGGCATGGGCTTTGGCCAATATGGATCAAACCCAAATGCCAAGGCCCAATTTAGGAATCACCCTTTGTCATAAAATCAATTTAGGCCCATTGGGCCCAATTGTCATATTTGGACGTTATGGAAATGGTTTTAGGCCCAATTGGATCCAACCCAATTGTCCAAAACCAAACTTGGCCCAACCAAGCCCATTAAGCCCAATTACAACAAATTAAATTAACACATTATTCCAAATTACATATTAATTTAATTAATGACCATCCAATGTTCAAACAACGATTTGTTTTTTTGGAGACTGGTTCACAGCCGGTAGTGGTCTCTGGCCGTGGGGATGTTGGGAAACCTGTTGGTGAGGAGTTGAAGTCCTCGGCAGTGGCAGTTTTGTTTGATGCTGAGACTGATAATGGTGTTGCTTTGGGCAGGTTGTTGGTACTGGGGGCATTGTTGGTGGATTGAGTTTATGGTCTGAACTGTTGCCTTATGTGTCTGAGGCTGTTTTTGGGTCTACCTCTGCTTTTGGACAGAATGCTGTCCAGTTGACATGCGTAAGTGAGATTGGTGATGCTTTGGGTGTGAGTCAGGTTGCTGTGTCTGTTGCTAATGAGGCTCATGCAGTAGCATTGGGGGGTAATGGTTCTGCTTGTCCTAAAAGTTATGTTAATGCGCTGAATGGACCTAAAGGAGTAGATCCTCCTGACTCGACATGTTTTTCTACCACACTACATTATGTTCAACCAAATGTTATTGATGGTAAGGTTATAGTGTGCCCTCCTGCTGAAGTTATTGAAGAGGATAGTGTGTATTGGCGGAGTACATTAGTTGGTTACTTTGTGGGTAAAAGACTCCCTTTTCAAACTGTCAACTCTATTGCGCACAAGTTATGGGGGAGGCTTGGTTTGCTAGAGGTTCAAACCTCCGATAATGGCTTCTTTTTGTTTAGATTTGATAGCCTTCAAGAAGCTAGTGCGGTGTTGGACGGAGCCCCTTGGCATATGGCTAAGACCGTTGGTTCTCAAACTTTGGCAACCGGGATTATCACCATGGAGGACCTATTTAAGGTTTCGGTTTGGATTAGACTCTTTCACCCGCCTTTTTATTTATGAACGTCTAAAGGGATTAGTTGGGTGGCCAGTTTAGTTGGGAGACCTCTCAATGCTGACCATATTATCCTTTCCAGGAAATGACTCAGTTTCGCTCGAGTTTGTGTTGAGATTGATGCTCGGAACCCCCTTGTTGAGGAGATTGTTTTCCAGTATCCTAATGGTATTAGGGTACCTATTAGGGTTGAGTTTGAATTTTACGTAAGGTGACTCCATCTTATGACAATAAATGGCTTCACCTTTCGTGGCACTTGCCCGATGACATCTTTAGTTGATCTCTTGTAGCCGTTTGGCTTTCTTCTAGGAGGGCTTGTCCTCTCTAGATCCTGGGGGATGCCCCTTTGCTCTTGTATAGTTTTCTTTTGGTTATAATACTTACCTTATCCAAAAAAAGGTTCCTGTGAAATGTACCACTTGTGAAGTTTTTGGCCATTCGGTGAATTCCTGCCATAAAAAGGCTCATAGTAAGGAGGTTAGTAAACCTTCTCAGTCCTGGATTCCCAAGCCATTTATTCCTTCTATGGATAAAGTTTGACATGAGTCCAACCACACCAGAGACATTACAGGATGCAGCTAACAACTTGGAGGAACCCATGCAGTTGCCAACAAGTCAAATCACATGCCAAAGAGCAAGGAAGATCAGAGAGGCCTTTGCGGGACTAGCTCAGAGTTATGTGACCAGTTGCAGCAACCAAGTCAAGTGCACACCAGAGACACATATGGGCATAACCAGAGAGGTCCCCAAGCTATTTTATTTGACCCAGATCAGCTCAGACTGAAGCATAGCAGAGCAGCTTCAGCACCAGCACCCTTTTGACCCGATTTGACCTATTTTGGGACTATGTTGAATTCGGCCAAATGGGGACATTTTTGTCATTTGTGCTCGACATGTTGACTTTATTTATGATGTAATTAAGCTATTTGGCCAGGTCATTAGGGTTAATTATGCTTAGAACCTTGCTTATTGAGTAAGCACGATAATTTACTATTTGATGTAAGCACCTCAAATTAGTTTAAGTTAGATTAGTTTCTAATCATTGTTTTAAGCTACTTTAGGTGGGAAAAGACTTTTGGGGACGTGCTTGAGTGAGAGCTTTGGGTAGTTTTTAGGTCTTTTGGTAATTTCACTTTAGGGACATTTTACAACCATTCACACCTTTAGGGTTTCTCTTTGTAACCTATTTAAACTTTGTTTTCTTCTTCTTTGGAATAACATACACGACATTTTGAGAAACTTTCAAGCTTTTAAGCTTTGGCTATGGCTAAATTTCTCTTGAGGGAGGGATTCCCCTTTTTAAGTTCAAATTGACTTATCTAAGCTTAGCAACTTAGTGGCGTCTCCATTGCTAGCAAAATACAATCTGATTTCATGCTTGTGGTTATCATGGACGTGAGTTTCATGGTGGTTAGGGGTTGATCTTGGTTGGGTTTTGTTCCTACAAAATCAGTATTCAAAGTTCTTGGGGTTTTGAGAAAGATGCTTGGGGTTTGTTTGGTTTCCAACCCAAGTGAGTTCTTGTCATTTGGTATCATGAGCTTAGGGTTCTGAGGTCTGATTTTCTTGGATCGAGTGTGATTCACATTTGAATTGAGGACGAACTCAAGAGTGGTAAAAGGCAGTGATTGTGAGCACAGTATCGGGTAAAAGCCAATAGAGTGCAAACACGAGTGGAGTGATATCATTCGAGTGTAAACACGTGAGATTGTGAGGATTAACATATTTGTTTTGCTTTTTATTATTTCTAATCTGTTTGTTTAGTGTTGAGATGGCAGGTCCAAGTCTAACCATTGATGATAAGATCGAGGTTTTGGATACTTTCAAAAGTGATATCCAAGATATTATGAGTGATTATAGAAGATCTTATGAGAAATGGAAAAAGACTTGGAGGGTAACTAAATATGCAGTGAATGAAGAGTGTACTCAACAACCAAAAGCTATTGAAGTTGTGTGTAATGAAGTGAGAAACACTTGTGATGTTGAGTGCATAGCGAATGAAAACACTTGTGAGGCCTTGAATGTTGTGAATAGTGTTATAAGTGACATAGTGAGTGAAAATACTTGTGAGACCGTGAGCATTGAGGGAGTAAACACACTGGTGAGGTAGTGTGTTTTGAGGTTGAAAAACATAGTGAAGCTGAGCAGGTGTGTGATGAGGTCTTTGCAAGTATGGTTGAGATAGTGGCCATGAGTGATGATGAAGTTGTGCGAGCTGGTGAAAAGAAAGTAGATGTGGTAGTGAAGTTTTTCCATAACATTTTCTCTATTATTTATGCTTTTTCATCACAGGTACAAGTGGTCAAGTATGATTCTTTTATATTTCAATATCATCGTCCAATTGATTTTGTCATAACTATCTATGATCCAGGTTCGGATTCGAGGACGAATCTATTTCAAGAGAGGGAGAATGACATGATCCAAGGGACAACATTTGACATGAATGCAGTCACCCAAGGAACATTAGAGCCTTTGCAATTGCCAACAGGCCCAATCACACACCAAAGAGCTAAGAAGATCACAGACGCAATAGCGGGGCCAAAGTTTGCATATAATAGATGCATTCATCCTTCTAGTTTTTACTTGCCTTATGAGATTGATTATGATTCTGATTCTTTAACTCCTATGGATTTATTATCTTTGATTGTTATTAAGCTTGGGAGTATGAATGATAAGGGAAAGGCAGAGTTGGTGAGAATAATAGGTTTCCAACGCATTGTGTTTGACCCCGGCAATTGGGTGTGGCTTTATATGCAAGAGGAAAAGATACAAGCATAACGAAGATCCAAGTTGCAACCAAGAGGGATGGTCTATTTCAAGTCTTGGAACAGATTAACGACAATGCATATAAGCTGGATTTGCAAGGTAAGTACAACGTATCTGCTACTTTTAATGTTTCCGGCTTAACTCATTTTGATGCAGGTTCAGATTCGAGGTCGAATCCTTTTCAACAAGGAGGGAATGTCATGAGTCCAACCACACCTGAGACATTACAGGATGCAGCTAACAACTTGGAGGAACCCATGCAGTTGCCAACAGGTCCAATCACACGCCAAAGAGCAAGGAAGATCAGAGAGGCCTTTGCGGGACTAGCTTAGAGCTATGTGACCAGTTGCAGCAACCAAGTCAAGTGCACACCAGAGACACATATGGGAATAACCAGAGAGGTCCCCAAGCTATTTCATTTGACCCAGATCAGCTCAGACTGAAGCATAGCAGAGCAGCTTCAGCACCAGCACCCTTTTGACCCGATTTGACCTATTTTGGGACTATGTTGAATTCGGCCAAATGGGGGCATTTTTTTCATTTGTGCTCAACATTTTGACTTTATTTATGATGTAATTAAGCTAGTTGACCAGGTCATTAGGGTTAATTATGCTTAGATCCTTGCTTATTGAGTAAGCACAATAATTTACTATTTGATGTAAGCACCTCAAATTAGTTTACGTTAGATTAGTTTCTAATCATTGTTTTAAGCTACTTTAGGTGGGAAAAGACTTTTTGGGACGTGCTTGAGTGAGAGCTTTGGGTAATTTTTAGGTCTTTTGGTAATTTCACTTTAGGGACATTTTTGTCCATTCACACTTTTAGGGTTTCTCTTTGTAACCTATTTCAACTTTGTTTTCTTCTTCTTTGGAATAACATACACGACATTTTGAGAAACTTTCAAGCTTTTAAGCTTTGGCTATGGCTAAATTTCTTGTGAGGGAGGGATTCCCATTTTTAAGTTCAAATTGACTTATCTAAGCTTGGCAACTTAGTGGTGTCTCCATTGCTAGCAAAATACAATCTGATTTCATGCTTTTGGTTATCATGGACGTGAGTTTCATGGTGGTTAGGGGCTGATCTTGGTTGGGTTTTGTTCCTACAAAATCAGTATTCAAAGTTCTTGGGGTTTTGAGAAAGATGCTTGGGGGTTTGCTTGGTTTCTAACCCAAATGAGTTCTTGTCAAAGTTACTACGGCTAACACTACTAAGGATAAGGAGGGTGTCTGGATCCCGGTCTCTAAGAAGAAGAAAGGCAAGGGAGCGACTGTGACCACTCCTATTAGCTCGAGCAGTGATGTGATTCAGGATGTTTCCACTGACAGAATTCTTGTATTAGGTGAGTGCTCTTCTGATAGGTTGGAATCGGTTCTGGTAACTCCTCCTATGTCTGTGGTTTCGTCTGAGGCAGTTCTTATGGAGGCAGAGGGAAATAAGGAATGTGAGTGTTCCTTTGCTTCTACATTTCTTGTCGAGGATCTTCCTAAGTCTATTTTAGCTGAGTGTCCGCCTTCTGGAGCTTATGATTCGCCCACTCCCATTGTTAACAGTTTGGCTAATAAGGCCATTGACTCTCTGGAGATCAAGAAATTTTTTTATGGTAACAAATCTGGAAAGGGTTCTGGTGGTAAGAGGAGTAAGAAACGGCAGTCCCCGAAGGGGGTCGTCGGCGCTGATTTGTTTGGGTTTGGCTCTACTCTTCTCTGTTTTAATGATTTTTGGTTGTTGGAACATTCGGGGTCTCAATGACCCATTAAAACATGCTGAAGTTATGAGAAGCTCTCGTTGTGTGGTTTAGTTGAAACCAAGGTTAAGGAGGTTAATTTTGTGGATGTCTCTCGTGCGATTAATCCCTCATGGAAGTTTTTTTGCCACTCTGATATTCACCCATTTGGTCGTATCTGGGTGTGTTGGAACCCTAGTGACATTGATGTTAGCATTATTCGTTCTTCAGCTCAAGTTATTCAAGTGTGTCTCATATTTCTGGGATGTGGAATTGTGTGGTTTCGGTGGTTTATGGTGAGTGTGGCTACGAGAAGCGTTGGGAGCTTTGGGCCGACCTGATTTCTAGTGGTAGTGTTTTTGATGATTCTCTGTGGCTTGTTTTGGGTGACTTCAATGCTATTCGCTCCCCGATTGAGCATTGTGGTGGATCTGTGGCTTGGCCGGCTTGGAAAGACGATTTGGGCTGGTGTTTGGGTCAGGCTGGTTTGGATGATCTTCAGTTCTCTGGTTGTCAGTTTACTTGGTTTAATAAGCAGATTCAGTCTCCTATTTGGCGTAAGTTGGACCGTGTTCTCGTTAATTCTTCTTGGGAGTGTCTCTTCCCGGGTTCTTCTGCCCGCTTTCTTCCCCCCCGGATTTCAGATCATTCTCCTATGGTAGTTAAACTTGTAGAGCTCCCTAAGAGGAAAATTCCCTTCAAATTCTTTGATTTTTGGGTTGATCATCCCGATTTTCTCTCTGTTGTGGCTAGGGCTTGGGATATTGATGTTCATGGTACTCTGATGTTCTGTTTATGTTGTAAGCTGAAGAGTGTTAAGTTGGCCTTGAAGAAGTTTAATGTTGATCATTTCTCTAAGATTCCGTGTAGGGTTTTGGAGATTAGGAGGGAGTTGGATAGAGTGCAGTGTGCTTTACAGGAGTGCCCTAGTGACCCTGCTCTGTTAGCTGAAGAAGCTAGTCTTTCGTTACGGTATGGTGACATGAGTCGAGCTGAGGAAGGCTTCAATAGACAGAAATCTCGTGTTCAGTGGCTAAACCTTGGGGATCAGAATACTAAATTCTTCTTTACTAGAGATGGGTTTAATTCGGGTTTCTTTAAGAAGTCTTGGAGTGTTGTAGGAGATGATGTTCTTTATGCTATTCACTCTTTCTTTTCCTCTGGGCGTCTCTTGAGGTAGGTTAATGCTACTTCTATTGCTCTGATTCCTAAGATTCCCAACCCTTCCCAGGTTAAGGATTATCGGCATATTTCTTGTTGCAACACTATTTACAAGTGTATTGCTAAGCTTATTGCGAATAGGATCAAGGTTATCCTTCCATCTGTGATCAGTCATAATCAATCTGCTTTTGTTGCGGGTAGGCGTATCAACGACAATATTCTTTTGTGTCAGGAATTGGTTCGGAATTATCATCGGACTGGTGGTTCCTCGAGATGTGCTCTTAAGATTGACTTGATGAAAGCTTATGACACTATTCATTGGGACTTTTTGGTTGAGGTTTTGCGGACTGTTGGTATTCCAGAGAGGATGGTGGGTTGGATTCAGGAGTGTATGACTTCTACTAGGTTTTCTGTGTCTATTAATGGAGAGTTGCATGGTTTTTTCTCTGGGGGTCGCGGGTTGCGACAAGGTGATCATATGTCTCCTTATCTCTTTGTTTTGGCTATAGAAGTTCTGTCAGGTTTACTTCATAAAATGGCTCTTAATCAGGGTTTCAAGTTCCACTGGCGGTGTTCTAAGGACCGTCTCACTCATCTTTGCTTTGCGGATGACCTTATGATTTTTTGTAAAGCGGATGCATCCTCGGTTTCCTTGATCAAGGATTGTCTCAGGTAGTTCAGTGGTTTATCAGGTTTAATCCCGAATCCAGCTAAAACTCATTTCTTCTCCTCTGGTATCTCTTCTACCCTTCAGGGCCAGCTGCGTCATGTTTTGGGGTTCCAAGTAGGGATTCTTCCAGTGCGGTATTTGGGAGTCCCTTTGATTTCTACTAAACTTCGGGCCTCAGATTGTGCTTCTCTTATGGATCATATTGTCATGCGTGCTAAGAGTTGGAGTAGTAAGTTTCTCTCTTATACGGGGCGGCTTCAGCTCATTAAGTCTGTTTTGTTCTCCATTTAGCCCTTGTTGATTTGGCTCGGTCCCATCTTCTGAATCCTTCTAGTATGAGGGAGGATGAGCTGGTTTGGGAGGATGATAGGAGTGGGAGATTTTCTGTGGATAGTGCCTGGAATGCCATGCGGACAAGGGGAACATTGTTGCATTGGTCTCGAGTTGTTTGGTTCCGGAAGGCCATTCCCCGCCATTCTTTTTTGCTTTGGATGTCTATTCAGGGAGGCCTTTGTACTCAGGATAGTTTGATGAGGTTCGGTATCTCTACTTGCTCGCGTTGTATTCTCTATGGTTGTTCAAGTGAGGACATTGATCATCTTTTCTTCCATTGCTTCTTCTTCTCGAAGGTCTGGTCGACTGTGCTGGCTATGTGTGGGTTAGATTGGAGATGCCGGGATTGGCTTCAGACTGTTGAGTGGATGTGTCAGTTTACCGATGCCTCTTTACGTCATCTTCTTGTTCGGCTGTCTTTTGCAGCGTCCGTCTACCATATTTGGAGGGAGAGGAATGCCCGCACTCATGATGTGCCTCTTCGGCCTGTTTCTGTTCTTCTTAGTGATATTGTTTTTGATGTTCGGAATCGTACTAGCTTATTACGGAAGGTGAAACCATCTTATGACAATAAATGGCTTCACCTATCCTGGCACTGGCCCGATGACATCTTCTGTTGATCTTATTTTGCTTGTAGCCTTTCGGCTTTTCTTCTAGGAATGCTTGTCCTCTCTAGTTGCCTGGGGTATGCCCCTTTGCTCTTGTATAGTTTTCTTTTGGTTATAATACTTACTTTATCCAAAAAAACATAATTAATCAACTAATCTAATGTTTCCAAAACACTAATTAATCCAATTAATCATGCTCAACATATCCAATTCATGTCCAACACAAATTGAAGCAAAATCAATTCTACAACATGCTTAGGGTTCACGGCAATCATCATGAAATAACATTCAATTCTGATTTCAATCCAATTAAACCAACAATTAATATTCATTTCATGCTTTAAACTCATCCAATAGTCTAAAATAAAAAAAAATCACCATGAACATCCTAGGGTATATTTTCGGCCATGATAAGAAATTAGGGATTTTTTATCTAATCAATTTTTCTCAATTCCAACAATGTACAAATCCAATTTAACATCATATAAACATAACCCAACCATCAATTTAGGCAAATCAAGCTCCAAGCCAAAAAATCCCAAATTAAAGTATATACACCCTAGGTTCAAATCAAGTTTATATCTCGCTCTGATACTATTGTTAGTATTCCTAGAACATGCCAAGGATCTCTAAGAGTGATTCGTGTGTGAATTGATCGAAAAAAGTTGCGGAAAAACTTACTTTGATCGGATGAGATTCAAAACTTTTTCTTTGTATTTGATGAAGCTCCAAGCTTTGTAAAGTGTTTCCAACAGTTGGGTGAGTTTCCCTATCACCTTAGTTGACTCCTTGATGTGCTAGCATGAAGAAATTTTGCAACAAAATTCCATGGAGGGAGAGAGGAGTGCTCGGCATTTTGGAGAAAGAAGAAGAAGGTTGTTGTGAATAGTAATTTGTTCTTACTTCCAAAGTTGACTTGCTAATATATACAAAGGTTGAGTGTTGATTTAGTTTGAGTGTATTATAAGTAAAGCCAAGCCTTACTTGCCGACAAATCAAATCCAATTCAAGCCTAACCACTTCCATCACATGTCCAACAAGTTGATGTAAGTGAAGTGGGTCCCACCACTTTTAAATTCCAAATTTAAGTCGGCTAACTCAACACGCAACTTCGCTTGGGCCCGAGTTCGTCTAATCCATTTAAACGAATTTTCCATCGCGACGTAATGAAATCCAATTTAATTAAATAATAATGCTTCGCAAATTATTACGAAAGTCGCTCACGAATTAATTCCAAATTAATTCGTTCACTAGAATTAAAATCCAATTTTAATTTCATGTTGAAATCCGATTTCAATTAATATATCCGATATATTATTTTAGCCCAAGTAAATATGACAAGGAATCCACTTGGATTCGAAATCCAAGCAAACCCCAAGCAACGGACGGAACCCCAAGAACCGCGAAATGATTTTGTAGAAACAAAACCCTTCCAAGGCCACAAAGAAGACCCACAAAGAACTTGCCCTTGAGAACCTTTAAGATGAATCCTTGTAGTGTTTTGCTAGCAATGGAGACGCCACTAAGTGTGGCCAACTTAGATAAGTCGATTCAAACTTGAAAAGGGGAATCCCTCCCTTACATTAATTCGGCCATAGCCAAAGTTAAGCTTTTGAGTTTACAAAATTCGTTGGTTCCTCAAATGAAGAAGAAAGTAAGCTTAAATAGTGTTACAAAAAGAAACCCTAAAGGCAAAAAGACAATAATGCCCATAAAAACGAAATTACACAAATATCAAGTCTTTAAGTCTTTAAATGCCTAGAAAGCTTTATTCTAAACTGATTTGGGTCAAGTGAAATGGTTTTGGGCCCTTTCCATCGAAGCCCACATGCATCTCTATTTGTTTGTTGCAGTCGGCCATAAAACTCTGAACTAATCCCGCCCGCATTGCTTCTCTGAGTCTTTTGGTCCTCTGCCTCGTAATTGGCCCTTCTGGTACTTGTAATGCGTCCTTTGGTTTGTTGTCGGCCTGGATCATGTCATCCCCTCCCTCTTGAAAAGGATTCGACCTCGAATCTGTACCTGCATCAAAAGGAGTTAAGTCAAACATTAAATGTAGCAGAAGACACATTGTACTTACCTTGTAAATCCAGCTTGTATGCATTGTCATTAATCCGTTCCAAAACTTGAAATGGACCATCCCCTCTCGGTTGTAGCTTAGATTTACGTTGTTCAGGAAATCTCTCCTTGCGCATGTGTACCCAAACCCAATCTCCAGGCTGAAATACCACACGCTTTCTTCCCTTATTAGCATGAGAAGCATATTGCTCATTCTTTCGTTGTATTTGCTCTCTTGCTTTCTCATGTATGTGCTTCACCAAATCGGCCTTCCTTTTTCCATCGAGCCCCGCGTGCTCATCAACAGGCAAAGGTAACAAATCCAATGGAGTTAGTGGCTGAAAACCATAAACACTTTCAAAAGGGTGAAAATGAAGTAGAAGAATGAATGCTACGATTATATGCAAACTCAATAAATGGCAAACAATCTTCCCAACTCTTCAAATTCTTGCCAACTATAGTGCGCAATAATTGAGATAAAGTCCTATTAACTAAACTACTCTGTTTGTCCGTCAGTCTGTGGATGACATGTGGTAGAATACAATAGTTTGGTGCCTAGTTTAGCCCACACACCTTCCAAAAATGGCTAAGGAACTTAACATCTCTATCAGATACAATACTCCTAGGTATACCATGGAGTCCCGCACTATGTCTCTGAAAAATAAATCTGCAATGTTTGTAGCATCATCGGTTTTATGACATGCAATGAAATGAGCCATTTTACTAAACCTATCAACTACAACAAAGATTGAATCTCTCTACCCCTCTTTGTCCTAGGCAAATAACACACAAAATCCATCGATATATCAACCAGGGTTCACTAGGTACAGGCAAAGGAGTATACAAACCATGTGGCATTAATTTAGATTTAGCATGCTTACATGTTAGACACTTATCACAAATACGCTCAACATCACGTTTCATTTTAGGCCAATAAAAGTGCTCATGTAAAATAGCTAAAGTCTTAGTAATCCCAAAATGCCCCATCAAACCTCCCCATGCGCTTCTTTCACAAGCAACTCACGCACGCTACTACAAGCAGGAACACACAATGTTCGTTTTAAATAAGAATCCGTCATGAATGTAAAACTTTCCAAAAGATGACTTTGCACAAGTAGCATAAATCTCACCAAATCAGAATCACACTCATATAATTCCTTAATCAAATCAAATCCCAACATCCGTGCATGCATTGAAGTAAGTAAAACATACATGCGAGATAATGCATCAGCCACTATGTTTTCTTTACCTTGCTTGTAGCGTATAACATATGGAAATGACTCAACGAATTCCATCCATTTTGCGTGTCGCTTATTCAGCTTACCTTGACCCTTCAAGTGTTTTAAATGATTCATGGTCGGTGTGGATCACGAACTCTTTAGGCCACAAGTAGTGCTGCCATGTCTCAAGTGCTCTCACAAGCGCATATAACTCTTTGTCATACGTGGGGTACCTCAAAGCTGCTCCATTCAGCTTCTCACTAAAATAGGCTATTGGCCGCTTTTCTTGCATGAGAACTGCTCCAATACCTAACCCTGATGCGTCGCACTCAATCTCAAATGTCTTCTCGAAGTTGGGTAGTGCTAAAATGGGTGCACTGCATAACTTCGCTTTAAGGTCCTGGAATGCTCGCTCTTGCGCCTCGCCCCATTGAAAACCACATTCTTCTTTACTACCTCTCAATGGCGCGGCAATGCTACTGAAGTCCTTGACAAATCTCCTATAGAAGCTCGCTAACCCATGAAAGCTTCGGACTTCTGTCATTGTAGTGGTGTAGGCCATTCCTGAATTGCCTTACCTTCTCCACATCTACCTCGATGCCATCTGCACTCACAACAAAGCAAAGAAAAACAATTCTATCCATGCAAAATGTGCATTTGTCAGAGTTAGCATACAATTGTTCTTTTATAAAACATCAAGTACATGCTTCAAATGCATCACATGCTCATCTACTATTTTACTGTAAACTAAGATGTCATCAAAATAAACCACAACAAATTTACCTAAAAATGCACGCATAACATGATTCATCAATCTCATAAATGTGCTAGGTGCGTTTGAGAGACCAAATGGCATAACTAACCATTCATACAAGCCATATTTAGTCTTAAATGCAGTTTTCCACTCATCTCCTTCTCTCATGCGAATTTGATGGTATCCACTCTTTAAGTCAATCTTACTAAAAATTTTGGAACCATGCAATTCATCCAACATGTCATCTAGTCTAGGAATGGGGTGACGATACTTTACTGTAATATTGTTGATAGCCCGACATCAACGCACATACGCCACGTCCCATCTTTCTTAGGAACTAGAAGTACTGGTACTGCACAAGGGCTCATGCTTTCCCTTACATACCCCTTACCCATCAATTCCCGTACTTGCCTTTGTAGCTCCTTTGTCTCCTCGGGATTGCTCCTATAAGCCGGTCTGTTAGGAATGACTGCTCCAGGTATGAAGTCAATCTGGTGTTCAATACCTCTAATAGGTGGAAGCCCACTAGGTATGTCCTCTGTCAGTACGTCACTGTAATCCTGCAAAAGAGATGAAATAGACACAGGAAGCAAATGGTCAGAGTTAGTAAAATAAATATGAGGCTCCTTATAGACTAACAATAACATGAGCTTGCTAGCCTTGAACGCTTTCCTTGCTTCCCTCACCCATGTAGAAACTCTTTTTAACTCTCTCTTTTGTTTCCCCCTTACGTTCACTCACACTCCCCTTGGAACTCCCACGGCCTTGGCCTTATTTTTCTCACCAGATACACCACTCTCACTAGTCTCACCCAAGGTGGTGTTTCCCTTCGCTCTCTCTTTGTCACGCTCAAGTTGCAACTTAACCTGATCTTCATGGACTTGTGCAGGTGTAAGTGGGTATAATGTAATGGGTTTTCCCTTATGCTGGAAAGAGTACTTGTTCTTGAACCCATCATGAATAACCTTCTTATCAAACTGCCACGGCCTGCCCAAAAGAATATGTCCTGCATGCATCGGTATCACATCACATAGGACATCATCTGTGTATGGCCCAATGGTAAAGCTCAACAGTACCTGCTTTGTCACACTTATCTCCCCACAATCATTTAACCACTGCAACTTGTAAGGCTTCGGGTGTCTCAAGCAACTCAACCCCAATCGCTCAATCAAAGCTGTGCTAGCAACATTAGTACAACTGCCCCCATCTATGATCATACTACACCCATTGCCATTCACACGGCACCTAGTATGGAATATGTTCTCCCTCTGCTGCACACTCTCATCCTCTACAACAAGTGCACTCAAAGCACGCTTGACAACTAAGGATAAGTTATCCAGCGGGTATGCAGCTCCCTCATGGTCACTAGCATCCTCCAACTCTGGCATCTCCTCCTCAACCTCACTATCGGTAGAGTACACCTCTCCACTCTTTTTATCAATCACTAAGGTACGCCTATTGGGACATTGTGAAGCATAGTGTCCCATGCCCAAACACTTGAAACACTTGACATCTTTAGTTCTAGCAGCTGCACCGTCAGGTTTTGGTCTAGTTTTGCTCGGTTCCGCAGCCTCTTTACCCTTGGCACTAGGTTCGGCCCTAGGCTTATTAAAGCCTCCACTGAATTCGCCTCTAGGCTTGTCAAAGCCTCCATCTCGCTTCTCATTCGGAACCCATTTCCCTTTCCATGCAGAAGTAGCCTGAGTACCAAATCTGGATGTTGACTTTTTCTTGAGTTGCCTTTCTATCTTGATAGCCATGTGAAGCATATCCTCCAAATCAACATAATGATGCAACTCCACCATGTTTGCAATCTCTCTATTCAAGCCCCCTAGAAACCGTGCCATAGTAGCTTCTGCATCCTCAACTACATTTGCCCTGATCATGGAACTTCCATCTCTGTGTAATAGTCCTCAACACTTTTGGTCCCCTGATACAGATGTTGTAGTTTCTGATACAACTCCCTATAGTAATGGCTGGGTATAAATCTCTTTCTCATGAGACCCCTAAGTTCTGCCCATGTCTGAACCGGTCTCTCATAGTTTCTTCTCCGAGTAGAGACAAGCTGATCCCACCAAATCATAGCATAATCGGTAAACTCAATTGCTGCTAGACTGATCTTCTTCTCGTCCTGAGTAGTGATGACAGTTGAAAATCAATTCTATTTTCTTTTCCCATTCTAAATAAGCTTCAGGATCATTCTTGCCTTGAAATGTTGGTATCTTGATCTTGATGCTACCTAGATCACCATCTACATCTCTCGCCTACCATATCCTCTCCGATCATAATCCCCTCTTCTGGCATCAAATGCACCTCTATCATCAAACCGTCTATCCCTCCTATCATTCCTCCTAAAAACCTCCTATTAGGCCTCCTATCATGCCCAGGCTGAAATCTCTCCTCCACATCATCAAAACCATCAGAATCATCAAACTCATTTTCAGCTTCCTCTTCATCTGGTGGTACATACTGTGGTGGTACACGGCGAGGTGGCGCATTGTGAGGTGGTGGCACATTCTGAGGTGTGGTACTCTGGGACCGCTACCAGTTTGAATACTCTCTACACTCTTGGACAATCTCTCCAAAGCAGTATTCATATTCTCCATCATATATGTAAATTTCCTATCCAATGCCTCAAGCTTTTCATCAGTAGTTAGACCTGCCATCTCAACACTAAACAAACAGATTAGAAATAACAAGAAAGTAAAACAAATATCTAAATCCTCACACTCTCACGTGTTTACACTCGAATGATATCACTCCACTCGTGTTTGCACTCTATTGGCTTTTACCCGATATTGTGCTCACAATCACTGCCTTTTACCACTCTTGAGTTCGTCCTCAATTCAAATGTGAATCACACTCTATCCAAGAATACAAACCAAATGTAGTCCTCAAGCCAGCATGAAACACAAAGGTCTAATAATATATAGGACAGGTGGAAACAAAATACGAACAGGAATAGCAACGACGAAGACTCAATCAATAATACTTAAACTAGAGTATTAGAAATAAGGAGTAAACAATTAGCACAATGGAAAAAAAAAATAAGCATGCAAATTCACGGTCGTATGCAATTTCGGGAGAAAATTTGGCACCGCTATAGAAATTTTGATGGGATACCCTCCACGGGCACCTAAATGATAATATGGAACAAACTAAATTCAACCAAAAAATTTAGTGATCAAGTGATCACTATCACTCAAGTCCCTTTTTTCTTCTTTTTTTTTTTTTTTTGATAACGTCAGATGCTAAATGTGGTTCTGATTTCAGAGGTTGATTTAGGTTCTGATTTCAGAGGCTGGTTTTCAAAGCCTGATTTCAGAGTCTGATGATGGTCTGAATCTAAGGTCTGAACTCAGAGGCTGCTGGTCAGTGTCTGATTTCAGAGTCGAATAAGGGTCTGATTTCAGGGTCTGAATTCAGAGGCTAATTTTCAGAGGTTACTGGTCAGAGTCTGATTTCAGGGTCTAATTTTCAGAGGTTACTGGTCAGGGTCTGATTTCAGAGGCTACTGGTCAGGGTCTGATTTCAGAGGCTACTGGTCTGGGTCTGATTTCATAGGTTAAGTTTCAGGGTCTGATCTCAGAGTCTGATTCAATGGTTAAGTTTCAAGGTCTGAACTCAGAGTCTGATTTCAGAGGCAGATTTCAAAGGTTACGTTTTAGGTCTGATTTCAGAAGCTAAGATTTCAGGGTCTGATTTCAGACTTCACTTAGTTTCTCAGGGTCTGATTTCACACTTCACTAGGGTTTAGAGACAAAACACACAGCCGCCAAGAACATGCTTATTTCTTAAACATATGCTAAAGAACAAAATGACTATGACGAACTGATATGAAGAACAGAACAGAAGCCCAGAACTGGAAAAGTGATGAAGATGAACTGATATGCAACTGGAATGAACTGATATGCAGAACACACCAATAACAGATCCAGAAATAAACAAAACAAAAAACAGAATCAAGAACCAACAAGGACTTAAACGAAAATAACAAAGAACAAACACACCAAAAACAGATCCAGAAATAAACAAAACAAAAAACAGAAACAAGATCCAACAAGAACTGAAACGAAAATAACAAAGAACAAGAGAAAAACAGAATCAAACAAAAGGAAAGATAGAAAAATCAGACCTTGGAACCCTGAGCTCTAGATACCAAATGACAAGGAACCCACTTGGATTCGAAATCCAAGCAAACCCCAAGCAACGGACGGAACCCCAAGAACCGCGAAATGATTTTGTAGAAACAAAACCCTTCCAAGGCCACAAAGAAGACCCACAAAGAACTTGCCCTTGAGAACCTTTAAGATGAATCCTTGTAGTGTTTTGCTAGCAATGGAGACGCCACTAAGTGTGCCAAACTTAGAGAAGTCGATTCAAACTTGAAAAGGGGAATCCCTCCCTTACATTAATTCGGCCATAGCCAAAGCTTTAAGCTTTTGAGTTTACAAAATTCGTTGGTTCCTCAAATGAAGAAGAAAGTAAGCTTAAATAGTGTTACAAAAAGAAACCCTAAAGGCAAAAAAGACAATAATGCCCATAAAAACGAAATTACACAAATATCAAGTCTTTAAGTCTTTAAATGCCTAGAAAGCTTTATTCTAAACTGATTTGGGCCAAGTGAAATGGTTTTGGGCCCTTTCCATCGAAGCCCACATGCATCTCTATTTGTTTGTTGCAGTCGGCCATAAAACTCTGAACTAATCCCGCCATTGCTTCTCTGAGTCTTTTGGTCCTCTGCCTCGTAATTGGCCCTTCTGGTACTTGTAATGCGTCCTTTGGTTTGTTGTCGGCCTGGATCATGTCAAAATAAATTAAATAGTAAAATCTAATTTCACTATTAAATTTACTTTGCCGATTAATTCCAAATGAATCGCGTTCTCTCTTCTTCACGAATTAATCCCAGATCAATTCTTTCTTTGATAATTAATCCTAGATTAATTCTTGCCGTAATTAATCCCAGATTAATTTTGTTCGAGTCAAATGTCATCAGTAAATCTTCGGGAAGCGACCCAAAAGATCTATGGATATGTTGGCAGTAAATCCGGTCGTCGGACTATCCGAACACGTGCGTATCTGTTACCACGTTCTTACCGATTTACAAGACATGGTTGGCTTCTAGCAAAGCACCGTGCCTACCCAATTCTCCAGAAATATTCTTTAAAGGAATATAAAATCTTTATCAGACGTAGTATACTAACTATTGCCTATTACGATCCAGTATCAGATGTCACATGCTAGGCCTAGGGCTGGAATTGTGTATGCCCCGTATGAAGCATATATCGGATCACTGGCAACTAGTCTCCATTATCGGATAATCATGACCTAGTCATATTATCCCGATGACTGCAGTACTTAAGAGTACTAGTTCCGTATACTACGTGATCATCATCTCTATATGACTGAAGTGATACTTCCATCTTGACATCACACCCAATACACTACGATTCTCAGTATACCCAGAAGAGGCGTACACAGAACCTGTTAAAGCCCCGGACGACCAAAACCAAAGCGTACTAATTGTCGCAAGTATTAGCGATGCAAGTCTCAGGTTAAGACCAAATACACATACCCTGATTCGGATTCCTATAGACACATAGTCATACTACCAATGGGATTCCGATGGGTCTATCCAGAGCCAAACTGTTCTCGTACCATCGGAAAACAGAACCTCCTATCACACTTGCATAAGTATCCAATACTTAAATATATGAGAACTATGTCGTTAAGCTTCAATAACGCGCACAAGTGCAATACTAGTCTATTCCGCATTATCGATGTCCAGTCTCGATAATACTACGACTAGGGATATTTAATGATTAAACCTTTCGTGGATTAATATTGTCTCATAACTTATTAATCGGGTACTAATCATATGGACTTTTATCATTTATATATCCAAGTAATCTAATTACAAAATGATAAAATAGCAATTTCCTTTGTCACATAGTTAATTTTGTACAAGAACACCATGTTCTTTACAAAATACTGATGCTATGGGTCATAATTTTCCAACAATACTATCAATGGGATTCCGATGGGTCTATCCAGAGCGAAGCTATTCCCGGTCCAACGGCTAACAGAACCTCCTATCACACTTGCATAAGTATCCAATACTTAAATATATGGGAACTATGTCGTTAAGCTTCCATAACGCGCACAAGTGTAATACTAGTCTATTCCGCATTATCGATGTCTAATCTCGATAATACTACGACTAGGGATATTTAATGATTAAACCGTTCGTGGATTAATATTGTCTCATATCTTATTAATTCGGAACTAATCATAAGGACTTTTATCATTTATATATATCAAAGTAATCCAATTATCAAATGATAAAATAGCAATTTCCATTGTCACATAATTAATTTGTACAAAAACACCATGTCTTTTACAAATAGTGATGATATGGGTCATAATTGTTCAACAATCTCCCACTTGGCTCATAGCCATGTTGGACAATTATGACCTATAGCATCACTATTTGTAAAAGACATGGTGTTCTTTGTACAAATTAACTATGTGACAAAGGAAATTGCTCTTTTATCATTTGTAATTGGATTACTTGGATATATAAATGATAAAAGTCCTTATGATTAGTTTCAGATTAATAAGATATGAGACAGTATTAATCCACGAACGGTTTAATCATTAAATATCCCTAGTCGTAGTATTATCGAGACTGGACATCGATAATGCGGAATAGGCTAGTATTATACTTGTGCGCGTTATGGAAGCTTAACGGCATAATTCTCATATATTTAAGTATTGGATACTTATGCAAGTGTGATAGGAGGTTCTGTTAGCCGTTGGATCGGGAACAGCTTCGCTCTGGATAGACCCCTCGGAATCCCATTGGTAGTATGACTATGTGTCTATGGGAATTCGAATCAGGGTAGGTGTATGTGGTGTTAACTTGAGACTTGCATTGCTAATACTTGCGACAATCAGTATACTTTGGTTTTGGTCGTCCAGAGCTTTAACAGGTTCTGTGTACGCCTCTTCTGGGTATACTGAGAATCGTAGTACATTGGGTGTGATGTCAAGATGGAAGTAGGGGTGGACGCGGTTCGGTTTGGTTCATTTTTTGCTGAAAATCGAACCAAACCATATTTTACGGTCCGATTTTTTACCTCTCAAACCAAACCATTAAATAATGGTTTGGTTCGGATTGAAAAATTTTTAAACCAGCGGTTTACGGATTGGTTCGGTTCGATTTACGGATTATTCTACTTAAAAAAAATTCATCCACTTAAGTGAAGACAAAAAAAAAAAAAACTAGTCTAGCAAACAAATAATATGAAGTGCTACGGTGTAAGTTGTGACTCCATAGAACACATGCACTCTATAGAGGATTGAAAAATGAGGCACAATTAATTCCTGTATTTTTTTTTAAAATTACCTCGAATAATGAAGCTACCATCATTCTAATTAAGAGACAAATCCAACAGCTTACTTTCAAGAATAAACCATAAAACAAAAAATTAAGAATAAATTTATTAACAAATAAATTTAAGAATAAAAGTATTAACAAAAAAATTAAGAATAAAAGTATTAATATACTAATAAAAATAAAACATAAAGTAAAATTAAAAGAAAAATGCAAATATTTTTATAAAAATATATAATTTTTTAATTATAACGGTTCGGTTCGGTTTAACAGGTGCGATTCGATTTAGTATCTGAACCGAACCGTAAACCGTTTGGGGTGGGCCAATCCGAACCGCAAACCGAACCGTTAGAAAAAAAAAACCGTAAATTCGGTCTGGTTTGGTTCGGTTTGCGGTTTGGTTTGGTTCGGTCGGTTTTTTTGCCCACCCTATATGGAAGTATCACTTCAGTCATATGGAGATGATGATCACGCAGGGATACATAACTAGTACTCTTAAATGCTATAGCTATCGGGATAGTATGACTAGGTCATGATTATCCGATTACATAGACTAGTTGCTAGTGATCCAATATATGCTTCGTACATGGCAGACACAATTCCAGCCTCAGGCCTAGCTGTGACATCAGATACTGGATCATAATACATAATATATTGTATACTACGCCTAATATAGATTATATATATTCCATGTTGAATATATTTCTGGAGAATTGGGTAGGCACGGTGCTTTGCTAGAAGCCAACCATGTCTTGTAAATCGGTAAGAACGTGGTACCGGGTACGCATGTGTTCGGATTGTTCGATGACATTATTACTGCCAACATATCCAGGGATCTCTTGGGTCGCTTCCCAAAGATTCACCGATGGCATTTGACTCGAACAAAATTAATCTGTGATTAATTGCGTCGAGAATTTATCTAGGATTAAATTCGTCGGGAGGAGAGAACGCGATTAATTTGGAATTAATCGGCAAAATGAATTTAATAGTGAAATTAGATTTTACTATTTAATTAATTGGGCTAAAATAATATATTAGATATATTAATTGAAATTTGATTTCAATGCGAAATTGAAATTAGTTTTTTAATTCTAGTCGCAAGCGACTTTCGTAATAATTTTGCGAGCCATTATTATTTAATTAAATTGGATTTAATTACGTCACGACGGAAAATTTGTTTAGTCGGATTAAACGAACCGGGCCCAAAGTGTGTTGTGTAAGTCAACTTGAATTTTGAATTCAAAATGGTGGGACCCACTCACTTACATCAACTAGTCACTATTTGATGGAAGTGGTTGGCATAATAAATTGGATTTATTCAACCAACACATCAACCAAGTCATAACTTTTGCTTTATGTTTTGGAAACAAAAATAAACTATTCATTCTCTCCTCCAAGCCTAAAAACCGTGAACATATATTTTCTCCATGGAATTTTTGTTGCAAAATTTCAACTTTCTAGCACATAGGGAGTCAAAAGATGGTGATATGGAAACTCACCCTTGAGTTTGGAATGCAAAAGAAAGCTTGGAGCTTCAACACATCCATGAAAAAGTTTTGAATCTCAACCGATCAAAGTAGGTAATTTTTTTGGATAAGGTAAGTATTATAACCAAAGAAAGCTATACAAAGAGCAAAGGGGCATACCCCAGGCACTAGAGAGGACAGGCCCTCCTAGAAAAAAACCAAAAGGCTACAAATCATCTTAGTGATCTTGTGGCATGTATAGGACACTAACAATGGTATCAGAGCCATAAACCCTAGAAGCTGGCCCAGACACCCCGGTTATCAAAAAAAAAGGAATGAATTGTTTGCTTCAATTTGTGTTGGACATGTATTGGAAATGTTAAGCATGATTAGTTGAATTAATTAGTGTTTTGGAAACATTAGATTAATTGATCAATTGTGGCAATTACACTTTAATTGGATTAATATGTAATTTGGAATAATGTGTTAATTTATTTGTTGTAATTGGGCTTAATGGTCTTGGTTGGGCCAAGTTTGGTTTTGGCCATTGGATTGGATCCAATTGGGCCTAAAACCATTTCCATAAAGTCCAAATGTGACTTTTAGGCCTTTAAAAATTTGATTGGGCCTGATGGGCCTTAATTGATTTTTGGCATAGGGTGATTCCTATTTGGGCCTTGGCATCTTGGGTTTGATCCATAATGGCCAAAGCCCATGCCTAAAGAATTAATTGAAAGCCCATTGGACTTTAATTAAATAGTAATGGATACTAATTGGGCCTTTGAGACCCATATAGATTGGATTTGGAATCCAAGTCTAAAAGGCACTATTAAAAGTGTAATTATTTAATTTGGAATTGAATATGAATTAGTATTGGATACAATTTAAATTAGATTTAAAATTGTAGTTCAATATAATTCAAGAATACGTACTTTGAGTGTTTATTCTTAAACGAGTTGAACTCGCGCAAATCAAATCGTTGTATGAACATTGGATGGTCATTAATTTAAAGATTAATTAATTGGATTAGATTGATTGACAGCATGCTTTGTGTGAATACTTGGATGTATTTGTATGAATAATGTATATCGGATGGATATTAGAAGGGTGAGGGCAATTTTGGAAATTGTTGTAATAAATTTAGAATTTATTAAATTAGACTTGTGTGTCCAGCCTATTATCTATTTTCTCATTGTATTTCTCTTCTCACCAATTCCCCTCAATGTAAATGAGGTTTCTTTAAAGTATTATGTAATTGGTTAGAAGTATGTGCTAGCGGGAGAGAGGAAAGAGAGAGATTTGTTCTAGGAATAAATTGTTATATATTCATCCGCATATCATTATTAATTTATTCGCGCCTTATTATGCTTTTAGAATGCATGCTTAAGGGTGTATGATGAGACCTAATCAAAGATAATAAATTGGTTGCCAATTTACGCGAAAAAACCCTCACAACAATATTAAGCGTTTTTCCTTCCGTTGAGTGGTTCTCTCTCAAGATCCAAGATTGGCATTGGTTTGTTGGCCAAAGTCAAGATCATTGTCCATCGCGGATGTGTTTGAACCACGAAAGCTTTGTTCTATATCGCATGTCTTGGGCGGTTGTGACTTGTTGGCCAAAGTCAAGGTCACTTCTAGTTCATCGACGTGGATTACGAAGCTTTCCCACTGTCAATGGGTCGCGCTTAACTGGAATCATTAAGTTTGTTGAGCCAAAGCCAAAGCTTAGTTGATTCAGAGGAAAATGTTAGGAAATGTATATTGGATATATATCTCGGACTTGGAGGTCCACCTACCGGATCTAGGAATTGGATGTGATCCAATTGATCTTAGAGATCTACCTAGTTAAGTTTCATATAGCTTGTTGGCCAAAGTCAAGGTTGTGTGTTATTTAACGGGATCCTAGCCCACTAGGAAACTAGGTTTCCTGAGTACTCCACAGAGGGTTAGAGGCTCGCCGAAAAATATTGGGAGACTAGTATTAAATTTGCAATTTTATTTAAATACTTACCAATACGCGCTCTTTTAATTTTATTTATCGTTGTTATAAATATATAGTAGTTGGACTAATATCGAATATTGTTTTCTATGAACAGTTGGACTGTACTAAACACTACTCTATTTGCAGTTGGTTATATAGTTGGACTATAATAGCCATTACATTTTGAGTGTACTCGAAATCATTGATTGGATAGTTGGACTATTGCAATCGAGATGGCTAGAAAGATTAGCGTTAAGAGACATAATCCTGGGTGAAAATGTCTTTAACGACGTAAATTTTAAGATTGGGAAATGAATTTCAGGATAGTCCTGGGAGCTGACAAGTTACTTTATTGGATAGAGAAACCTCTCGGGCCCTGAGCCCGGAGTTGAGCAAATAGTACAGCATGAGCTTAGGAAGACTCATCGTGATGATAACTTTAGTGCTCAATCTATTATGCTTGCCGCAATGACTCCTTAATTTCGTCGTCAAAACAAAGGATTGGATCCTTATAGTATGATGTTGAAATTGAAGGATCTTCACAGATCTAACCTTAGATCTTACAAGTACGAATTGCAAAAGAAGCTCTTTCGCTCGTGTATATCAGAAGGTATATCTGTCGAGCATTAGGTTAGCTGGGCATTACCTACGAGGCCGAGACTTCCATAGATTTGTTCTTACAGTCTCTACCCGAATGCCGGGCTGGATTCATCATGAACCAAGAGAAAACTCTTGGAGAGCCAGAGCTTCTAAAAGAGCAAGAAGCGCAAGGCGCATCTTACTTCGACATCCCAGAAGGCCAAGACTTGACCAGAGGCTTCTGGGGGTGTGAAGAAAAAGGGGCAAAGGCAAAATCGTCATAGTCTTATGGGAAGACAAATGACATATCCCAAGATGTATGCCTAAACTGTGGCAAACGGGGTCACTAGAAGCGTGACTGCCGTATGGACAAGGCAGACATGAAGGAAGTGTAGGCGGGCAAGGCTCCGACTTCAGGTATGTTTGTTATTGTAATAAACGTGTCCACTACTGGTTTTAAAAATTGTATTTTTGATACTGGATGTGGTACATACATATGTACTGATGTGCGGGATCTGCAGATTAGCAGGAGACTGGCTTCAGATGAGATCAACCTGCGAGTCAGAAACGAGACGAGAGTCGTTGTTTTGGCTGTGGGAACCTAAGTTTTGGAACTGCCATTTGGGCATGTACTTAAATTAGGAAACCGTTATAATGTACCTACTTTGACTAGAAACATTATCTCTATATCTAGTTTAACCCGTTGCAGGTATACCTTTATGTTCCAGAACACTGTGTGTTTTGTTTATAAAGATGATATTGAGATATACACTTTAGATGTGAATAACAGTATTTATATTTCGAATATAAATGAATCTCAAATACATAATGACAAACAAAAGCCTCAAACTGAGTAAATTAGATGAGACTTATTTGTGGCATTGTTGTCTGGGACACATTAATAAGAATCGTATATCCACTCTTTGGAAGAATGGATACTTGGACGGATTTGATCCTAATTCATATGACGTATGTGAAACTTGTTTATTAGGCAAAATGCCTAAAACGCCTTTTTGCGGTAAATGTGTTCATGCCACCGAACTGTTAGCCCTCGTTCATGGTGACATATGCGATCCCATATCTAGCCAGGCTAGAGGTGGATATGAATACTTCATAACCCTTATGGATGATGCATCAGGTTACGGTTATGTGTATCTTATGAGACACAAGTCTGAAACTTTTGAGAAATTCAAAGAGTTTCGACACGAAGTAGAAAAACAGACCGACAAAAGTATTAAAACATTACGGTCGGACCGTGGTGGAGAATACTTAAGCAATGAGTTTCTCGATTACCTGAAAGAATATGGTATTATTTCATAGTGGACTCCTCCCGAAACACCTCAACTGAACGGTGTGTCCGAACGGAGAAACCAGACTTTGTTGGACATGGTAAGGTCAATGATGAGTCGCACTGAGCTATCAATTTCCTTCTAGGGATACGCATTGAACAGTGCAATACTTATTTTGAATAAGGTTCCGACAAAGTCTGTTGGACAGACTCCATATGAAATATGGACAGGAAAGAAACCGGGTTTCTCATTCCTGAAGATTTGGGGATGCTGGGCATACGTTAAACGTTTGGATGGTACCAAACTAGAACCCAAACCGGATAAGTACCTATTTGTAGGTTATCTTAGGGAAACCAAATGATATTACTTCTACAACCCACAAGAGAACAAGGTATTTGTTGCTCTCCATGCGGTTTTCCTGGAGAAGGAATTCCTAAATGCAGTGGTAAATGGGAGGAAAGTAGAACTCGATGAAAATCAAAGTGATACTGTTCCTGACACTGATCCCCTAACGGAACACGAAAAGTTCATCAGGGATGAGACTGTACCACAATCTTTTAATACACAAGAACCGCGTAGGTCGGAGAGAGTCAGAAAATAACCTTAGAGGTATGGGTTTCTGATCTCACCTCATGTAGATATTAATCTTATTGAGGAAGATGAACTGGCTACGTATGAGGAAGCGATACAAGGTATCGACTCCTCTTTATGGCAAGGTGCCATGAAATCTGAAATGGATTCCATGTATACAACCAAGTTTGGACACTGGTTGATGTACCAGAAGGCATTGTGCCTATTGGTAGCAAATAAGTCTTCATGGTGAAGATAAACATGGATGGCAATATACAAACGTACCAAGCTAGGCTTGTAGTGAAAGGGTATCGTCATCAACATGGTGTCGATTACGATGAAACATTTTACCCGTTACCATGATTAAATCCATTCGGATAATGCTTGATATTCCTGCATATTTCGCTTATGAAAATGACAGCTGGACGTCAAAACCGCTTTCCTTAACAGAAACCTTTTGGAGGATGTTTATATACAGCAACCTGACAGTTTTATCGTACCAAAACATGCAAATAAGGTTTGTAAGTTAAATCGATCCATTTATGGATTGAAGCAAGCATTGTGTTCTTGGAACCAACGTTTTGATGAGATCATAATGGAATATGGTTTCATTCAAAACGATGATGATTCTTGTATATATAAGAAGGCCAGTGGGAGCGCATTAACAATGATTGTCCTACACATTGATGATGTATTATTTCTTGGAAATGACATTCCCATATTAAAAACGGTGAAAGCTTGGCTTTCATTAAAATTCTCCATGGAATACTTGGGAGAGGCAACCTTTGTTCTAGGAATAAGGATCTACTAGGATAGATCTAAAAGTTTTTGGCACTCTCCGAGAGCTCGTACATTGTTAGACATGTACGCGACCTAGTGTCTCATATGCTTTGAGCATCTAAAGTCATAATCAGGCCGATCCAGGTGATGGTCACTGGATTGATGTAAAGAACATCCTTAAGTATCTTAGAAGAACTAAGGATGCATTCTTAATCTATGGAGAAGGAGAACTTGAAGTGACTAGGTTCATCGACGCAAGTTTCCTAACCGATAATGACGACTGTAAGTCACAATAAGGGTACATATTTTATTTGAATAACGAACAGTGAGATGGAAATCTTCCTAGCAATATACTGTTGCCGATTCAATAAAAGCGGATTATATTGCTGCAGCTGAGCCAGCAAAAGAAGCATTTTGGATCTATAAAATTCCTAATTGGATTAGGAGTAGTTCTGTTAGCAGCTGAGCTGGGCTACAGCACAAGCTAAGGAATTACGGTCTCATCAATGATCCAAGTATGTACTTCGACGGTTTCATCTGATTCATGAGATCACACATCGTGGCGATGTTAAGATCGACAAGATTGTTTCAAATGATAACCTTGGATATCCGCTGACGGAAGAAATATCTCAGCTTAAGTATGAGCGAGTCGTACATAGTTCAGGTGTTGGACACTTGAGTGATTGGCTATAGGCCAAGTGGGAGATTGTTGGACAATTATGACCCATAGTATCACTATTTGTAAAAGACATGGTGTTCTTTGTACAAATTAACTATGTGACAAAGGAAATTGCTCTTTTATCATTTATAATTGGATTACTTGGATATATAAATTATAAAAATCCTTATGATTAGTTCCAGATTAATAAGATATGAGACAGTATTAATCCACGAACGGTTTAATCATTAAATATCCCTAGTCGTAGTATTATCGAGACTGGACATCGATAATGCGGAATAGGCTAATATTGCACTTGTGCGCGTTATGGAAGCTTAACGACATAGTTCTCATATATTTAAGTATTGGATACTTATTGACATGAACCAAGGCACACTTGGAGCACCAAGGGACATGACCAACATTAAAGTAGAACCATTGCAAGTACCAACAGGGCTAATCACAATACAGAAGACCAAAAGGATCAGAGAAGCAATGGCAGGTCTAGCTAAGAGTTTCAAGGCCGACTGCAACAAACAAGTAAGGGACACACTAGATACACATGCCGGCTTCAATGGAGAGGGCCCTAAGCTACTTCACTTGGCCCAAATCATATCTGATTGAAGCTTCCAAAGCCATTTTGAAGACAAGGTCCTATATGGAGAATTTTGCCTAACTTTGACACTTTTGTAATTCGGCCAAACCTTGTATTATTTTATCATTTTGTTTGATATGTTGACTTTAGTTTTGATGTAATTAAGTTAGTTGACCATGCCATTAGGGTTAATTATGCTTAGATCTTGCTTATTGAGTAAGCACATCAATTTACTATAGCATGTAAGCACCTCAATTAGCTTAAGTGAGATTAGCTTCTAATCTTTGTTTTAAGTTTATTTAGGTGGAAAAGGACCTTAATGGTCGTGGTTGAGGTGCTTGACTTAGAGCTTTTGGTAAATTTAGCTCAAGGGTCATTTTACTCTCTTGTAACCCTAACTATATAACTCTCCTTTGTAAATTTTATGAGGATGAACGTAATATACAACATTTTGAAAGAAAGAAAAGCTTGAGCTTTCCATGGCTATGGCCGAACCCTTGTTGAGTGAGGGGTTCCCCTTTTCAAGTTCAAATTGACTTATCTAAGCTTGGCAACTTAGTGGCGTCTCCATTGCTAGCAAAATACAATCTGATTTCATGCTTGTGGTTATAATGGACAAAGTTCTTGGGGTTTTGAGAAAGATGCTTGGGGGGTTTGTTTGGTTTCCAACCCAAGTGAGTTCTTGTCATTTGGTATCAGAGCTCAGGGTTCCAAGGTCTGATTTTCCTATCTTTATGTGTTGTTTGATTATGTTTTCATCTTTGTTCTTTGTTGATTTAGTTTTGGCATCAAGGTTTTAGTTCCATCTTGATTCGGCCATTGTAGGATCTTGTTGTTTCTTGATGATTCTTATTGATTTGTGATCAAAATAGCATGAATAACATTCTGCCCTTGAGTGTTTTTGATTGATCATGAGTATTTCTTTGAGTTAATCTTTTGCTACTTAGGTAAAAATTGGGGATTTTGTTTTCTTTGCTTGAATCAAGTGTTTAGTTGTTAATTCTATGTTATTAGGACGTGTTTAACATTGTTATTAAGTTATTAGTTTCAAAAATCAAAAAGAAAAAGAAAAGAAAGAAAGAATCAGATCAGATTCGACCTAGTGAGATTTATTGACATATCTTGTCTTGCTATTGTTGAATACATGCAATTAGAGTTGTTTCCATAGGTATTATTCATATCAACTTTGCAAAAATCAGAATTGATATCATTCATCTTGGCATTTACGTGAGCTTACTTGTTTGCATTCTTGTTAAGTTAGCACAATCTTGTGAGTTTGAGTGAAAAGAAAGAAAGGTTGAGTGCATTATTGATGAATGTGAATGTGTAATTGATGATACCAAAAAAAAGCAAAAAAAAAAAAGAAAAAGAAAAGTGTGAGACAAAAACAATAGTGAGTGATCACAAGATTAGCTAAGTGTCACATTGAGTGCTTGCTTGTTTGTTTGTGCATTTAGCTAACTCTTCTTTTTTTCTTACTCCGTGCATTCTAGCTTAAGTCTCTTTGATTGAGTCTTCGTGATTGCTATTCTCATTCGTGTTATTCCATCTGCCCTATATACATTATTGGTTCTTTGTGTTTCATGTTAGCTTGAGGACTACACTTGGTTGTGTATTCTTGGACTGAGTTTGATTTGCATTTGAATTGACGAAGAACTCAAGAGTGGTAAAAGGCAGTGAGTGTGAGCGCAATATCAGGTAAAAGCCAGTAGAGTGCAAACACGAGTGGAGTGATATCATTCGAGTGTAAGCACTTGAGATTGTGAGGATTTATATATTTGTTTTACTTTCTTGTTATTACTAATCTGTTTGTTTTGTTTTGAGATGGATAGGGAATTTGAGACCATGGATAGAAATTTCCAAAATAGTTTGCCCTTAGTCTTCCGTACGAGGTACCACATCAACACTAGAGCGTGTAGTATGATCATCAACAGAAAGGATCCTACCAATTTAGCTAGTACTACACTAGTGGAAAAGTTGGGACCATTGATAACTCTTGACAGACCTTACTTGTGGATGAGTGAATTTGGCGAGGTTGAGGTTAGTCATAGAGTTGTGGTTAGTTTTTCTGTTGGGGGAAAATATATTGATGAGGTGGTGTGTGATGTAGTTCCTATGAGTACTACACATATATCATTGGGCAAGCCTTGGTACAAGTTTAACGAGGTGGCATATGATATGGACAGGAATAGATATAAAGTTAAGTGTAGTGGAAAAATCATTAATCTTATTCCTTTAACACCACAACAGGCATATGATGATGTGTTATATTTTCAGAGGAGTACGAGTAGTGAGAGACATGGTAACATTGAAAAAGTTCATTTTGTAGAGCCATCAGAGAATGACATGAGTAATGAGATGATTGAAGAATTTGTTATGGAGGAGACTGTACAACAACAAGATGGAGTTGTGGCCAAGAGATCTAATGAGAGTAAGATCATTTGTGGGGCCAAAATTAGTGAGGAAGAAAATGAGAGAGAAAGCCCAACCTTGGGGGAACAAAGGAAAGTGAAGTAGAGTATGGGTGTGAGCAAATCGAGAGTGCGGGTGAAGAACAAATGTTTGAGACTGAGTTGGATTTAACTAATATTTCTTTGCCTACTATTTGTATTTATTCTTTGTAGGAGTTTCTTATTTGCAGGAGTTTCTTATCATTTCATGATGTGACTGCAAACAGAGGTTCTTTTATTTTGCCACCATTTATAGGAATTGCACTTCATGGTGAATTCATTCTCGACTTGCCTAAACCAAAGAGACTAATAGCCTACTATAGTAAGAGAAAAATCGGGCTAGAGTTGAGTGTGGTGAGGAAATGACAAGAAACCCACTTGGATTTGAAATCCAAGCAAACCCCAAGCAACGGACAGAACCCCAAGAACCGCGAATTTGATTTTGTACAAACAAAACCCTTCCAAGGCCACAAAGAAGACCCACAAAGAACTTGCCCTTGAGAACCTTTAAGATGAATCCTTGTAGTGTTTTGCTAGCAATGAAGACGCCACTAAGTTTGCCAAAACTTAGATAAGTCGATTCAAACTTGAAAAGGGGAATCCCTCCCTTACAAGAATTCGGCCATAGCCAAAGCTTTAAGCTTTTGTGTTTTATAAATTTCGTTGATTGTTTTCCAAATGAAAAAGAAAGAAAGCTTAAATAGTGATACAAAAGAAACCCTAAAGGCATAAAGACAACAATGCCCCTAAATACGAAATTACAAAAATACCAAGTCGTTAAGTCTTCAAATGCCTAGGAAGCTTTATTCTAAACTGATTTGGGCCAAGTGAAATGGCTTTGGGCCCTTTCCATCGAAGCCCACATGCGTCTCTATTTGTTTGTTGCAGTCGGCCATAAAACTCTGAACTAATCCCGCCATTGCTTCTCTGAGTCTTTTGGTCCTCTGCCTCGTAATTGGCCATTCTAGTACTTGTAATGGGTCTTTTGCTTTGTTGTCGGCCTGGATCATGTCAGGAAACTTTTGCCCAAACTGTGAGTGTTCTTAAAGGGAGTGTGAGTGACCTATAGGGGAATAAAAAAGATAGTTAGAAAGGGCTTCCACATTAGTGAGAGTGAAGTGAGAAAGGCTTACAAGGATAGCCAACTTATTCTGGTTGTAGTCTATAAGGATCACCATATATATGATGCTAACACTGACCTTTTACTTCTAGTTTCTATTTCTTCTCTTTTACAGGAGTTTGGAGAAGTGCTCACAGAGGACATCCAAAGTGGGCTTCCACACATTAGAGGGATAAAGTACCAAATAATGCCTAAGAAAGATGTAATTTGGCATATGTGTGATGAATGGAAAGCTATAACTAATACCACGCTTGGGAGTTTGAAGGAAAAAAGGGAAGGAAGAGTTGGTGAGAATAATAGGTTTCCAACGCATTGTGTTTGACCCCGGCAAGTGGGTGTGGCTTTATATGCAAGAGGAAAAGATACAAGCATAACAAAGATCCAAGTTGCAACCAAGAGGAGATGGTCCATTTCAAGTCTTGGAACAGATCAATGACAATGCTTACAAGCTTGATCTTTCTGGTGAGTATGGTGTTCCTACAATGTTTAATGTTTCTGACTTATTTTATTTTTGATGCAGGTATAGATTCGAGGTCGAATCCTTTTCAAAAAGGGAGGGAATGACATGAACCAAGGCACACTTGGAGCACCAAGGGACATGAACAACATTAAAGTAGAACCATTGCAAGTACCAACAGGGCCAATCACAAGACAGAAGACCAAAAGGATCAGAGAAGCAATGTCTAGCTCAGAGTTTCATGGCCGACTGCAACAAACAAGTAAGGGACACACTAGAGACACATGCGGGCTTCAATGGAGAGGGCCCTAAGCTACATCACTTGGCCCAAATCATATGTGATTGAAGCTTCCAAAGCCATTTTGAAGACAAGGACCTATATGGAGAATTTGGCCTAACTTTGACACTTTTGTAATTCGGCCAAACCTTGTATTATTTTATCATTTTGTTTGATATATTGACTTTAGTTTTGATGTAATTAAGCTATTTGACCAGGCCATTAGGGTTAATTATGCTTAGAACCTTGCTTATTGAGTAAGCACGTCAATTTACTATAGCATGTAAGCACCTCAATTAGCTTAAGTGAGATTAGCTTCTAATCTTTGTTTTAAGTTTATTTAGGTGGAAAATGACCTTAATGGTCGTGGTTGAGGTGCTTGACTTAGGGCTTTTGGTAATTTTAGCTCTAGGTGAGGCTACTACTGTTGCAGGTGAGGCTACTGCTGTTTCAGTCTTGACTGTGAATGAGGCTGGTGATGCCGTGAGGGCTAGGGCTAGTAACACTTTTGGTGATTCTGTTCTGCCTTCCGGGTTTGTTTCTGATTTCGTTTCGCCGGGTATGAAATTGAGTGATTCTGTTGGTGGTGCTAGTGCCTCTGGGGTTGTTAAGGTAGATGGTTTGGGTCATACTGTTTCGTCTCCTGTAGTAGCTTTGGGGCTAATCCTAAGAGTTATGCTAGTGCGCTGAATGGACCTAAAGGTGTAGATCCTCTTGACTCGGCTTGTTTTTCTACCGCTCTGCACTATGTTCAACCAAATGTTATTGATGGCAAGGTTATAGTGTGCCCTCCTGCTGAGGTTATTGAAGAGGGTAGTGGGTATTGGCGGAGTACTTTGGTTGGTTATTTTGTGGGTAAAAGACTTCCTTTTTCAAACTGTCAACTCTATTGCACTCAAATTATGGGGGAGGCTTGGTTTGTTAGAGGTTCTTACATCCGATAACGGCTTCTTTTTGTTTAGATTTGATAGCCTTAAAGGAGCTAGTGCAGTGTTGGACGGAGCCCCTTGGCATATGGCTAATAGACCGTTGGTTCTCAAACTTTGGCAACCTGGCTTATCTTTGACTAAGGAGGACCAATGTAAGGTCCTGGTTTGGGTTAGACTCTTTCACCTGCCCATTGACTTATGGACGGCTAAAGGGATTAGTTATGTGGCAAGTGCAGTTGGAAGACCTCTCAATGCTGACCACATTACCCTCTCCAGGAAACGGCTTAGTTTCGCTCGAGTCTGTGTTGAGATTGATGCTCGGAACCCCCTTGTCGAGGAGATTGTCTTCCAGTATCCTGATGGTACTAGGGCACCTACTAGGGTTGAGTTTGAATGGGTTCCTGTGAAATGTACTACTTGTGAAGTTTTTGGCCATTCGGTGAGTTCCTGCCCAGATAAGGCCCATTATAAGGAGGTTAGTAGACCTTCTCAGTCATGGATTCCCAAGCCATCTATTTCTTCTACGGATACAGTTGCTACGGCTGACACTACTGAGATAAATGAGGGTGTCTGGATTCCGGTCTCTAAGAAGAAGAAAGGTAAGTGAGCGACTGTGACTACTCCTATTAGCTCGAGCGGTGATGTGATTCAGAATATTCCCACTGATAGGGTTATTGTTATGGGTGAGTGCTCTTCCAATAGGTTGGAATCGGCTCTGGTAACTCCTCCTACGTCTGTGGTTCCGTCTGAGGTAGTTATTTCAGAGGCAGAGGATAAGGAGGAAGGAGAATGTTCCCTTGCTTCTTCACCTCCTGTCAAGGATCTTCCCAAGTCTATTTTAGCCGAGTCTCCACCTTCTGGAACTTATGTTTCACCCACTCCCAATGATAACAGTTTGGCTAATAAGGTCATTGATTCTCAGGAGATCAGGAAATTGGTTTATGGCAACAAATCTAGAAAGGGTTCTGGTGGTAAGAGGAGTCAGAAACGGTAGTCTCCGAGAGGGGGTCGACGGCATTGATTTGTTTAGGTTTGGCTATACTCTTCTCTGTTTTAATGATTTTTGGTTGTTGGAACATTCAGGGTCTCAATGACCCAATAAAACAAGCTGAAGTTAGGAGGTTTCTTCGTGATGAGAAGCTTTCTTTGTGTGGTTTAGTTGAAACCAAGGTAAAGGAGGATAATTTTGTGAATTTTTCTCGTGCGATTAATCCTTCATGGAAGTTTTTTTGCCAATCTGATATTCTTCCGTTTGGCCGTATTTGGGTGTGTTGGAACCCTAGTGACATTGATGTTAGCATTATTCGTTCTTCTTCTCAAGTTATTCATTGTAGTGTTTCTCATATTTCCGGGTTATGGACTTGTGTGGTTTCGGTGGTTTATGGAGAGTGTGACTACGAGAAGCATCGGGAGCTTTGGGCTGACTTGATTTCTAGTGGTAGTGTTTTTGATGATTCTCCGTGGCTTGTTTTGGGAGACCTCAATGTTATTCGCTCTCCGATTGAGCATTATGGTGGTTATGTGGCATGGCCGGCTTGGAAAGATGATTTGGGCTGCTGTTTGGGTTAGGCTGGTTACGGTATGGTGTCATGAGTCGGGTTGAGGAAGGCTTCAATAGACAGAAGTCTCGTGTTCAATGGCTTAACCTTGGGGATCAGAATACTAAATTCTTCTTTACAGCTATGAAGAGCTTTCATGGTCGTAGCAAGATTACTTCTATCACTAAGGAGGATGGGATCCGTGTGCAGGATGAGGCTTTGGTTAAGGATGAGATTGTTTCTTTTTTTGAGTCGCTTTTAGGCCCCCAGCATTGTCAGCAGGATATTGATATGGTTGCCCTTAGATCTGCTATTACTAGGCATGTGACAGCTGAGCAGAGTGAGATTCTTTCCCGGGAGGTTTCGGATGAGGAGATTAAGGCTGTCTTGTTCGCGCTGAAGGACAATAAAGCTCCAGGCCCATATGGTTTTAACTCGGGTTTCTTTAAGAAGTCTTGGAGTGTTGTGGGGAATGATGTCATTTGTGCTATTCACTCTTTCTTTTCCTCTGGGCGTCCCTTGAGGCAGGTTAATGCTACTTCTATTTCTATGATTCCTAAGATTCCCAACCCATCTATGGTTAAGGATTATCGGCCTATTTCTTGTTGCAACACTATTTACAAGTGTATTGCTAAGCTTATTGCGAATAGGATCAAGGTTATCCTTCCTTCAGTGATTAGTCATAATCAATCTGCTTTTGTTTCGGGTAGGCTTATCAGCGATAACATTCTCTTGTGTCAGGAGTTGGTTCAGAATTATCATTGGACTGTTGGTTCCCCGAGATGTGCTCTTAAGATTGATTTGATGAAAGCTTATGACACTGTTCGTTGGGACTTTTTGGTTAAGGTTTTGCGGACTGTTGGTTTTCCTGAGAGGATGGTGGGTTGGATTCAGGAGTGTATGACTTCTACTAGGTTTTCTATGTCTATTAATGGGGAGTTGCATGTTTTTTTTTTCTGGGGGTCGCGGGTTGCGACAAGGGGATCCTTTGTCTCCTTATCTCTTTGTTTTGGCTATGGAAGTTCTGTCAGGCTTACTTCATAATATGGCTCTTAATCAGGAGTTCAAATTCCATGGGGGCGGTGTTCTAAGACCGTCTCACTCATCTTTGCTTTGCGGATGACCTTATGATTTTTTGTAAAGCGGATGTCTCCTCGGTTTCCTTGATCAAGGATTGTCTCGGGCAGTTCAGTGGTTTATCAGGTTTAATCCCGAATCCAACTAAAAGTCATTTCTTCTCCTCTAGTATCTCTTCTACTCTTCAGGGCCAGCTGCGTCATGTTCTGGACTTCCAAGAAGGGATTCTTCCTGTGAGGTACCTGGGAGTCCCTTTGATTTCTACTAAACTCCGGGCCTCAGATTGTGCTTCTCTTATGGATCGTATTGTTATGCGTGCTAAGAGTTGGAGTAGTAAGTTTCTCTTTTATGCGGGGCGGCTTCAGCTCATTAAGTCTGTTTTGTTCTCCATTCAAGTTTATTGGTCTTCTTTATTTATTCTTCCTAAGTCTGTTATTAGGAAGGTGGAGACGATTCTCCGTTCTTTCATTTGGAAGGGTAGTGAGCTCTCTTCTTCTGGAGCGAGAGTGGCTTGGAGTAGAGTTTGTTTACCTCTAAAGGAGGGGGTTGGGGATTAAGAGATTGGATACTTGGAATAGAGCGGCTATTGTTAAGCACATTTGGTTTCTTTGTTCTGGCCAGATTTCTTCTTGGTCGAATTGGGTTCAGTCTTATTTGTTGAGGGGGATAAGTTTTTGGGAGGTGTCTTGTCCTACAGATTGTTCTTGGAGTTGGCGTAAGATTTTGGAACTTTGTTCTTGGTCCCGGCGATGGATGAGAGTTAGGATTGGGAATGGTGTGAAGACTTTATTGTGGTTTGATTTTTGGCATCCTATGGGTCCGATTGTGGATTGTTTGGGTGAGAGAGTGATTTATGACTCTGGCTTGGATAGGATGGCTACAGTTGCTTCCATTATTTCTGATTCTTCTTGGCGATGGCCCCCTTCTAGGTCTGCCGCCCTTGTTGATTTGGCTCGGACCCATATTTCTAATCCTTCTAGTATGAGGGAGGATGAGTTGGTTTGGGAGGATGATAGTAGAGGGAGATTTTCAGTGGATAGTGCCTGAAATGCTATGCGGGCAAGGGAAACCTTGGTGCATTGGTCTCGAGTTGTTTGGTTCCGTAAGGCCATTCCCCGTCATTCCTTTTTGCTTTGGATGTCTATTCAGGGAGGCCTTTGTACTCAGGATAGTTTGATGAGGTTCGGTATCTCTACTTGCTCGCGATGTGTTCTCTGTGGTTGTTCAAGTGAGGATATTGATCATCTTTTCTTCCATTGTATCTTCTCTTCGAAGGTCTGGTCGGCTGTGCTGGCTATGTGTGGGTTAGATTGGAGTTGCCGAGATTGGCCTCAGACTGTTGAGTGGATGTGTCAGTTTTCTTGCGCCTCTTTACATCATCTCCTTGTTCAGCTGTCTTTTGCTGCATTAGTTTACCATATTTGGAGGGAGAGGAATGCTCGTACTCATGATGCACCTTTTCGGCCTATTTCTGTTTTGTTTAGTGATATTGTTTTTGATGTTCGGAATCGTGCTAGCTTTTTACGGAAGGTGAATCCATCTTATGACAATAAATGGCTTCACTTATCCTGGCACTTGCCCGATGACATCTTCTGTTGATCTTTTTTTGCTTGTAGCCTTTCGGCTTTTCTTCTAGGAGGGCTTGTCCTCTCTAGTTGTCTGTGGTATGCCCCTTTGCGCTTGTATAGTTTTCTTTGGTTAATACACTTACTTTATCCAAAAAAAAAGTAACCATAACTATATAACTCTCATTTGTAAATTTTATGAGGATGAACGTAATATACAACATTTTGAAAGAAGAAAAGCTTGAGCTTTCCATGGCTATGGCCGAACCCTTATTTAGGGAGGGATTCCCCTTTTCAAGTTCAAATTGACTTATCTAAGCTTGGCAACTTAGTGGCGTCTCCATTGCTAGCAAAATACAATATGATTTCATACTTGTGGTTATCATGGACTTGAGTTTCATGGTGGTTAGGGGGTGATCTTGGCTGGGTTTTGTTCTTACAAAATCATTATTCAAAGTTCTTGGGGTTTTGAGAAAGATGCTTGGGGGGTTTGCTTGGTTTCCAACCCAAGTGAGTTCTTGTCACTTATGCATGTATGATAGGAGGTTCTGTTAGCCGTTGGATCGGGAACAGCTTCGCTCTGGATAGACCCCTCAGAATCTCATTGGCAGTATGACTATGTGTCTATGGGAATCCGAATCAGGGTAGGTGTATGTGATCTTAACCTAAGACTTGCATCGCTAATACTTGCGACAATCAGTATACTTTGATTTTGGTCGTCCGGAGCTTTAACAGGTTCTGTGTACGCCTCTTCTGGAGAATCGTAGTGTATTGGGTGTGATGTCAAGATGGAAGTATCACTTCAGTCATATGGAGATGATGATCACGCAGGGATACAGAACTAGTACTCTTAAATGCTACAACTATCATGATAGTATGACTAGGTCATGATTATCCGATTACAGAGACTAGTTGCTAGTGATCCGATATATGCTTCGTACGGGAAAGACACAATTCCAGCCCCATGCCTGGCATGTGACATCAGATACTGGATCGTAATACGCAATACATTGTATACTACACCTGATATAGATTATATATATTCCATGTTGAATATATTTATGGAGAATTGGGTAGAAACGGTGCTTTGCTAGAAGCCAACCATGTCTTGTAAATCGATAAGAACGTGGTACCGGGTACGCACGTGTTCGGATAGTCCGATGACCATATTTACTGCCAACATATCCAGGGATCTCTTGGGTCGCTTCCCAAAGATTCACCTATGACATTTGACTCGAACAGAATTAATCTGGGATTAATTATGAGAGAGAAAATTAATCTGGGATTAATTACGGCAAGAATTAATTATCAGAGAAAGAATTAATCTGGGATTAATTGCGTCGAGAATTTATCTGGGATTAAATTCGTTGAGAGGAGAGAACGCGATTAATTTGGAATTAATCGACAAAATGAATTTAATAATGAAATTAGATTTTACTATTAATTAATTGGGCTAAAATAATATATTAGATATATTAATTGAAATTGGATTTCAATGCGGAATTGAAATTAGATTTTAATTCTAGCAACGATTAATTTAGAATTAATTCGCAAGCGACTTTCGTATAATTTTGCGAGCCATTATTATTTAATTAAATTGGATTTAATTACGTCGCGACGGAAAATTCATTTAGTCGGATTAAACGAACTGGGCCCAAAGTGTGTTGTGTAAGTCAACACTCACTTACATCAACTAGTCACTATTTGATGGAAGTGGTTGGCATGATAAATTGGATTTATTCAACCAACACATCAACCAAGTCATAACTTTTGCTTTATGTTTTGGAAACAAAAATCAACTATTTATTCTCTCCTCGAAGCCTAAAAACCATGAGCATCTCTTCTCTCCATGGAATTTTTATTGCAAAATTTCAACTTGCTAGCACATAGGGAGTCAACAGATGGTGATAGGGAAACTCACCCTTGAGTTTGGAATGCAAAAGAAAGCTTGGAGCTTCAACACATCCATGAAAAAATTTTGAATCTCAACCGATCAAAGTAAGTAATTTCCGCAAATTGTCTTTGATTTATTCACACACAAATCATCTTAGTGATCTTGTGGCATGTGTAGGAAACTAACAAGCCAATCACTCAAGTATCTAACACCTGAACTATGTACATGTCGCTCAAACTTTTGCTGAGAGATAGCTTTCGTCAGCGGATCTGTAATGTTGTCATCTGAAGCGTTTTTCGATCTTCTTCTTCACACCTCCAGAAGCCTTCGGCCAAGCCTTGGCCTTCTGAGATGTCGAAGTAAGATGCTCCTCACGCTTCTTGCCCTTCAGAAGCTCTGGCTCTGTCTCTTTCAGCATCGCCATTAACTCTCCAAGAGTCTTCTCTTGGTTAATCATATTGTAGTTCATGATGAACCCGCCCCAGCAGTCGGGCAGAGACTGTGAGATCAAATCTATGGATGTCTCAGCCTCGAAGGTTATGCCCAGCTGACCGAGCTGTTTGATGTCAGCAATCATCTGCGACACATAGTGCTCGACAGATGTACCTCCTGATATACTTGAGCGAAAGAGCTTATTTTGCAATTCATACTTCTGAGATCTAAGATTAGATCTATGAATGTCCTTCAATTTCAACATCATGTTATAGGGATCCAATCCATTTTTTTGGATAAAGTAAGTATATTAACCAAAAAAATAACAAAAGCACAGGGGTATACCCCAGAGAGCTAAGGAAGACAGGCCTTCCTAGCTACAGAACAAAAGCCAATTAGGCTAAAGACAAGCAAAATCAAATAAAAAAATATCGTCGGATAGTTGCCAAGATTGTTGAAGCCATCTATTATCATATGAAAGCTTCACCTTTCTTGACAAACTAGCACGAGTCCGTACAGTAAACATAATATTGGTCAAGAGAACTGACAAGACTCACTTGGGTTTGAAACCAAGCAAACCCCAAGCATCTTTATCAAAACCCCAAGAACTTTGAATACTGATTTTGTAGGAAAAAACCCAACTAAGATCAGCCCCTAACCACCATGAAACTCACGTCCATGATAACCACAAGCATGAAATCAGATTTTATTTTGCTAGCAATGGAGACGCCACTAAGTTGCCAAGCTTAGATAAGTCAATTTGAACTTGAAAAGGGGAATCCCTCCCTCAACAAGGTTTTGGCCATAGCCATGGAAAGCTCAAGCTTTTCTTTCTTTCAAAATTCTGTATATTACGTTGGTTTCCAAAAATACAAAGAAGAGTCATATAATAAGGGCTACAAAAGGGTAAAAAGGCTAAAATGACCCTAGAGCTAAAATTACCAAAAGCCCTAAGTCAAACACCTCAACCACGACCATTAAGGTCCTTTTGCACCTAAATAAACTTAAAACAAAGATTAGAAGCTAATCTCACTTAAGCTAATTAAGGTGCTTACATGCTATAGTAAATTGACGTGCTTCCGGCTAAGTACAGATCTAAGCATAATTAAGCCTAATGGCATAGTCAACCATGCTAATTACATCATAAGTAAGTCAAAATGTCGAGCACAAATGACAAAAATGCCCCCATTTGGTCGAATTCACATAGTCCCAAAATGGGTGAAATCGGGTCAAAAGGGTGCTGGTGCTGAAGCTGCTCTGCTATGCTTCAGTCTGAGCTGATATGGGTCAAATGAAATAGCTTGGGGACCTCTCTGGTTATGCCCATATATGTCTCTGGTGTGCACTTGACTTGGTTGCTGCAACTGGTCACATAGCTCTGAGCTAGTCCTGCAAAGGCCTCTATGATCTTCTTTGCTCTTTGACGTGTGATTGGACCTATTGGCAACAGTTGCATGGGTTCCTCCAAGTTGTTAGCTGCATCCTGTAATGTCTCTAGTGTGGTTGGACTCATGTCATTCCCTCCTTGTTGAAAAGGATTCGACCTCGAATCTGAACCTGCATCAAAATGAGTTAAGTCAGAAACATTAAAAGTAGCAGATACGTTGTACTTACCTGTCAAATCCAGCTTATATGCATTGTCATTGATCCTTTCCAAGACTTGAAAAGGTCCATCTCCTCTCGATTGTAGCTTGGATCTTTTCCCCTTGCATATAAAGCCACACCAATTGCCGGGGTCAACACAATGCGTTGGAAACCTATTATTCTCACCAAGTCTGCCTTTCCCTTATCATTCATACTCCCAAGCTTAATAAGAATCAAAGATAATAAATCCATAGGAGTTAAAGTGACAAGAACTCACTTGGGTTTGAAACCAAGCAAACCCCAAGCATCTTTCTCAAAACCCCAAGAACTTTGAATACTGATTTTGTAGGACACAAACCCAACTAAGATCAGCCCCTAACCACCATGAAACTCACGTCCATGATAACCACAAGCATGAAATCAGATTGTATTTTGCTAGCAATGGAGACGCCACTAAGTTGCCAAGCTTAGATAAGTCAATTTGAACTTGAAAAGGGGAATCCCTCCCTCTCAACAAGGTTTTGGCCATAGCCATGGAAAGGTCAAGCTTTTCTTTCTTTCAAAATTCTGTATATTACGTTGGTTATCCAAAAATACAAAGAAGAGTCATATAATAAGGGTTACAAAAGAGTAAAAAGACTAAAACGACCCTAGAGATAAAATTACCAAAAGCCCTAAGTCAAGCACCTCAACCACGACCATTAAGGCCCTTTTGCACCTAAATAAACTTAAAACAAAGATTAGAAGCTAATCTCACTTAAGCTAATTAAGGTGCTTACATGCTATAGTAAATTGACGTGCTTCTGGCTAAGTAGAGATCTAAGCATAATTAAGCCTAATGGCATAGTAAACCATGCTAATTACATCATAAATAAAGTCAAAATGTCGAGCAAAAATGACAAAAATGCCCCCATTTGGCCGAATTCAACATAGTCCCAAAATGGGTGAAATCGGGTCAAAAGGGTGCTGGTGCTGAAGCTGCTCTGCTATGCTTCAGTCTGAGCTGATCTGGGTCAAATGAAATAGCTTGGGGACCTCTCTGGTTATGCCCATATGTGTCTCTGGTGTGCACTTGATTTGGTTGCTGCAACTGGTCACATAGCTCTCAGCTAGTCCCGCAAAGGCTTCTCTGATCTTCTTTGCTCTTTGGCGTGTGATTGGACCTGTTGGCAACTGCATGAGTTCCTCCAAGTTATTAGCTGCATCCTGTAATGTCTATGGTGTGGTTGGACTCATGTCATTCCCTCATTGTTGAAAAGGATTCGACCTCGAATCTGAACCTGCATCAAAATGAGTTAAGTCAGAAACATTAAAAGTAGCAGATACGTTGTACTTACCTGTCAAATCCAGCTTATATGCATTATCGTTAATCCGTTCCAAGACTTGAAATAGACCATCCCCTCTTGGTTGCAACTTGGATCTTCGTTATGCTTGTATCTTTTCCTCTTGTAATAAAGCCACACACCCAATTGCCGGGGTCAAACAAAATGCGTTGGAAACCTATTATTCTCACCAACTCTGCCTTTCCCTTATCATTCATACTCCCAAGCTTAATAACAATCAAAGATAATAAATCCATAGGAGTTAAAGAATTAGAATCATAATCAATCTCATAAGGCAAGTAAAAACTAGAAGGATGAATGCATCTATTATATGCAAACTCTGGCCCCGCTATTGCGTATGTGATCTTCTTAGCTCTTTGGCGTGTGATTGGGCCTGTTAGCAATTGCAAAGGCTCTAATGTTCCTTGGGTGATTGCATTCATGTCAAATGTTATCCCTTGGATCATGTCATTCTCCCTCTCTTGAATGGATTCGTCCTCGAATCCGAACCCGGATCATAGATAGTTATGAAAAAATCAATTGGACGATGATATTGAAATATAAAATAATCATACTTGACCACTTGTACCTGCGATGAAATAGCATAAACAATAGAGAAAATGTTATGGAAAAACTTCACTACCACATCTACTTTCTTTTCACACAGCTCTCACAGCTTCATCATCACTCATGGCCACTATCTCAACCATACTTGCATGGACCTCCCTCACACACCTGCTCAGCTTCACTATGTTTTTCAACCTCAAAGCACACTACCTCACAAGTGTTTACTCCCTCAATGCTCACGGTCTCACAAGCATTTTCACTCACCATGTCACTTATAACACAATTCACAACATTCAAGGCCTCACAAGTGTTTTCATTCGCTATGCACTCAACATCACAAGTTCTTCTCACTTTATTACACACAACTTCAATAGCTTTTGGTTGTTGAGTACTCTCTTCATTCACTGCATATTTAGTTACCTTCCAATTCTTTTTCCATTTCTCATAAGATTTTCTATAATCACTCATAATATCTTGGATATCACTTTTGAAAGTATCCAAAACCTCGATCTTATCATCAATAGTTAAACTTGGACCTGCCATCTCAACACTAAACAACATATTATAAATAATAAATAGCAAAAAAAAATGTAAATCCTCACAATCTCATGTGTTTACACTCGAATATCATATCACTCCACTCGTGTTTGCACTCTATGGCTTTTACCCGATACCGATTGTGCTCACAATCACTGCCTTTTACCACTCTTGAGTTCTTCCTCAATTCAATTACAAATCAACTCAATTCCCAGAATGGTCAACTAAGGTGTAGTCCACAAGCTAGCAGAAACACAAAGAACCAATAATGTATATAGTGCAGGTGGAATAATGCGAATAAGAATAGTAATCACGAAGACTCAATCAAAGAGACTTAAGCTAGAGTGCACGGAATAAGAAAAAAGACGAGTTAGCTAAATGCGCAAACAAACAAGAAAGCACTCAATGTGACACTTAGCCAATCTTGTGATCACTCGCTATTGTTTTTGTCTCACTCTTTTCTTTTCTTTTTTTTCTCTCTTTTTTTTTCACTCTTTTCTTTGGTCTCTCACACTATCAAGTGTATACAAAGCAAATGAAATACAATGCAAATAACAAGCTTAACACATTCGGTAATTTTCAAGTTATATCCTTAGCACTTGCAATACATGTAAATACAACTCAAATGACAATGTAACTCATATAATCAATTCAGCAATGTGGTAATGTCTACCTTTCAACTTGCAAATGAGTATAAATGATCTAGTTACAATGTAACTAACTCAATTTCCATTCATCAGCCAAGTCAAATTACAAGCTAAGTAAATAGTTTTTGTAAGCAACTAGGTGATGCAGCTACTTGCCTCTTCAAGCACCTTAAAAACAAATGATTACAACAAGTTCCCATGTCAAGCTAATGATGAATTTATTGCCTATTCACTTATATAACAATATTTCAAGAGGTGGCAAGTGATACTTGCTTGGATACACACGAATTTAGTGCAAATTTGTTGCACTCAACCTTGCTTCACTTGATTCTTCAACATTAAACACAAATCAGCAAGATAACAATGATACAACTCACTCCAATCACCAACTTTGGTGCATTCAGATTTGTTTCATCATTCAACACATTCACATTCATCAATAATTCACTCAATCTTTCTTTCTTTTCACTCAAACTCACAAGATTGTGCTAACTTCACAAGAATGCAAACAAGTAAGCTCACGTAAATACCAAGATGAATGATGTCAATTCTGATTTTTGCAAAGTTGATATGAATAATACCTATGGAAACAACTCTAATTGCATGTATTCAACAATAGCAAGACAAGATATGTCAATAAATCTCACTAGGTCGAATCTGATCTGATTCTTTCTTTTTTTTTTTGGATTTTTGAAACTAATAACTTAATAACAATGTTAAACACGTCCTAGTAACATAAAATTAACAACTAAACACTTGATTGAAGCAAAGAAAACAAAAGCCCCAATTTTGACCTAAGTAGCCAAAGCTTAACTCAAAGAAATACTCAAAATTAGCACAAACTACTAAAGGACAGATTGTTATTCATGCAACAAGGATCACAAATCTGCAAGAAACAACAAAGAACACACAAGAACACCAATGGCCGAAACTTGAGGACAAATTCCTTAATGGCCGAAATCAACAACAACAACAAAAACAAAGATGAATACAAGATTAAACAACACAAAGGATAGGAAATCAGACCTCAGAACCCTAAGCTCATGATACCAAATGACAAGAACTCACTTGGGTTTGAAACCAAGCAAACCCCAAGCATCTTTCTCAAAACCCCAAGAACTTTGAATACTGATTTTGTAGGAACAAAACCCAACTAAGATCAGCCCCTAACCACCATGAAACTCACGTCCATGATAACCACAAGCATGAAATCAGATTGTATTTTGCTAGCAATGGAGACGCCACTAAGTTGCCAAGCTTAGATAAGTCAATTTGAACTTGAAAAGGGGAATCCCTCCCTCAACAAGGTTTTGGCCATAGCCATGGAAAGGTCAAGCTTTTCTTTCTTTCAAAATTCTGTATATTACGTTGGTTATCCAAAAATACAAAGAAGAGTCATATAATAAGGGTTACAAAAGAGTAAAAAGACTAAAACGACGCCCTAGAGATAAAATTACCAAAAGCCCTAAGTCAAGCACCTCAACCACGACCATTAAGGTCCTTTTGCACCTAAATAAACTTAAAACAAAGATTAGAAGCTAATCTCACTTAAGCTAATTAAGGTGCTTACATGCTATAGTAAATTGACGTGCTTCTGGCTAAGTAGAGATCTAAGCATAATTAAGCCTAATGGCATAGTAAACCATGCTAATTACATCATAAATAAAGTCAAAATGTCGAGCAAAAATGACAAAAATGCCCCCATTGGCCGAATTCAACATAGTCCCAAAATGGGTGAAATCGGGTCAAAAGGGTGCTGGTGCTGAAGCTGCTCTGCTATGCTTCAGTCTGAGCTGATCTGGGTCAAATGAAATAGCTTGGGGACCTCTCTGGTTATGCCCATATGTGTCTCTTGGTGTGCACTTGATTTGGTTGCTGCAACTGGTCACATAGCTCTCAGCTAGTCCCGCAAAGGCTTCTCTGATCTTCTTTGCTCTTTGGCGTGTGATTGGACCTGTTGGCAACTGCATGAGTTCCTCCAAGTTATTAGCTGCATCCTGTAATGTCTATGGTGTGGTTGGACTCATGTCATTCCCTCATTGTTGAAAAGGATTCGACCTCGAATCTGAACCTGCATCAAAATGAGTTAAGTCAGAAACATTAAAAGTAGCAGATACGTTGTACTTACCTGTCAAATCCAGCTTATATGCATTATCGTTAATCCGTTCCAAGACTTGAAATAGACCATCCCCTCTTGGTTGCAACTTGGATCTTCGTTATGCTTGTATCTTTTCCTCTTGTATATAAAGCCACACCCAATTGCCGGGGTCAAACAAAATGCGTTGGAAACCTATTATTCTCACCAACTCTGCCTTTCCCTTATCATTCATACTCCCAAGCTTAATAACAATCAAAGATAATAAATCCATAGGAGTTAAAGAATTAGAATCATAATCAATCTCATAAGGCAAGTAAAAACTAGAAGGATGAATGCATCTATTATATGCAAACTCTGGCCCCGCTATTGCGTATGTGATCTTCTTAGCTCTTTGGCGTGTGATTGGGCCTGTTAGCAATTGCAAAGGCTCTAATGTTCCTTGGGTGATTGCATTCATGTCAAATGTTATCCCTTGGATCATGTCATAAAGAATTAGAATCATAATCAATCTCATAAGACAAGTAAAAACTAGAAGGATGAATGCATCTATTATATGCAAACTCTCTGGCCCCGCTATTGCATCTGTGATCTCTTAGCTCTTTGGCGTGTGATTGGGTCTGTTGGCAATTGAAAAGGCTCTAATGTTCCTTGGGTGACTGCATTCATGTCAAATGTTGTCCCTTGGATCATGTCATTCTCCCTCTCTTGAAATAGATTTGTCCTCGAATCCGAACCCGGATCATAGATAGTTATGACAAAATCAATTGGACAATGATATTGAAATATAAAAGAATCATTCTTGACCACTTGTACCTGCGATGAAAAAGCATAAACAATAGAGAAAATGTTATGGAAAAACTTCACTACCACTTCTAGTTTCTTTTCACCCAGCTCTCACAGCTCCATCATCACTCATGGCCACTATCTCAACCATACTTGCAAAGACCTCCTCACACACATGCTCAGCTTCACTATGTTTTTCAACCTCAAAGCACACTACCTCACAAGTGTTTACTCTCCCTCAATGCTCACGGTCTCACGAGCATTTTCACTCACCATGTCACTTATACACAATTCACAACATTCAAGGCCTCACAAGTGTTTTCATTCGCTATGCACTCAACATCACAAGTTCTTCTCACTTTATTACACACAACTTCAATAGCTTTTGGTTGTTGAGTACTCTCTTCCATTCACTGCATATTTAGTTACCTTCCAAGTCTTTTTCCATTTCTCATAAGATCTTCTATAATCACTCATAATATCTTGGATATCACTTTTGAAAGTATCCAAAACCTCGATCTTATCATCAATAGTTAAACTTGGACCTGCCATCTCAACACTAAACAAACATATCAGAAATAATAAAAAGCAAAACAAATATGTAAATCCTCACAATCTCACGTGTTTACACTCGAATGATATCACTCCACTCGTGTTTGCACACTATTGGCTTTTACCCGATATTGTGCTCACAATCACTGCCTTTTTACCACTCTTGAGTTCTTCCTCAATTCAATTACAAATCAACTCAATTCCCAGAATGGTCAACTAAGGTGTAGTCCACAAGCTAGCAAAAACACAAAGAACCAATAATGTATATAGTGCAGGTGGAATAATGCGAATAAGAATAGTAATCACGAAGACTCAATCAAAGAGACTTAAGCTAGAGTGCACGGAATAAGAAAAAAGACGAGTTAGCTAAATGCGCAAACAAACAAGAAAGCACTCAATGTGACACTTAGCCAATCTTGTGATCACTCGCTATTGTTTTTGTCTCACTCTTTTCTTTTCTTTTCTTTTTTTCTCTTTTTTTTTTCACTCTTTTCTTTTGTCTCTCACACTCAAAGTGTATACAAAGCAAATGAAATACAATGCAAATAACAAGATTACCACATTCGGTAATTTTCAAGTTATATCCTTAGCACTTGCAATACATGTAAATACAACTCAAATGACAATGTAACTCATATAATCAATTCAGCAATGTGGTAATGTCTACCTTTCAACTTGCAAATGAGTATAAATGATCTAGTTACAATGTAACTAACTCAATTTCCAATTCAGCCAAGTCAAATTACAAGCTAAGTAAATAGTTTTTGTAAGCAACTAGGTGATGCAGCTACTTGCCTCTTCAAGCACCTTAAAAACAAATGATTACACACAAGTTCCCATGTCAAGCTAATGATGAATTTATTGCCTCTTCACTTATAATAACAATATTTCAAGAGGTGGCAAGTGATACTTGCTTGGATACACACGAATTTAGTGCAAATTTGTTGCACTCAACCTTGCTTCACTTGATTCTTCAACATTAACAACACAAATCAGCAAGATAACAATGATACAACTCACTCCAATCACCAACTTTGGTGCATTCAGATTTGTTTCATCAATTACACATTCACATTCATCAATAATGCACTCAATCTTTCTTTCTTTTCACTCAAACTCACAAGATTGTGCTAACTTCACAAGAATGCAAACAAGTAAGCTCACGTAAATACCAAGATGAATGATGTCAATTCTGATTTTTGCAAAGTTGATATGAATAATACCTATGGAAACAACTCTAATTGCATGTATTCAACAATAGCAAGACAAGATATGTCAATAAATCTCACTAGGTCGAATCTGATCTGATTCTTTCTTTTTTTTTTTTGGATTTTTGAAACTAATAACTTAATAACAATGTTAAACACGTCCTAGTAACATACAATTAACAACTAAACACTTGATTCAAGCAAAGAACACAAAAGCCCCAATTTTGACCTAAGTAGCCAAAGCTTAACTCAAAGAAATACTCATGATCAATCAAAAAACACTCAAGGCAGAATGTTATTCATGATATTTTGATCACAAATCAACAAGAATCAGCAAAACAAACAACAAGATCCAACAATGGCCGAATCAAGGTGGAAGTAAAACCTTGATGCCGAAATTAAATCAACAAAGAACAAAGATGAATACAAGATTAAACAACACAAAGGATAGGAAATCAGACCTCAGAACCCTAAGCTCATGATACCAAATGACAAGAACTCACTTGGGTTGGAAACCAAGCAAACCCCAAGCATCTTTCTCAAAACCCCAAGAACTTTGAATACTGATTTTGTAGGAACAAAACCCAACCAAGATCAGCCCCTAACCACCATGAAACTCACGTCCATGATAACCACAAGCATGAAATCAGATTTTATTTTGCTAGCAATGGAGACGCCACTAAGTTGCCAAGCTTAGATAAGTCAATTTGAACTTGAAAAGGGGAATCCCTCCCTCAACAAGGTTTTGGCCATAGCCATGGAAAGCTCAAGCTTTTCTTTCTTTCAAAATTCTGTATATTACGTTGGTTTCCAAAAATACAAAGAAGAGTCATATATAATAAGGGCTACAAAAGGGTAAAAAGGCTAAAATGACCCTAGAGCTAAAATTACCAAAAGCCCTAAGTCAAACACCTCAACCACGACCATTAAGGTCCTTTTGCACCTAAATAAACTTAAAACAAAGATTAGAAGCTAATCTCACTTAAGCTAATTAAGGTGCTTACATGCTATAGTAAATTGACGTGCTTCCGGCTAAGTACAGATCTAAGCATAATTAAGCCTAATGGCATAGTCAACCATGCTAATTACATCATAAGTAAAGTCAAAATGTCGAGCACAAATGACAAAAATGCCCCCATTTGGTCGAATTCAACATAGTCCCAAAATGGGTGAAATCGGGTCAAAAGGGTGCTGGTGCTGAAGCTGCTCTGCTATGCTTCAGTCTGAGCTGATATGGGTCAAATGAAATAGCTTGGGGACCTCTCTGGTTATGCCCATATATGTCTCTGGTGTGCACTTGACTTGGTTGCTGCAACTGGTCACATAGCTCTGAGCTAGTCCTGCAAAGGCCTCTATGATCTTCTTTGCTCTTTGACGTGTGATTGGACCTATTGGCAACAGTTGCATGGGTTCCTCCAAGTTGTTAGCTGCATCCTGTAATGTCTCTAGTGTGGTTGGACTCATGTCATTCCCTCCTTGTTGAAAAGGATTCGACCTCGAATCTGAACCTGCATCAAAATGAGTTAAGTCAGAAACATTAAAAGTAGCAGATACGTTGTACTTACCTGTCAAATCCAGCTTATATGCATTGTCATTGATCCTTTCCAAGACTTGAAAAGGTCCATCTCCTCTCGATTGTAGCTTGGATCTTTTCCCTTGCATATAAAGCCACACCAATTGCCGGGGTCAAACACAATGCGTTGGAAACCTATTATTCTCACCAAGTCTGCCTTTCCCTTATCATTCATACTCCCAAGCTTAATAAGAATCAAAGATAATAAATCCATAGGAGTTAAAGAATTAGAATCATAATCAATCTCATAAGACAAAAGTAAAACTAGAAGGATGAATGCATCTATTATATGCAAACTCTGGCCCCGCTATTGCATCTGTGATCTTCTTAGCTCTTTGGCGTGTGATTGGGTCTGTTGGCAATTGAAAAGGCTCTAATGTTCCTTGGGTGACTGCATTCATGTCAAATGTTGTCCCTTGGATCATGTCAAGAACTCTATATGGACTAGGAGACTCGTCATGTAGTCGAGCATTCCTCTTCTTCCATATGAAGTAAACTGCAGCGGCAAAAGATAATCGAACAAGTAAATGACACAAAGATCTACTATTATACTGCTCCATCCACTTAATAGTCTGCATCCAGTCACGAGAGCACCAATCTATACCACATTTAGCCAAAATAGATGACCATATCTGAGAAGCAAATGAACACTTGAAGAAGAGATGATCTCTATCCTCCCCCGAATGACCACAAAGCACATACATAGAACAACCTGAAATGCCAAAAGCCATTAACTGATCATGAGTATAAAGGCCTCATTGAATCATGAGCCAAAGCATAAAAGCATGTCTTGGAATGGCCTTTGGAAATAAAACAATTCGGTACCAACTCACCCGATTACTTCTTACCCTCAACGCATCCCAAGCACTCCTGACCGAAAAAATACCTTTATGATCATCCTCCCACACCAGCACATCCTCCTTCATATCACAAGGAACAAAATCCAAAGGCATAGAACAAGCCAATTGGAGAAGATTGGCTGCCTCGCAGATGGCCTGCGCCAACAGTTACCATCAACAATAGCGGCCACCCTAGCCATCTTATCTAGTCCTGAATCATAAATGACTCTCTCTCCCAAGGTATCCATAATTGGTCCCAGAGGGTGCCAATTGTCATACCATAATAAAGTCTTCTCACCATTCCCAATCTGAAACCTCATCCTACGACGCACAAAATTACGAAGGCCTAAAATTTTCTGCCAACTCCAAGAACAATCACTAGGACAAGTAACTTCCCAAAAACTACGCCCCCTCAACAAGTAAGAACGTACCCACGTAGACCAAGAGGATTCCTTACCCGAATTAAGAAACCATAAGTGCTTAGTAATAGCCGCATTATTCCAATCTTTTACCTTCTTAATCCCCAAACCCTCTTCTTTGACAAGCAAACAAACTCAAGCCACTTTCGCCCCTGTCGAAACAAGCTCACTACCCTTCCAAAGAAATGACCTCAAGATAGACTCCACCTTTCTAATTACAGTCTTTGGCAATATAAACAACGAAGACCTATACACCTGGATAGAAAATAGCACTGATTTAATTAGCTGTAAACGCCCCGCAAAAGAGAGAGATTTACAGCTCCAATTCTTAGCTCGGCCAATAATATGCTCTACAAGGACATTACAATCCGAAGCCCGAAGTTTTGAAGAAATCAACGGAACTCCCAGGTAACGCATATGGAGCACACCTTCCTGAAAACCCAAAAGGTTGAGCAACTTGTGCTTGTATACTGAGGAAATACCACTAGAAAAAAGTTGGCTCTTTGCTGGATTAGGAACCAAACCTGACAACCCCATAAACTGATGAAGACAATCCCTTACCATGGAAACTGAAGCCTTCTCTGCTCGACAAAAAATCATAAGATCGTCCGCAAAACAGAGATGGGTAAGATGATTCTTAGAACACCGCCAATGATACCTGAAACCCTGCTTTTGAGTCATCTTATGAAGTAAGCCCAAGAGAACTTATATAGCCAAAACAAAAAGATATGGAGACATAGGATCCCCCTGACGTAAACCACGACCTCCTGGAAAGAAACCATTCAACGCCCCATTAATAGAAACAGAAAACATAGTAGAAGTCATACATTCTCCTATCCAACCAACCATCCTCTCAGGAAACCCAATAGTTCTCAGTACTTCCAACATAAAATCCCATCGAACTATATCATAAGCCTTTATCAAATCAATCTTAAGAGCACACCTCGGCACCCCACCACTCCTATGATAGTTCTTGACCAACTCATGTCATAATAAGATATTGTCACTAATACGTTGACCCGCCAAAAGCAGATTGGTTGGAGCTTACCACGGAAGGAAGAACTTAATCCGATCTGCAATAATCTTATATATACATTTATAAATAGTGTTGCAACAATAGATAGGCCGAAAATCCTTAACCTGAGAAGGATTAGGGATCTTCGGAATAAGAGAAATTGATGTGGCATTCACCTGTTTCAAGAGCTTCCCTGAGATAAAAAATGAGCGAATAGCAAGAATAACATCATCACCTACCACACACCAGGCTTTCTTGAAGAAACTTGAGTTAAAACCATCTAGTCCAGGATCCTTATGATCTTTTAAAGAAAACAGTGCAGCCTTAATCTCTTCTTCTGAAACCTCTCGGCTAAGGACCTCTCTCTGCTCATCAGAAACAAATTGAGTAATGGTAGAGTGAAGAAGATCTCGATCAAAATCTGGCAAACTCGGCTGAGGCCCTAAAAGAGTACTATAAAAGGACACAATCTCCTCTCGGACCAATGCAGGATCCTCCAAACGAGTATTATCCTATGTGGTTATAGAAGTAATCTTACTTCTCTGATGATGATTCTTTATAGCTTGGAAAAAAAACTTCGTATTTTGATCACCAAGATTAAGCCATTGAACTCGGGATTTCTGTCTCATGAAATTTTCCTCATCTCGACTCAGATTTCCATAAAGCAAAGACAATCTCACCTCTTCACTCAGCAGAAAGGGATCAGAAGGAGACTCTTGTAACGCACTCTGCACCCCCTCCAACTCTGTTCTAACACATGTAGTCCTCCCAGAAAGATTTGAAAAGTGATCTAAATTAAACTTTCGTAGCGCCACCTTCACACTCTTCAATTTCTTACACAACCGAAACATTGGAGTACCACAAATATCCACATCCCAAGCTTTAGCTACCACTGACACAAAATCTGGATGCTCAGCCCAAAAATAAAAAAACTTAAAAGGAATCTTCCTTGTAGGGAGCTTCAAGAGAGTAACCACCATAGGAGAATGATCTGAGATTCCCGAGGGTAGAAACTTAGTTACTGAACCAGGAAAAGAGCACTCCCAAGAGGTATTAGCAACCACCCGATCTAGTTTCCGCCAAATGGGAGAATCAATATGTTTATTATGCCAAGTATACCTACAACCCGAAAACTGAACATCTGCCAAACCAGCCTGGCCCAAACACAAACCCAACTCATCCTTCCAAGAAGGCCAATCGAAACTGCCACCATGATGCTCAGAATGATTGGAAATCGCATTAAAATCCCCCATTACTAACCATGGAGAGGTGTCAAACTCACAACCACTAGCAACCTTTTTTTTTGGATAAGGTAAGTATTATAACCAAAAAACTATACAAAGAGCAAAGGGGCATACCCCAGGCACTAGAGAGGACAGGCCCTCCTAGAAGAAAGCCAAAAGGCTACAAAGCCAAAAGGCTAAAACAGAATCAACAAAAGATGTCATCGGGAAGGTGCCACGAAAGGTGAAGCCATTTATTGTCACAAGATGGATTAACCTTTCTTAAGGAGCTAACACGATTCCGAACATCAAAAGCAATAGCATAAAGAAGAACAGAAACAGGCCGAAGAGGCATATCATGAGTGCGAGCATTCCTCTCCCTCCAAATATGGTAGACCGACGCTGCAAAAGACAGACGAACCAGAAGATGACATAAAGGGCCCCGGAGAACAGAGAAACCCACCCAACAGTCTGACACCAATCTCGGCGACTCCAATCTAGCCCACACATGGCCAGCACAGACGACCAGACCCTAGAAGAATAGAGGCACTGGAAAGAAAGATGATCAATATCCTCACTCGAACAACCACAAAGAATACACCGAGAGCAAGCAGAGATGCCAATCTTATCAGACTGTCCTGAGTACAAAGGCCACCCTGAATAGACATCCAAAGAAGAAAGGAATGACGGGGGATTGCCTTCCGGAACCAAACAACTCGAGACCAATGCAACTGGGGTTTCCTTGATCTCATAGCGTTCCAGGCACTATCCACGGAGAATCTTCCATTAGTATCCTCCTCCCAAACCAGCATATCCTCCCTCAAACTAGAAGGAGACGGAAGATGAGTCTGAGCCAAATCAATAAGAGCAGCAGATCTAGATGGGGGCCATTGCCAAGCACCACCACTAGCAACCAAGTCAGCCCAAAGTTCTCGACGCTTCTCATAACTACATTCTCCATAAACCACTGTTACCATACAACTCCAAGCAGAAGAAACATGAGCAACACGACAGTGAATAACTTGAGGAGAAGATCGAATAACAATAACATCCATATCCGAGGGGTTCCAACATACCCAAATTCTTCCAAAAGGAACAACACCTGATTGATAAACAAACTTCCAAGAAGGATCAATAGCACGAGACACATGTAGAAGATTACCATCCTTAACTTTAGTCTCAACCAGTCCACAAAATGAAAGCTTCTCATCACGGAAAAACCTCTGAACTTCAGCCTGCTTAGTAGGATCATTAAGACCCTGAATGTTCCAACAACCAAAAATCATTTAAACAATAAAGAGAAAACCAACACAACATATCATCTCCACCTTCCACCACGAGGTGAATGGCTCTTCCGACCCCTCTTACCACCAGAGTTCTTCTTATTTTTACCACCCTGACCCAACCGTTTCTTCTCTAAAGAATCTTTAGCTTTCAATGCCAAAGAGTTATCAATACGAATGGGTGATACATCATCCTCACATTGCTCATTTACGACCTCCTTAACAAGATCAGATACGACTTCCTCACCATTTACAAAATCGGTACCCTTGGTTTCCAAAGCCACCGTACAACACAACTCTTTACTATGATCTACAAGCTTCATGCTATTCGACATTCTCACTAAAGGGGAGCATTCACCTTCTTCCTTATCAACACAAACAATAATGTCCACACCTTTGGAACCTATCTCAGAGACATCAACTGAAACTAAAGCCAACTCCTCATGAGGCAAAGTGTTAACTGCCTTCACCACACCCTTACCCTTATTCTTCCTTGAAACTGTTACCCATTCCTTATCCTTCTCCTTATTCTTACTCGTACTTGCAGAACAATCTATAGGTTTAGGCACCCAAACTTTAGAAGGCTTGCTTTCCTCATCCTTAGGCTTGCTTTCCTCATCCTTAAGTACTCTACTAGGACAAGTACCCAATGTATGGCCAAATACCCCACAAGAAGAACACTTGATAGGAATCCATTCAAATTCAGCCCAAATCTTAATCCACCTACCATTGGACCATTTGAAATCAAAATCCTCAACTAAAGTATCCCTTGCATCAACTTCAACACAAACTCGAGCATAACTTAGCCTCATTTGAGATAAAATGATATGATCAGCATGAAGTGGGCGCCCAACAGCACTAGCAACAAAACTCAATCCCTTGGAAGTCCGATACTCTAACGGAACATTGTATAGACGAACCCACATCAGAACCTTATGAACATCTTCTTTGGCGAGAGGCAAGCTAGGTTGCCAATGTTTAAGAACTAATGGCCGATTGGCCATATGCCATGGAGATCTCTCCATAACCACACATGAATCTTGAAAGTTATCAAATTTAAAGAAGAAAAATCCATTGTCATAAGATAACACCTCACGCAATCCATATCTCCCTCATATCTTATGAGCAATAGAATTAACTACCTTGAAAGGAAGTTTCTTCCAAACAAAATTGCCAACCAAAGTATTCTTCCACAACAAACTACCTTCCTCCGCAACATCCAAAGGAGAGCAAACTTTAATACGTCCATCAATAACATTTGATTTAATAAACTCAAGTGCAACAGAGCTAGATGAAGAAAACCAGTTCCCCTCACCATTTGAACCACCAAGAATATGCGCATAACTAGAGGTTCCATTCACATTATTTCCATTGTTAGACTTATCCACAACACCATGGTTAAAACGTGCCACATCAGCAGCCACTTCATAGGCCACCTCACCACACTTATCTTTGGAAATAAAATTAACAGCAGCCCTCCCATTTAAATTCGGCCCCATCACATTAATGCCAAGCTTATCATGTCTTTGCAAAGGAGGGAAATCACAATTAAAGCTTTCCATATTTACATTCGTAACATAAGGAATCAAATCTTTATTACCATTATCAATTCACCCATTAATACTCCCTTTAATACGATCAGATTTGAAATCAGATTTATTAGCTAGAGTAACTCCATTTTCCAAATCAGAAGAAGCAATAAATGGCATGTGAATATTCTCTCCATTAACTACCAAATTCGCACATGGCAGGTCATAAACACAATTTGAATTATCAATAGTATATTCATTTACCAAATCAGAAGGAACAATAAATGGCACGTGATTATTCTCCTCATTTACTACCAAATTCGTACATGGCAAGTCATTAACACCAATTGAATTATCAAAACAAACACCTTCCATATTACTAGCTGATTCACGTAAATTGCCCAACTCAACCGAATTCAATTTAGGTAAATGAGAAGCAACTTTCGGGTTCAGATTTGGTAGTAAAGGAATGTCATTAATACTCTTTGAAAATTCAAAAAACTTTCCCTCCTCCAATTTTGACAATCCAGAGGAATTACCTCTATTGTCCCTAACGCCAATTCTAGCTTCTAGCACATCACCATTGCCATTTAGAGAAGAAGAAAGAGATGGAACAAGGTCACTAGGATTACGCTTCAATATAGTAACACGAGATTTATATCCAATAACACCCAATGAAGCTTTTGAAAACGTACCTTTAGCAAGAAGACCAGAGGAGGTCGAAACATCAGCTATAGATAAGGGAGACGCATCAACATCAGCCACCACCATTTCTAAAGAATTCTTCATCTCGTCATGTAGAGTAATGGTCGAGCCATCCTTGGCCTCACCAAAATTGTTGTTTTTATATTCGTCATCCTTTAAAACATCACTATGCATCTTGTTCAGATCTGAATAAACACCATCACTTAGCACTATAGCCGAATGTAAAACATCACCACCAATATTTTTGTTAATGTGATCTCGTACTACTCCACCATTGGTCAAATCTGAAACTGGGACAACTCCCACCATGGCCGAAACCTTGGCCTTATCCCCATGGCTAGAAGACGCCATCAAAAAAACTCAAAACAAAGAGAAAGAATTAAAGAAGAAGAAGAAAAGAAAAGAAAAAAACACTAATAATTAAATCTTAATCACCAAAAGATTAGAAGTGATCAAGAAGAAAGAAGAGAAAGAAAGAAATTTGATTTGTTATTCTAAAGTGTAAATTTATTTAATTGGATTAAATTTTCAAAAGGACATAAATGCCCCTCAAAGTCGGTCAACAATAATTAAAAGGGGAAATTGTTTTCTTCCTCATTCATTCTACACTCATGGCTGAAAAAACCTAAGAATATGGGTCTCAAAATGGGTTTGAAAATTCCATGAAGAAAAAAAGGAAAATCAAGGAAAAAGTTTGGGATTTCAAGTGATTAAAAGGTAATCTACTTAACCCTAAGCTTAGAAATTTGATTTCTTATTTCTTGATGATTTAGAAAGGTTCTAGGATTCCTTCAAATCTGAAAAATTAGGCCTTTTGGTTGTGGATGATGGATTGGAAGTTATATTGCATGTGTGAAGTAGATTTGGGTGAAATTAGTGTAATTTGTATCCAAATTGATCATTTGATGATGAGTTTCTATTCTAGAGTGTAATGACCACTCTTATGGCACCTAGAATTATTCTTGGGTTGTTAATATGTGGTGAATTTAGTTGGTGTCTTGATTAATTAGATTAATCTTGAAAATTTTGGATTAAAGCATGAAAATATGTAATTTTCGGTTCTGGATCAGTTATGATTAAATTGGAAATTTTGTGATGCATTTGATGTTATGTGAATGTAATGAATGTATTTTGGGAGTTGAAACAATTGCCGAAAATTGTTTACCAGTTGAAATAAGCAAAAAACGGCGTTATCGGTGACTTTTGAGTCAACCGGGTGATGGCTGCCCAAACAGTGAATCTGTCACTGTTCAGGCAGCCCATGAACTGCCCTAACACTATTGGGGCTGACCTGGACAGTCCCCATAAGTATCAGGTGGTCGGTTCGGTCAAAAACATATTTTACGATATTTTGTTGAAAATGGTTTTTGTAAAAGTTTCGCGACGTTTCAACCTTATTTATGTTGATATTTGATATTAAATAAATAGGATTAGGTGAAATATGAATAAATTATTCATATTAGATATTGAAAAATTTATTTGATAATTTGAAAAAATATTAAATTATGATTTCGCCCGAACTGCGCTTTCGCTGCGCCCATCATCCAAAACCCCAACAGACAACCCTATCAAAGTCATGCATGGATTTTTGCTTACGTGGCTCGTCGACCGTTGTTGGACTTACCTGTTGTTTCGCTGCTTTTGTGAGATGCTTCGATCTTTGGGATTTGTTCCCGAACTGAGTTGAGTTGATGGCGAGGTGCTTCAACCCCTGGGCTTTGTTCCCGAACCACCGAATGTGAGATGCTTCTATCTTTGGTATTTGTTCCCGAATTGATTTGAGTTGATGGCGAGGTGCTTCGACCTCTAGGTTTTGTTCCCGAACTACCGAGTGTGATATGCTTTGATCTCTATGATTTATTCCCGAACTGAGTTGAGTTGATGGCGAGGTGCTTCGACCTATGGGCTTTGCTCTTGAACCACCGAGTGTGAGATGCTTTGATCTCTGGGATTTATTCCCAAACTGATTTGAGTTGATGGGGAGGTGCTTCGACCCATGGGTTTTGTTCCCGAACAACCGAGTGTGAGATGCTTCGACCTCTGGGATTTGTTCCCGAACTGAGTTGAGTTGATGGCGAGGTGCTTTGACCCCTGGGTTTTATTCCCGAACCACCGAGTGTGAGATGCTTCGATCTCTGGGCTTTATTCCCGAACTGTGCTGAGTTGATGGCGATGTGCTTCGACCCCTGGGCTTTATTCCCGAACCATACTGGGTGTGAGATGCTTCGATCTCTGGGCTTTATTCCCGAACTGTACTGAGTTGATGGCGAGGTGCTTCGACCTATGGGCTTTATTCCCGAACCATGTTGGGTGTGAGATGTTTCGATATATGGGCTTTATTCCCGAACTGTGCTGAGTTGATGGCGAGGTGCTTCGACCCCTGGGCTTTATTCCCGGACCATGTTGGGTGTAAGATGTTTCGATCTCTGGGATTTATTCTCGAACTGTGCTGAGTTGATGGCGAGGTGCTTTGACCCCTGGGCTTTATTCCCGAACCATGCTGGGTGTGAGATGCTTCGATCTCTGGGCTTTATTCCCGAGCTGTGCTGAGTTGATGGCGAGGTGCTTCGACCCATGGGCTTTGTTTCCAAACCATGCTGGGAGTGAGATGCTTCGATCTCTGGGATTTATTCCCAAACTGACGGCGAGGTGCTTCGACCTATGGGCTTCATTCCCAAACCGTGCCTAGTGATGGTGTTTTGGTCCACCTGCGTGACTCTTCGATCCACTGGGGAGTTTTTTCCATGATGATGAGGTGTTTCAACCTCTGGGATTCATTCCCAAATTGTTGATGACGTGGGCCTCAACCCTAGGATTCATTCTTGAACTTTCGAACTGATGGTGATGAGGAACTTCGACCCCTGATATGTCCTCATTCTCGAGGCTTTTTGCTTGTCCTCATTTCCGAGGTTGTTCTCCTTTCCCGGAGTTCTTCGTCCTCACCGATTTTTCTTCAAAGCCTGCGAATATAAAACAAAAAATATGTGTATGCGACGTGTATGCATGCATGCATAGATGTATTCCCTATTCCGATGGGTTTTCTTTGTCCTATTGGCTTGATGTCATCTTTGGTTAGGCATTCTTTGTGTAAGAGGGTTTTCTTCACCCCTTTAGGAATCCTTTTGGCCTTTGGGCGCCCCTTTGGCCTGCTGACAGTTTCCTTCTGCCAATTCTCCTCCGGTGATTGCTCAATTCTCTTTGGTCTCATGGCTGAAGATCCCATTGTGTCTCTTATTCGCGGGGTGGTAGACTGGTCATCCCCGGACCTGGCTCAGCTTTCTGCTCTCCGCTACGGAAAAGATACTGCCTTGTGCTTTGTTCATTGAGTTACAAGTCCTTCTATCTTTTGCTTAAGTTGTCATTTTGGATTTTCAACTTTGCGGATTACTCTATCTTGCCTGAGTCCCCTTTTTCAGGTTTTCAACTCAGCGAGCTAAACAATTTTTTTTTCTTTTTTTACTCTCTTTTGTCTTTTTTTTTTCTTTTTCCTCTTTTTTTCCAGATCTGTCCTCATTCTCGAAGTTTTTCTCCATTCTTGGAGTTGCTCGTCCTCATTCCCGAGGTTCCTCTCCATTCTTGGAGTTCTTCTCCTAGATCTTCTGACCTTGGTCCAGCATTTAAGAAATAAGAGACGTGATTTATAATTACCTGACTCTAATCTTTCCCGGTTAGCTGGGATTTATGCAATCTATGAACAACTTGAACATTTGTTTCAATAAAGGCGTTTGCATTACTTCTTAGTACATATGTAGGAAATAAACTGCATTGCGAGGGTGCCTCTGTCGCTAATTGTTCCTCACGAATTTTACAATTAACCATTTTTATTGCTCACTCATGCTCTATATTTTGCTTGGGCCGTCCTTTGTGGATTTTCAACCCAAAAAGCCTTTCCTTTTTTTCTCTTTTTTTTTTCTTTTTTTTTTTTTTATGCAAAGTATTGCTTCAGCCTGTCCATGTTGATGGGCTTGGTGAACACGTTCCCTTCCAAATCTGACATTCTCATTGCCCCATTCCCCTTACCCTTTTGACTAGGTAGGGCCCTTCCCAATTGTGCCTGAACTTTCCCATTGGGTCCATTATCAATGGCTTCGACTACTTGAGCACTAGATCACCTTCTCTGATCTTGGTGGGACACATCTTTTTGTTGAACACCCTGGCCAACCTTTTCTGGTATAGCTGCATGTGGTAAAAGGCCTTTATCCTTTTCTCGTCCAGTAATGCTAGCTGTTCGAACCTCTGCAAGGCCCATTCGTGCTCAGGCAATCCTGCCTCTGCTAGTACCCGCATTGAGTGTATCTCTATTTTAACTGGTAACACTGCCTCCATCCTGCAAACCAAACCATAGGGTGTGACTGTTCTACCCTGTCTCATCTGCATGTACCATCATCGCCCCCAGCGCTTCGAGTTCTATGGCCAAATACAACACCAAGGGTTTGCCCGGCCTTAACTATCATGTCATCCACGTATACATCAAGTCGTGGAATAATATAGTGGCCATTCGTTGATAAGTGGCTCCCGTTACTGTTCTCACCGAAGTTCTATACTCCCACAGGGCATACGGCAGTTTGTCAGCCCAATCTTTATGACTTTCTGTCATCTTAGCCAGTATTTTCTTTATGCCTCTTCTTTTCTCCTTCTCTTTTTTTTTTGTGTTTTCTTCCTCTATGTTTTCTCCATTTTTTCCATTTTTTATTGTTTTTTCTCATTTTCTTTCTTTATTTTTTTCTTCGATACCGGCACAATGTTAGCTAACTGCTCCGGGTACTTCACCAACTCTAAGAACCCCGCATCTATATGTTTCTTGACTTTTTCCTTAACCTTTTCGGCCTATTCTGGCCTTATTCTTCGGAGCTTCTGTTTTACTGGTCTCATGTTCGGATAAGTTGGTATCATGTGCTGGGCAATACCCATGTCCACTCCTAGCATGTCTTCATAGGACCAGGCGAATACTTTTGCATATTTTATTAATATTCTCTCTAATTCTTTCCGCTCATCAGAGGTAACCTCACTTGCAATTAAAATTTCCTTAGGGTTTTCACATGTACCAAGATTGAATGCAAATTTTCTTTGTTGAGTTAATGTCAAATATGCTCATATCATACGTGTTATGATGAAAACTAACAGGAAAAGACTCGAACAAGTAAGCAAAATCAATGTCTTTATAATTATTAAATGCAGGATTACAATTAAATAAGTCAGAAAATTAAACATCTTCCTAATTTGCAGTCTCGTCTTCTTCCGTCTTCTTGCTTTATTCGAGCGTCAGATTCTCCAACTACAGTAGTTCTTCTTCCCATTTATTTTCCTCTTTTACCACCTCCTCTTTGTCACTGCTCGAGAAGTTTTCCCAGAAATGTCTCCCCTACTTGTTTCATCTTCACTACTGTAGTCCCATATCCCCATGCAGGAAGCTTGGTGGTTGAGAGTTTGGAGGATAAAGCTTTTGGGCAGGCCGAAGTTAATCATGTAGGTGGGTGGTGGAACGGAGTGGTAGTTGGGTAGAGGGTTTCTGTGTGTGTTGGGTTGTTCTTTTTCTGGGTCGGGTATCTTATGGGTGTCAATGAGGTTTTGGATCTCAGGCCTGAGGCGGGCGTAGTTGTCAGTTTAATAGCCCTTTTCCTGATGGAAGTGACAGTATAGGTTTAGGTCGAAGTAGTGTGGCACAAGGTTTGGAAATGGTCTAGGTTCTAAAGGTTTTATGACAAGAACTCACTTGGGTTTGAAACCAAGCAAACCCCTAAGCATCTTTCTCAAAACCCCAAGAACTTTGAATATTGATTTTGTATGAACAAAACCCAACCAAGATCAGCCCCTAACCACCATAAAACTCACGTCCATGATAACCACAAGCATGAAATCAGATTGTATTTTGCTAGCAATGGAGACACCACTAAGTTGCCAAGCTTAGATAAGTCAATTTGAACTTGAAAAGGGGAATCCCTCCCTCAACAAGGTTTCGGCCATAGCCATGGAAAGCTCAAGCTTTTCTCTCTTTCAAATGTTGTATATTACATTGGTTGTCTCCAAAATACAAAGAAGAGTCATATAATAAGGGTTACAAGAGTAAAAGACTAAAATGACCCTATAGCTAAAATTACCAAAAGCCCTAAGTCAAGCACCTCAACCACGACCATTAAGGTCCTTTTGCACCTAAATAAACTTAAAACAAAGATTAGAAGCTAATCTCACTTAAGCTAATTGAGGTGCTTACATGCTATAGTAAATTGACGTGCTTCCAGTTAAGTACAGATCTAAGCATAATTAAGCCTAATGGCACAGTCAACCATGCTTATTACATCATAAATAAAGTCAAAATGTCGAGCACAAATGACAAAAATGCCCCCATTTGGCCGAATTCAACATAGTCCCAAAATGGGTGAAATCAGGTCAAAAGGGTGCTGGTGCTGAAGCTGCTCTGCTATGCTTCAGTCTGAGCTGATCTGGGTCAAATGAATAGCTTAGGGACCTCTCTGGTGTGCACTTGATTTGGTTGCTGCAACTGGTCACATAACTCTGAGCTAGTCCCGCAAAGGCCTCTCTGATCTTCTTTGCTCTTTGGCGTGTGATTGGACCTGTTGGCAACTGCATGGGTTCCTCCAAGTTGTTAGATGCATCCTGTAATGTCTCTGGTGTGGTTGGACTCATGTCATTCCCTCATTGTTGAAAAGGATTCGACCTCGAATCTGAACCTGCATTAAAAATAAAATAAGTCAGAAACATTAAACATTACAGGAATGCCAAACTCACCAGGAAGATCAAGCTTGTAAGTATTGTCGTTGATCCTTTCCAAGACTTGAAATGGATCATCTCCTCTTGGTTGCAACTTGGATCTTTTCCTCTTGCATATAAAGCCACACCCAATTGCCGGGGTCAAACACAATGCGTTGGAAATCTATTATTCTCACCAACTCTGCATTTCCCTTATCATTCATACTCCCAAGCTTAATAAAAATCAAAGATAATAAATCCATAGGAGTTAAAGAATTAGAATCATAATCAATAAGGCAAGTAAAAACTAGAAGGATGAATGCATCTATTATATGCAAACTCTGGCCCCGCTATTGCGTCTGTGATCTTCTTAGCTCTTTGGCGTGTGATTGGGCCTGTTGGCAATTGCAAAGGCTCTAATGTTCCTTGGGTGACTACATTCATGTCAAATGTTGTCCCTTGGATCATGTCAAGCTTGGTTTATGACAATTGGATTGGATCCAAATTGGGCCTAAGATTAGACCCGGCCGGCGGTTCGGTTCCGGTTCGGAACCGAACCGGACCGGCCGGTTTCCGGTTCCACACTTAAGTGGAACCGGAAAGTCGAACCGAACGGTTCGGTTCCGGTTCGGTTCAGTTCATTTTTTTTTTTAATTAATTAAAATAAAAAAAATGAGAGGAGTCAAATCATTAAATAAAAAAAAATTTATTAATTAAAAAAAATGAGATTAAATTTATAAATAAAAAAAAAAAAATTATTACATTGAAGAGCTTGAGCTTAAATTTTTTAAAATTTAAGTTGCCTACGTATCCTCCAAGGGTGAGAGGAATCAAAGCTCACGTAGTTCCATTACAAGTTTAAGACATATCCCATTTGTAAATTATAATTTTACATTTATCAATCATCATTATCAGTTGATCCTTCGGCTCCGGGTCCGCAGCTTCCGCTTGCACTTGTTGCAGAAGCATTGTCATTATCGAACAAATCTTCAAAATCATCGGGGGCATCTTCTTGTTGTCTCAGATCAGCTCGAGTCCAATCATCCACACAAGCTGTTGCTTCTAGAGTGCTTGGATGTAATGAAGATCGCCTAGCTTCCAATATATTACCTCCCAAGCTGAAGGCTTGCTCAACCGCAACGGTGGAAATAGGTGCTGCCAATATCTCTTTAGCAATAATAGATAAAACAGGATATATATTTTGATGCCGGTTCCACCATTCAAGGATTTTAAAATTTTTACTGCATAAACTTTCATTAGAAAACTCAAAATTTGTAGATAAATAATTATCTAATTCAGGGTTATTAGTTGTTGTCGTATCCCTAGATTTTTTATTTCGTTGTAATAACCAACGATCCCCTGCGCTAAGTCTTGGTTGAATTACCGGTTCGCTACTACTAGACTGACCTATTGTTCCTAAGTTATATCTTACAATATAATCATTAAATAAAATAATTAAATCACTTTTTAAATTCGTCATTATGCTCGTAATATCAATGTCATCTAATATTCCTAAATAACCATAGTAAGCTTGTAAACCACCATTCAAACCTTCTAATTTAAATCTAGGATCAAAAACAGCAGCAATAAGATAAAGTAAAGGAATTTCTCTAAAATAATTCAACCATTTTACCTTCATAACAGTAATGGCTTCGAGCAAAACAATATCATTAGGGTTGTCACTGTCAACATGTTCATCGAGAGTGCCAACAATATTCAAACTTTCAAGAAGAAATAAATGTGCAGTGGGATAATAAACACCGCTAAAAACTAAAGTAGCATCATTAAAAACTCTTAAAATATCTAAAATTCTTTCACAAATATCCCATTGACTAGGATAAAGTGTGATATTTTGAACATGTTGAGAAAAAAAACTACATAATGCATCTTTGTATTGAAGTGCTTGACATAAAAGAAAATAAGTAGAATTCCAACGTGTTGGAACATCTCTAGAAAATTTAATCGGTTTAATACCATTTATTTTACAAAACTTGGTCCATTCCCTCCTAACTTGAGAATATGACCAAATACAGTTAAGTGCCGTTTTAATAGGATCAAGGAAAGGAGATAATAATTTTAGACCGTCTTGCACACATAAGTTTAGGACATGACATGTACAACGAATATGAAAAAATCGACCCCCTAAATTTGGTTGACATATTTCTTTTAAATCATTGATGGATGCAGTATTTGCAGATGCATTATCAAATCCAATTGTTAAAATTTTTTCTCCTAAACCATATTCATCAAAAATTACCTTCATCATTCTATAAATATTATGTGCAGTATGTTGGTCATCAAAAACTCTAAATGCAATGAGTCGTTTTTGCATGGTAAATGATGCATCAATCCAATGACAAGTCACACCCATGTATGAGTGTGTTTGCCAATGGTCACTCCAAATATCAGAACATATAGAAATACGACCTTTCATCTCTTTAATATTTCATTTAAAATAATTTTACCATCTTTATATAATTTGAAAATATGACGTTTTGTTGTGTTTCGAGTCATTCTACATGCAGCAGGGTTTAAAGCATTATGCACTCCAAATATCAGAACATATAGAAATACGACCTTTCATCTCTTTAAATATTTCATTTAAAATAATTTTACCATCTTTATATAATTTGAAAATATGACGTTTTGTTGTGTTTCGAGTCATTCTACATGCAGCAGGGTTTAAAGCATTATGCACGTAATTAGTAAAATGAAGTTTTTCACCAAAGCTTAAAGAAAGATGTGCCATACATGTTAATTTCGCAAATTCTTCTCTATTTTTTGCATCAGAATATTTAAATAAATCTACACTACTCGTACCTCTACTAGATGATGCGTACCTGGCCATTTGAGTCTGCGTCGTATCAATGCCAAATTCAACCGGATGATGTTTCTCCATGTGCTTGATCATATTTCCGTATCCACCAGAAAATTTATAGATAACCCCACAATAGTTGCAAATTGCTCGTTGTGAACCATCGTCTAGGCGTTCCAAATTAAAATGAATTTTGAAAATATCGGAGGACCGAGCCTTAACTTCTCTTCTCCGTGATTGTGCACTGACACTGGGGCCGCTCTCTTGGGTCGGCATATTTGACATTATGTTCTCGGATGAGCTTGCCATTTGAATAATTGCGATGCGAATGCCGAATGTGATAACAAATTAATTAACAACTAAAATAAGAGAATTGTATTGAAGTAAGATTGAGAATAAGAGATTTATAGAAAATGAGAGAGTTGAGAAATTGGTGTGATGAAATTATGAAAAATGAATCCTATTTATAGAATTTTAGAATTTTTTTGATACCAAAAATGCCCCTAAATATAACTGTTTTATTACCGTTATTAGGGGTACATTAGTAATTTTTATTTTATATAATAAAAAAAAATTTATAATTTTTTTTTATTTTTTTTTTTTGGCAGGGAGCCAAACGGCTCCCTGCATCCCCCAACGGCAGTAGCCGTTGGGGGAATAACTAATAAGGCCCCCAACGGCTACTAGCCGTTGGGGGCCTTAGGGTTCCTGTTGGAACCCTACGGTTCCAACAGGAACCCGACGGTTCCAACCGGAACCGTTCGGTTCCGGTTGGAACCGTCCGAACCGGTGGAACCGTACGGTTCCACCGGTTCGGACCGGTTCGAGTTGGGGTGGAACCCCAACCGAACCGGTCCCATTCCGGTTCGGTTCCGGAACCGGAACCGGAACCTTCCGGTTCTGGTTCGGTTCCGGTTCCGAACCGGAACCGTGGCCGGGTCTACCTAAGATCATTCCATAAAGTCCAAATATAATAATTGGGCCTTTTAATAATTTAATTGGGCCTAAATTGATTTTTGGCAAATAGGGTGATTCCTAAATTGGGCATTGGCATTTGGATTTGATCCATATTGGCCAAAGCCCATGGCTTATGAATTAATTAAAAGCCCATTGGACTTTAATTAAATTCACATTGGATGTTAATTGGGCCTTTGAGACCCATTTAGATTGGATTTAGAATCTAAGTCTAAAAGGCACATAAATACGTGTAATTATTTAATTTGGAATTAAATTAGAATTAGTATTTAATATAAATTAAATTGGATTTAAAATTGTAGTTTAATATAATTCTAGAATACGTACTTTGAGTGTTTATTCTTAAACAAGTTGGACTCGCGCAAATCAAATCGTTGTTTGAACATTGGATGGTCATTAATTCAAAGAATAATTAATTGGATTAGATTGATTGAATAATATGCTTTGTGTGAATACATGGATGCATTGTATGAATAATGTATATCGGATGGATATTAGAAGGGTGAGGGTAATTTTGGAAATTGTTGTAATAAATTTAGAATTTATTAAATTGGACCTGCGTGTCCAGCCTTTTATCTCTTGACTCTTTGTATTTCTCTTCTCACCAATTCCCCCTCAATGTTAATGAGGTTTCTTTATTATATTATGTAATTGGGTAGAAGTTAGAATAATTGACATGAATCCAACAACTCAAGGAACATTAGATCATTTGCAATTGCCAACAGGTCCAATCATACGCCAAAGAGCTAAGAAGATCAGAGACGCAATGGCGGGGCTAGCGCAGAATGCCATGGTCGAGTGTGACAGACAACTCCGGGGCATATTGGCGTCACATGAGGGCTTCAATGGAGTGGGTCCAAAGCTATTTCACTTGACCCAAGTCATACCAGAGTAACGCACCAGCAATCTTGAATCCGAGTATATTTTTAACGGATCAAGCCGATTCAAGCTCGACACTAAATATTCAGCCAAGACAAGACTTATTGGACTTTATGACACATCATTATGCCTTTATACATGGAAGCCACGAATTTGGAGGACTTTTGGTGCAAGGAAACAACTTTAAACAAATTTGGAAAAGTTTTCCACATTTGTTGACTTTTATGATTTTGTGTTTTTACTTTAGACTTTTTTGGCAAAGTTATTTATTAAGTCTTTGTTTTTATTGATTAAGTCTTTGTTTCTTTTGACTTTGTGTTTGTTATTAAATGTCTATTAAGGGCATGGCCATTTAATAGCCATTAGTTAGCAACTTAGGGTGTTTTGGTCATTTTGCACCCATTAGGGTTTCTTTCATTGTACTATTTACACTCATTTCATCTTAATGAGAAGTTAATCACCAAATTTCGAATTTCATCTTCATTTTGAAGTCTTGGCTATTGCCTAAATTGCTTAAGGGAGGGATTGCCCTTATCTCATGCAATTGACTTATCTAAGGCGTGGCAACCTAAGTGGCGTCTCCGTGCTAGTAGAACACTTCAAGGAATCATCTCAAGGGTTCTCAAAGATAAGTTCTTTGTGGGTCTTCTTTGTGGCCTTGGAATGGTTTTGTTCCTACAAAATCAAATTCGCGGTTCTTGGGGCTCTATCTGTTGCGAGGGGTTTGCTTGGCCTAATCCTCCAAGTGAGTTCCACGTCATTTGGTATCAGAGCTTAGGGTTCCAAGGTCTGATTTTTCTATCTTTACTTTGTGTTCTTTTGATTTAGTCTTTATTGTGTTTGTTGGTCATCAAGATACTTGTTCATCTTGATTCTTAGTTTTTGTTGGATCTTGTTGTTTCTTGTTTATTTGTGATCAAAATAGCATGAATAACATTCTGCCTTTGAGTGCTTTTGATTGATCATGAGTATTTCTTCATGTTCTAGTTTCGGTCTTTGAGTCAAAATTAGAGCTTTATTTTCTTTACTTAAATCAAGTGTTTATTTGTTAATTGTATGTTACTGGGACGTGTTCAACATTGTTATTAAGTTATTTGTGTTAAAAAAAAAAAAGGAATCAGGTCAGATTTGAAAAAAAAAATAAAAATCAGGTCAGATTTGACTATGTGAGATTTATTGACATATCTTGTCTTTCTATTGTTGAATACGTGCAATTAGTGTTGTTTCCATAAGTATTATTCAAATGTCCCTAATGGGTGTGGCTTGGTGGTGTAGGGTCTAGGATCTCACCTTGAGGTTCTGGGTTCGAATCCAGGGGGTGCACTTCTTGTAAGAGCCTGGGACAGCCGGTAGTTTTACCTGCGCCGCGGCCCAGAATGGGTGGTTTGGTGGCGGGGTTTCCATCGTTTCCAAAAAAAAAAAAAAATTATTCATATCAACTTTGCAAAAATCAGAATTGACATCATTCATCTTGGGATTTGCGTGAACTTGCTTATTTGCATTCCTGTGATCTTAGTGCAATCTTGTGAGTTTGAGTGAAAAGAAAGAGTGTTTGAGTGCATTGGTGATGAAAGTGAGTGAATGAATGATGAAATGAAGTTGATAATTGTCGTGAGTTATACATAGTGTACCTTTGCTGATTTATGTTGTTAATGTTGAAGAATCAAGTGAAGTGAGGTTGAGTGCACCAAAATTGCACTAATTTCGTGTATATCCAAGCAAGTTTTACTTGCTACCTCTTGAAATATTGATATTTGCATTGTATTTCATTTGCTTTGTATACACTTGTGAGTGTGAGAGGCAAAAGAAAGGAGTAAAAAGAGAAAAGAGTAAAAAAAAAAGAAAAAAAAAAGAGTAAGTGAGACAAAACAGTAGAGAGTGATTACAAGATTGGCTAAGTGTCACATTGAGTGCTTGCTTGTTTGTTTGCGCATTTCGCTAACTCATTTTTTTTCTTATTCCGTGCTCTTTAGCTTAAGTTTCTTTGATTGAGTCTTCGTGATTACTATTCTTATTCGCATTATTCCACCTATCCTATATATATTATTGGTTCTTGTTGTTTATGCTAGCTTGAAGATTACACATTGTTGTGAACTTTGGGTAAGTCATATTCACATCATATTGAGTGTAAACACGAGTGGAGTGATACATATTGAGTGTAAACACGAGTGAAGTGATACATATTTGAGTGTAACACACGTGAGCTTGTGAGATTGTGAGGTTGTGAGGATATCTAATTATTTTCACATATTGTTACTTCTAATCTGTTTGTTGAAGCTTTGAGATGGAAGGTACTAGTTTGACGGTGGATGAGAAACTTGAGGCTTTAGAAAGGAAATTAATGGATATGATGGAAAACATGAATGATGCTTTTGATAAGCTGTCCAGGGAAGTAGAGAGTAATCAAACAGGCAGTGTTCCCAGACCACCACCTCGACATATACCACCACCTCAGAATGTGGCACCACGACGGGTACCACCAAATGAAGAAGAAGCTGAAAATGAGTTTGATGATTCTGATGATCTTAATGATGTGGAGGAGAGATTTCAGCCAGGGCCTGATAGGAGGCATAATAGGAGGTTTGATAGGAGGAATGATAGGAGGGATAGGCGGTTTGATGGTAGAGGTGCATTTGATGATAACGCGTGAGGATTATGACAGGAGGGGTTACGGTAGACATGGTGATGTTGATGGTGATTTGAGCAGCATCAAGATCAAAATACCAAACTTCCAAGGCAAGAATGATCCAAAAGCATATTTAGAGTGGGAGAAGAAAATAGAATTGATTTTCAATTGTCATCATTACTCAGATGAGAAGAAGATCAATCTAGCACTCATGGAATTCACAGATTATGCTATGATTTGGTGGGATCAGATTGTCACCAACCGAATGAGGAATTATGAGAGGCCAATTCAGACATGGGAAGAACTTCGAGGTCTCATGAGGAAACGATTTATACCCACCCATTACTACCGAGAGTTGTATCAGAAACTACAATATTTGTATCAGGGGACCAAAAGTGTAGAGGATTATTATACTGAGATGGAGGTTGCCATGATCAGGGCCAATGTAGTGGAGGATGCAAAGGCTACTATGGCACGGTTTTTAGGGGGCTTGAACAGAGAGATTGCCAACATGGTGGAGTTACATCATTATGTTGATTTGGAGGATATGCTTCACATGGCTGTCAAGGTAGAAAGGCAACTCAAGAAGAAGTCTACATCCAGATTTGGTACTCAGACTACTTCTACATGGAAGGGGAAATGAGTTCCTAATGATCGACGGGATGGAGGCTTTAACAAGCCAAGAGCTGAACCTGCTGCCAAGGGTAAAGAAGTTGCAGAACAAAGCAAGGCTAGAACGAAACCTGAAGGTACAACACCAAAGACAAAGGACATCAAGTGTTTCAAGTGTTTGGGCATGGGACACTATTCTTCACAGTGCCCCAACAGGCGCACCTTAGTGATTGATAAGAAGAGTGGTGAAGTACATTCTACTGACAGTGAGGTTGAGGTTGATGATGATGAGCCTGAGATTGAGGATACTAGTGACAAAGAGGGAGCTGCATACCCGCTGGATAACTTGTCCTTAGTTGTCAAGCGTGTTTTGAGTGCACAAATTGTTGAGGATGAGAGTGATCAACAGAGGGAGAACATATTTCATACCAGATGCCGTGTGAATGGTAAAGGGTGTAGTATGATCATTGACGGGGGCAGTTGTGCTAATGTCGCAAGTACGGCTTTAGTTGAGAGGTTGGGATTAGATTGCTTGAAGCATCCCAAGCCTTATAAGTTGCAGTGGTTAAATAATTGTGGCGAGATAAAGGTGACAAAGCAGGTGTTATTGAGCTTTACCATTGGGCCATACACGGATGATGTCCTATGTGATGTGATACCGATGCATGCATGACATATTCTTTTGGGCAGGTCGTGGCAGTTTGATAGGAAAGTTATTCACGATGGGTTCAAGAATAAGTATTCCTTTCAACATAAGGGAAAACCCATTACCTTGTACCCACTCACACCAAAGCAAGTCCATGAGGATCAAGTCAAGTTGCAACTTGAGAGAGATAGAGAGATAGAGAGTGCAAACACAGCCTTGGGGAAAACACATGAGGGGAGTGTGACCGAACCTAGTAAGGAAAATAAGGCAAAGGCCGTGAGTGTTTCCAAGGGGAGTGTGAGTGAACTTAAGGGGGAAACAAAAGGGCGAGTGAAAAAAAGCTTTTACATGGGTGAAGGTGAAGCAAGAAAAGCTTTTAAGGCTAGCAAGCTTATGCTTTTGTTGGTCTACAAGGAACACCGTATTTGTATTGCTAACACTGACCTTTTGCTTCCTGTGTCCATTTCATCTCTTTTGCAAGAATTTAGTGATGTGCTGACAGAGGACATTCCTAGTGGGATTCCACCCATTAGAGGTATTGAGCACCAGATAGATTTCTTACCTGGCGCAGTCATTCCCAACAGACCAGCCTACCGAAGCAATCCGGAGGAGACAAAGGAACTTCAGAAACAAGTGAGGGAGTTGATGGAGAAAGGGTATGTTAGAGAAAATATGAGTCCATGTGCGGTACCAGTTCTTCTAGTTCCTAAGAAAGATGGGTCGTGGCGTATGTGCATTGATTGTCGAGCGATCAACAATATAACGGTAAAGTATCATCACCCTATTCCTAGACTAGATGACATGTTGGATGAATTGCATGGTTCCAAAGTTTTTAGTAAGATTGATTTAAAGAGTGGATACTATCAAATTCGCATGAGAGAGGGAGATGAGTGGAAAACTGCATTTAAGATCAAGTATGGCTTGTATGAATGGTTAGTTATGCCATTTGGTCTTACAAACGCACCTAGCACATTTATGAGATTAATGAATCATGTTATGCGTGCTTTTATAGGTAAGTTTGTTGTAGTTTATTTTGATGACATCTTAGTTTACAGTAAAACATTAAATGAGCATGTTACACATTTGAAGCATGTTCTTGAAGTGTTGAGACAGGAAAAACTGTATGCTAACTTTGGTAAGTGCACTTTTTGTATGGATAGGATTGTTTTCCTTGGTTTTATTGTAAGTGCAGATGGCATCGAAGTTGATGTAGAGAAGGTGAAGGCGATTCAGGATTGGCCTACACCAACGACAGTGACAGAATTTAGAAGCTTCCATGGATTAGCAAGCTTCTACCGCAGATTTGTTAAAGACTTCAGTAGTATTGCTGCACCACTAACTGAAGTAGTGAAGAAAACTGTTGGTTTCAAATATGGAGAAGAGCAGGAGCGTGCATTCCAGGATCTTAAAATGAAGTTATGTAGTGCACCAGTTTTGGCGCTACCCAATTTTGAAAAGACATTTGAGATTGAGTGTGATGTCCGAAATAGGCATTGGAGTTGTTCTTATGCAAGAAAAGCGACCAATAGCTTACTTTAGTGAGAATCTGAATGGAGCAGTTTTGAGGTACCCCACATATGACAAAGAGTTGTATGCGCTAGTGAGAGCCCTTGAGACTTGGCAGTATTATCTGTGGCCTCGAGAATTTGTGATCCATACTGATCATGAATCATTGAAGCACTGAAAGGCCATGGTAAGTTGAACAAACGACACGCAAAGTGGTTGGAGTTCATTGAGACATTTCCATACGTAATTCGCTACAAACAAGGTAAGGAAAACATTGTCGCTGATGCACTATCGCGAATGTATGCTTTACTTACTTCATTGAGTGCAAGAATGCTTGGGTTTGAATTTATTAAAGAACTTTATGCAAATGATACTGACTTTAGTACCATCTTTGCTGCATGTGAAAAGTCTACCTTTAATAAATTCTATCAACATGACTGGTTTCTGTTTAGGGAGAATAGATTATGCATTCCTGTTTGTAGTATGAGTGAGTTGTTAGTTAGAGAAGCGCATGGGGGAGGTTTAATAGGGCACTTTGGCATTTCTAAGACCTTAGGGGTATTGAGTGAACATTTTTATTGGCCTAAAATGTGGAGAGATATTGAGCGTTTGTGTGATAAATGCTTGATTTGCAAAAAGGCTAAATCTAAGGTTATGCCTCATGGGTTGTATACACTGTTGCATGTACCTAGTGAGCCGTGGGTAGATGTATCAATGGACTTTATATTGGGTTTACCTAGGACTAGGCATGGTAGAGATTCCATCTTTGTAGTGGTTGATAGGTTCAGTAAGATGGCACACTTTATAGCATGTCATAAAATTGATGATGCCACTAACATTGCTTACTTATTCTTTAGAGAAGTGGTACGACTCCATGGAATTCCACGGAGTATAATTTCAGATCGTGATGTTAAATTCCTTAGTCACTTTTGGAAAGTTTTATGGGGTAAGTTAGGAACAAAACTTTTGTATTCTACTACTTGTCATCCCCAAACTGATGGACAGACTGAAGTGGTTAATAGGACTTTGACTCAGTTATTGCGTAATATTGTCTCTAAGAACTTGCAAACTTGGGAGGATTGTTTGTCTTTTGTTGAATTTGCATATAATCGTAGCATTCATTCTTCCACATCTTATTCACCATTTGAAATTGTTTATGGTTTTCAACCACTAACTCCATTAGATTTGTTACCATTGCCTGTTGATGAGCATGCATGGTTAGATGGAAAAAAGAAAGCTGATTTGGTGAAACACATACATGAGAAAGCAAGAGAGCACATACAACGAAACAATGAACAATATGATTCTCATGCCAATAATGGAAGAAAACATGTGGTATTTCAACCTGGAGATTGGGTTTGGGTACACATGCGAAAGGAAAGATTTCCTGAACAGCGTAAATTCAAGCTACAACCGAGAGGGGATGGTCCATTTCAAGTCTTGGAACGGATTAATGACAATGCATACAAGCTGGATTTACAAGGTGAGCATATTGTGTTTGCGATATTTAATGTTTATGACTTAACTCTTTTTGATGCAGGTACAGATTCGAGGTCGAATCCTTTTCAAGAGGAAGGGAATGACATGAATCCAACAACTCAAGGAACATTAGATCCTTTGCAATTGCCAACAGGTCCAATCACACGCCAAAGAGCTAAGAAGATCAGAGACGCAATGGCGGGGCTAGCGCAGAATGCCTTGGTCGAGTGTGATAGACAACTCCGGGGCATATTGGCGTCACATGAGGGCTTCAATGGAGTGGGTCCAAAGCTATTTCACTTGACCCAAGTCATACCAAAGTAACGCACCAGCAATCTTGAAGCCGAGTATATTTTTAACAGATCAAGCCGATTCAAGCCCGACACTAAATATTCAGCCAAGACAAGACTTATTGGACTTTATGACACTTCATTATGCCTTTATACATGGAAGCCACGAATTTGGAGGACTTTTGGTGCAAGGAAACAACTTTAAACAAATTTGGAAAAGTTTTCCACATTTGTTGACTTTTATGATTTTGTGTTTTTACTTTAGACTTTTTTGGCAAAGTTATTTATTAAGTCTTTATTTGTTATTGATTAAGTCTTTGTTTCTTTTGACTTTGTGTTTGTTATTAAATATCTATTAAGGGCATGGCCATTTAATAGCCATTAGTTAGCAACTTAGGGTGTTTTGGTCATTTTGCACCCATTAGGGTTTCTTTCATTGTACTATTTAAACTCATTTAATCTTAATGAGAAGCTAATCACCAAATTTCGAATTTCATCTTCATTTTGAAGTCTTGGCTATTGCCTAAATTGCTTAAGGGAGGGATTCCCCTTATCTTATGCAATCGACTTATCTAAGGCGTGGCAACTTTAGTGGCCTAATAATGCTAGCGGGAGAGAGGAAAATGAGAGATTTGTTCTAGGAACAATTTGTTAAATATCCATCCGCATATCATTATTATTTATTTCGCGCCTTATTATGTTTTTAGAATGCATGCTTAAGGGTGTATGATGAGACCTAATCAAAGATAATAAATTGGTTGCCAATTTACGCAAAAACCCTCAATCAAATATTAAGCGTTTTCCTTCTATTTAGTGGTTCTCTCTCAAGATCCAAGATTGGCATTGGTTTGTTGGCCAAAGTCAAGATCAATGTCCATCGCGGATGTGTTTGAGCCATGAAAGCCTTGTTCGATATCGCATGTCTTGGGCAGTTGTGACTTGCTGGCCAAAGTCAAGGTCACTTCTTGTTCATCGACATGGATTACGAAGCTTTCCGACTGTCAATGGGTCACGCTTAACTGAAATCATTAAGCTTGTTGAGCCAAAGTCAAGGCTTAGTTGATTCAGAGGAAAATGTTAGGAAATATATTGGATATTGGATATATGTTTCGGACTTGGAGGTCCACCTACCGGATCTAGGAATTGGATGGGATCTAATTGATCTTAGAGATCTACCTAGTTAAGTTTCATACAGCTTGTTGGCCAAAGTCAAGGTTGTGTGTTATTTAACGGGATCGTAGCCCACTAGGAAACTAGGTTTCCCGAGTACTCAACATAGGATTAGAGGCTCGCCGAAAAATAGTGGGAGGCCAGTATTGAATTTGCAATTTCGTTTAAATATATGCCAAATACGCGCTTTCAAATTATTTTCGTCATTTTATATATTTATATTAGTTGAAATAATATTTTATTATTTTCTTTTAACAGTTGGATTGTACCCGTAATTATTAATTGAATAGTTAGACTATTGCAATTAAGATGGCCGGAAAGATCAATGTTAGGGACATTATCATGGGCGAAAATGTCATTAATGGTGCGAACTTTCCTGACTGGGATATGAACCTCAAGATTGTCATGGGGGCTAAGAAGATGCTCTATAAGATAGAGAGACCTCTCGGGCCTAAGCCCGAAATTGAGCAGCCACTTGAGTTTTGGAATACTCACAGTGATGACAACTCAACTGCTCAATCTGTCATGCTTGCTGCAATGGCCCCACAATTTCGTCGTTAAAACAAGGGATTGGATCCCTACGAAATGATGTTGAAATTGAGGGACCTTCACCGATCTAACCTTAGATCGCAGAAGTATGAATTTTAGAAGAAGCTCTTTCGCTCTTGAATGTTAGAGGGTACATCTGTCGAGCACCATGTGTCGCAGATGATTGCTGACATCGAACAGCTATGTCAGCTAGGCATAACCTTTTAGGCTGAGACTTCCATAGATTTGATCTTACAGTCTCTTTCTGACAGCTGGAGCAGGTTCATCATGAACTACAATATGATGAACCAAGAAAATACTCTTGGAGAGTTGATGGCGATGCTGAAAGAGGTAGAATAAAAGCTTTAAAAGGGCAAGAAGCGCGAGGCGCACTTCGCTTCGACATCTCAGAATGTCAAGGCTTGGCTAAAGGCTTCTAGAGGTGTGAAGAAGAAAAAGAAGAGAAAGGGCAAGGCCAAATCATCAAAGTCGTCTGGGAAGGCAAAAGACAAATCTCAAGATGTCTGCCTACAGTGTGGCAAACGGGGTCACTGGAAGCGTGACTGCCATGAGTACAAGGCGCACATGAAGAAAGTGAAAGCGGGCAAGGCACCAGCTTCAGGTATGTTTGTTATTGAAATAAATATGTCTACTTCTAGTTTTAAAAATTGGATTTTTGATTCTGGTTGTGGTACTCATATATGTACTGATGTGTAGGATCTGCAGATTAGCAGGAGACTGGCTTCAGGAGAGATCGACCTCCGAGTTGGAAATGGGACTAGAGTCACTGTTTTGGCTTTTGGGACCTACATTTTGGAACTGCCCTCGGGGCATGTACTTAATTTATCAGACTGCTATTATGTACCTAGTTTGACTAGAAACATTATATATGTATCTTGTTTAACCCAATGTGGGTATACTAAAGTATTCAGAAACACCAGGTGTTTTGTTTATAAAAATGATTTAGAGATATGTAGTGCTGATGTTAATAATGGTCTTTATATTTTGAATATAAATCAATCTCAAACATATAACATGACAAATAAAATGCTTAAATTAAGTAACAAAGATGAAACTTATATGTGGCAGGGTACTTGGACGAATTTGATCCACATTCATATGACGTTTGCGAATCTTGTTTATTAGGCAAAATGCCTAAAACACCTTTTAGCGGTAAAGGTACACATGCCACCGAACTGTTAGCCCTCATTCATAGTGACGTATGTGGGCCCATGTCTAGCCAGGCTAGAGGTGGATATGAATACTTCGTAACCTTTACGGATGATGCATTGCGTTATGGTTATGTGTATCTTATGAGACACAAGTCGGAAACCTTTGAGAAATTCAAAAAGTTTCGACACGAAGTAGAAAAACATACCGGGAAAAGTATTAAAACATTGCGGTCGGACCGTGGTGGAGAATATTTAAGCAATGAGTTTCTCGATTACTTGAAAGAGTATGGTATTCTTTCACAGTGGACTCCTCCCGGAACACCTCAATTAAACGGTTTGTCCGAACAGAGAAACTGAACTTTGTTGGACATGGTAAGGTGTACGATGAGTCGCACTGAGCTACCAATTTCCTTATGGGGATATGCATTGAACAGTGCAATACTTATTTTGAATAAGGTTCCGTCAAAGTATGTTCAACAAACTCCATATGAAATATGGACAGAAAAGAAACCGGGTTTCTCATTCCTGAAGATTTGGGGATGTTGGGCATACGTTAAACGTTTGGATGGTACCAAACTAGAACCCAAATAAGATAAGTGCCTATTTGTAGGTTATCCTAGGGAAACCAAATGATATTACTTCTACAACCCACAAGAGAACAAGGTATTTGTTGCTCTACATGCGGTTTTCCTCGAAAAAGAATTCCTAAATGCATTAGTAAGTGGGAGGAAAGTAGAACTCGATGAAAATCGTAGTGATACTGTTCCTAGCACCGACTACCAAACGGAACACGAACAGTTCATCAGGGATGAAACTGTACCATAATCTTCTAATACACAAGAACCGCGTAGATCGGAGAGAGTCAGAAAACAACCTGAGAGGTATGGGTTTCTGATCTCACCTCACGTAGATATTAATCTTATTGAGGATAATGAGCCGACTACGTATGATGAAGTGATACAATATATCGACTCCGCTTTATGGAAAGAATCCATGAAGTTCGAAATGGATTCCATGTATACCAACCAAGTTTGGACACTGGTTGATGCACCAGAAGGTGTAAAGCCTATTGGTTGTAAATGGGTCTTCAAGAAGAAGACTGACATGGATGGCAACATAAAAACGTACAAAGCTAGGCTTGTAGCGAAAGGATATCATCAACGACATGGTGTCGATTACGACGAAACTTTTTCACCTGTTGCCATGATTAAATCTATTCGGTTACTTGCTATTGCTGCATATTTCGATTATGAAATATGGTAAATGGACGTCAAAACCACTTTCCTTAACGGAAACCTTTTGGTGGATGTTTATATGCAACAGCCTGACGGTTTTGTCGTACCAAAACATGCAAACAAGGTTTGCAAGTTAAATCGATCCATTTATGGATTGAAGCAAGCATCGCAAACTTGGAACCAATGTTTTGATGAGATCATAAAAGAATATGATTTCGTTCAAAACGAGGATGATCCTTGTGTATATAAGAAGGTCAGTGGGATCACACTGACATTCATTGTCCTTTACGTTGATGATGTATTACTTATTGGCAATGACATTCCCATGCTACAATCGGTGAAAGCTTGGCTTTCATTAAAATTCTCCATGAAAGATCTGGGAGAAGCAGCTTTTATTCTAGGAATAAGGATCTACCGGGATAGATCTAGAAAGCTGCTTGGACTCTCCTAGAGCTCGTATATTGACAAAGTGTTGAAGAGATTCAACATAGATCAGTCTAAGAGGGGACTGTTGCCAGTGTCACATGGCGTATCTCTATCTAAGGACATGTGTCCTAAAACTCAAGATGAGAGAGCCAACATGAGTTGGATCTCGTTCGCTTCTGCAGTCGGATCGATCATGTATGCCATGATATGTAAGCGGCCTAATGTCTCGTTTGCTTTGAGCATGTGTAGTCGCTATCAGGCCGATCCAGGTGATGGTCACTGGGTTATAGTTAAGAACATCATTAAGTATCTTAGACGAACTAAGGAAGCTTTCTTAATCTATGGAGATGGAGAACTTGAGGTAACTGGGTTTACCGATGCAAGTTTCCAAACCGATAAGGACGACTGTAAGTCACAATCCGGGTACATATTTTGTTTGAATAACGGAGCAGTGAGCTGGAAATCTTCCAAGCAAGAGATTGTTGCCGATTTAACAACAGAAACGGAATATATCGCTGCAGCTGAGGCAGCAAAAGAGGCAGTTTGGATCCGTAAATTCCTAATTGGATTAGGAGTAGTTCCGTTAGTAGCTGAGCCTGTTCCTTTGTATTGTGACAATAATGGGCTATAGCGCAGCTAAGGAACCGCGATCTCATTAATGATCCAAACATGTACTTTGACGTTTCTATCTGATTCGTGAGATCATATATCGTGGCGATGTGAAGATCGAGAAGGTCGCATCAGATGAAAACATTGCAGATCCGCTGACGAAGGTTATTTCTCAGTAAAAGTTTGAGCGACATGTACATAGTTCAGGTGTTAGATACTTGAGTGATTGGCTATAGGCCAAGTGGGAGATTGTTGGACAATTATGACCCATAACATCACTATTTGTAAAAGACATTGTGGTTTTTGTACAAAATAACTATGTGCCAAAGGAAATTGCTATTTTTTCATTTTGTAATTAGATTACTTGAATATATAAATGATAAAAGTCCTTATGATTAGTTCTGGATTAATAAGATATGAGACAGTATCAATACACGTAAGGTTTAATCATTAAATATCCATAGTCGTAGTATTATCGAGACTGGACATCGATAATGCGGAATAGACTAGTATTGCACCTGTGCGCGTTATGGAAGCGTAACGGCATAGTTCTCATATATTTGGGTATTGGATACTCATGCAAGTGTAATAGGAGGATCTGTTTACCGATGGTACGAAAACAGTTTTGCTCTGGATAGACCCCTCGGAATCCCATTGGTAGTATGACTATGTGTCTATGGGAATCCGAATCAGGGTAGGTGTATTTGGTCTTAACCTGAGACTTGCATCGCTAATACTTGCGATAATCAGTACGCTTTGGTTTTGGTCGTCCGGGGCTTTAACATGTTATGTGTACGCCTCTTCTGGGTTTATTGAGAATCGTAGTGTATTGGGTGTGATGTCAAGATGGAAGTGTCACTTCAGTCATATGGAGATGATGATCACGTAGGATACAAAACTGGTACTCTAATATGTTGCAATTATCGAGATAATATGACAAGGTCATGATTATCCGATTAAAGAGACTATTTGCTAGTGATCCGATATATGCTTCGTACGGGGCAGACACAATTCCAGCCCCAGGCCTAGCATGTGACATCCGATACTGGATCGTTATACGTAATACTTAGTATACTACGCTTGATAAAGATTATGTATTCCTTAAAAGAATTTTTTTGGAGAATTGGGTAGGCACGATGTTTTGCTAGAAGCCAACCATGTCTTCTAAATTGGTAATAATATGGTACGGGGTACGTACATGTTCGGATAGTCCGACGACCGTATTTACTGCCAACATATCCAGGAATCTCATGGGTCGCTTCCCAAAGATTCACCGATGACATTTGACTCGAACATAATTAATTTGAGATTAATTATGAGAGAGAAAAAATTAATCTAGGATTAATTGCGGCAAGAATTTATCTGGGATAAAATTCATATAGTAGAGAGAGAACGATTAATTTGGAATTAATCGATTAAATAATATATTCGATATAGTAATTGAAATTAAATTTCAATGTGAAATTAAAATTGGATTTTAATTCGGGCAAATGAATTAATTTAGAATTAATTCGTAAGTGACTTTAATAATAATTTTGCAGGCATAATTATTTGTTTAAATTATATTTAATTATGTCGCAACGGAAAATTCATTAATTTGGAATTAAACGAACCCGGGCCCGAGCGAAGTTGCGTGTTGGATTGTTTGACTTAAATTTGGAATTTACTAGTGGTGGGATCTAGTTGACTTACATCAACTAGTTTGACTAGTGATGGAAGTGGTTAAGGTTGAGTGAAAGAATTAGATTGCTTCTTCAACACACTAACCAATCTCAACACACTTTGTTTATTTTAATCATTTGGAATGACATATATCAAATTGGATTTTGGTAAATGGTAATAGATTTTAGAAAACAAATACAAAAAAAAAAAATCACTCTCTCTCTGACATGATCCAGGCCGACAACAAAGCAAAAGACCTATTACAAGTACCAGAAGGGCCAATTACGAGACAGAGGACCAAAAGACTCAGAGAAGCAATGGCGGGATTAGTTCGGAGTTTTATGGTCGACTGCAACAAACAAATAGATACACATGTGGGCTTCGATGGAAAGGGCCCAAAGCCATTTCACTTGGCCCAAATCAGTTTAGAATAAAGCTTCCTAGGCATTTGAAGACTTAAAGACTTGGTATTTTTGTAATTTCGTATTTAGGGGCATTGTTGTCTTTATGCCTTTAGGGTTTCTTTTGTATCACTATTTAAGCTTTCTTTCTTTTTCATTTTGGGACAATCAACGAAATTTATAAAACTCAAAAGCTTAAAGCTTTGGCTATGGCTATGGCCGAATTCTTGTAAGGGAGGGATTCCCCTTTTCAAGTTTGAATCGACTTATCTAAGTTTTGGAAAACTTGGTGGCGTCTCCATTGCTAGCAAAACACTACAAGGATTCATCCTAAAGGTTCTCAAGGGCAAGTTCTTTGTGGGTCTTCTTTGTGGCCTTGGAAGGGTTTTGTTTCTACAAAATCATATTCGCGGTTCTTGGGGTTCTGTCCGTTGCTTGGGGTTTGCTTGGATTTCGAATCCAAGTGGGTTTTTTGTCATTTGGTATCTAGAGCTCAGGGTTCCAAGGTCTGATTTTTCCTATCTTTTCTTTTGTTTGATTCTGTTTTTATTTTCGTTCTTGTTATTTTCGTTTCAGTTCTTGTTGGATCTTGTTTCTGTTTTCGTTTTGTTTATTTCTGGATCTGATTTTGTTGTGTTTTGCATATCAGTTCATCTTTTATCATTTTCCAGTTCAGGGTTTTTTGTTCTGTTCTTCATATCAGTTCGTCATATATTTTCTGTTCTTTAGCATATGTTGAAGAAATAAGCATGTTCTTTGGCGGCTGTGTGATTTATTTCTAAAACCCTAGTGAAATTTGAAATCTGACTTTGAATTCAGACCCTGAAATCAGACTCTAAAAACTTAGCCTTTGAAATCTGTCTCTGAAATCAAACCCTGAAGATTAGCCTCTGAAAATCAGACTCTGAAATCAGACCCTGAAAATAACCTCTGAAATCAGACCCTGACCAGTAGCCTCTGAAGTCAGACACTGAATAGTAACCTCTGAAATCAGACCCTGACCAATAGCCTCTGAAATCAGACCCTGAAAATTAACCTCTGAAATCAGACACTGACCAGTAGCCTCTGAAATCAAACCCTGACCAGTAGCCTCTAAAATCAGACCCTGAAAACCAGCCTCTGAAATCAAAACCTAAATCAGCCTCTGAAATCAGAACCACAGTATCAGCATCTGACGTTATAAAAAAAAAGAGTAAAAAAGTGAAATTTTTTGGTTGAATTTAGTTTGTTCCATATTATCATTTAGGTGCCCGTGGAGGGTATCCCATCAAAATTTCTATAGCGGTGCCAAATTTTCTCCCAAAATTGCATACGACCGTGAATTTGCATACTTATTTTTTTCCATTGTGCTAATTGTTCACTTCTTTATTCCAAATACTCTAGTTTAAGTATTATTGATTGAGTCTTCGTCGTTGCTATTCCTGTTCGCTTTTTGTTTCCACCTGTCCCATATATATTATTAGACCTTTGTGTTTCATGCTGGCTTGAGGACTACATTTAGTTTGTATTCTTGGATTGAGTGTGATTCACATTTGAATTGAGGACGAACTCAAGAGTGGTAAAAGCAGTGATTGTGAGCACAGTATCGGGTAAAAGCCAATAGAGTGCAAACACGAGTGGAGTGATATCATTCGAGTGTAAACACGTGAGATTGTGAGGATTTACATATTTGCTTTACTTTCTTGTTATTTCTAATCTGTTTGTTTAGTGTTGAGATGGCAGGTCTAACCACTGATGAAAAGCTTGAGGCTTTGGATAGGAAATTTACAGATATGATGGAGAACATGAATACTGCTTTGGAGAGATTGACCAAGAGTGTAGAGAGTATTCAAACTGGTAGCGGTCCCAGAGCACCACCACCCCATCATATACCACCACCTCAGAATGTACCACCACCTCCTAATGTGCCACCTCGACGTGTACCACCACAGTATGTACCACTAGATGAAGAGGAAGCTGAAAATGAGTTTGATGATTCTGATGGTCTTGATGATGTGGAGGAGAGATTTCAGCCTGGGCATGATAGGAGGCCTAATATGAGGTTTGATAGGAGGAATGATATGAGGGATATGCGATTTGATGATAGAGGTGCATTTGATGCCAGAATATGGGATTATGATAGGAGGGAATATGGTAGATGAGGAGATGTAGATGGTGATCTAGGTAGCATCAAGATCAAGATACCAACATTTCACGGCAAGAATGATCTTGAAGCTTATTTAGAATGGGAAAGGAAAATATAATTGATTTTCAAATGTCATCACTACTCAGACGAGAAGAAGATCAATCTGGCAGCGATTGAGTTTACCGATTATGCAATGATTTGGTGGGATCAGCTTGTCACTACTCGGAGGAGAAATTATGAGAGGCTGGTTCAGACATGGGCAGAACTTAGAGGTCTTATGAGAAAAAGATTTATTCCCAGCCATTACTATAGGGAATTGTATCAGAAACTACAACATCTGTATCAGGGGACCAAAAGTGTTGAGGACTATTACACAGAGATGGAAGTTTCCATGATCAGGGTAAATGTAGTTGAGGATGCAGAAGCTACTATGGCACGATTTCTAGGGGGCTTGAATAGAGAGATTGCAAACATGGTGGAGTTGCATCACTATGTTGATTTGGAGGATATGTTTCACATGGCTATCAAGGTAGAAAGGCAACTCAAGAAAAGGTCAACATCCAGATTTGGTACTCATGCTACTTCTGCATGGAAGGGAAAATGGGTTCCGAATGAGAAGCGAGATGGAGGCTTTGACAAGCCTAGAGGCGAGTTCAGTGTAGGCTTTAATAAGCCTAGGGCCAACCTAGTGCCAAGGGTAAAGAGGCTGCAGAACCGAGCAAAACTAGACCAAAACCTGAGGGTGCAGCTGCTAGAACTAAGGATGTCAAGTGTTTCAAGTGTTTGGGCATGGGACACTATGCTTCACAATGTCCCAATAGGCGTACCTTAGTGATTGATAAAAAGAGTGGAGAGGTGTACTCTATCGATAGTGAGGTCGAGGAGGAGATGCCAGAGTTAGAGGATGCTAGTGACCATGAGGGAGCTGCATACCCGCTGAATAACTTATCCTTAGTTGTCAAGCGTGCTTTGAGTGCACATGTTGTAGAGGATGAGAGTGTGTAGCAGAGGGAGAACATATTCCATACTAGGTGTCGTGTGAATGGCAAGGGATGTAGTATGATCATAGATGGGGGCAGTTGTACTAATGTTGCTAGCACAACTTTGATTGAGCGATTGGGGTTAAGTTGCTTGAGACACCTGAAGCCTTACAAGTTGTAGTGGTTAAATGATTGTGTGGAAATAAGTGTGACAAAACAGGTATTGTTGAGCTTTACCATTGGGCCATACACAGATGATGTCCTATGTGATGTGATACCGATGCATGCAGGACATATTCTTTTGGGCAGGCCGTGGCAGTTTGATAAGAAGGTTATTCATGATGGGTTCAAGAACAAGTACTCTTTCCAGCATAAGGGAAAACCCATTACATTATACCCACTTATACCTGCACAAGTCCATGAAGATCAGGTTAAGTTGCAATTTAGGCGTGACAAAGAGAGAGCGAAGGGAAACACCACCTTGGGTGAGACTAGTGAGAGTGGTGTATCTGGTGAGAAAAATAAGGCCAAGGCCGTGGGAGTTCCCAAGGGGAGTGTGAGTGAACGTGAGGGGGAAACAAAAGGGAGAGTTAAAAAGAGTTTCTACATGGGTGAGGGTGAAGCGAGGAAAGCGTTCAAGGCTAGCAAGCTCATGCTATTGTTAGTCTATAAGGAGCCTCATATTTATTTTACTAACTCTGACCCTTTGCTTCATGTGTCTATTTCATCTCTTTTGCAGGATTACAGTGACGTACTGACAGAGGACATACCTAGTGGGCTTCCACCCATTAGAGGTATTGAACACCAGATAGACTTCATACCTAGAGCAGTCATTCCTAACAGACCGGCTTATAGGAGCAATCCTGAGGAGACAAATGAGCTACAAAGGCAAATACGTGAGTTGATGGACAAGGGGTATATAAGGGAAAGCATGAGTCCTTGTGTAGTACCAGTACTTCTAGTTCCTAAGAAAGATAGGATATGGCGTATGTGCGTTGATTGCCGAGCTATCAACAATATTACGGTAAAGTATCGTCACCCCATTCCTAGACTAGATGACATGTTGGATGAATTGCATGGTTCCAAAATTTTTAGTAAGATTGATTTAAAGAGTGGATACCATCAAATTCGCATGAGAGAGGGAGATGAGTGGAAAACTGCATTTAAGACTAAGTATGGCTTGTATGAATGGTTAGTTATGCCATTTGGTCTTTCAAACGCACCTAGCACATTTATGAGATTGATGAATCATGTTATGCGTACATTTTTAGGTAAGTTTGTTGTGGTTTATTTTGATGACATCTTAGTTTACAGTAAAACAGTAGACGAGCATGTTATGCATTTGAAGCATGTTCTTGATGTGTTAAGGCAAGAAAAACTGTATGCTAACTTTGATAAGTGCACTTTTTGTATGGATAGAATTGTTTTCCTTGGATTTGTTGTGAGTGCAGATGGCATCGAGGTAGATTTAGAAAAGGTGAAGGCAATTCAGGATTGGCCAACACCAACAACAGTGACAGAAGTCAGAAGCTTCCATGGATTAGCAAGCTTCTACCGTAGATTTGTTAAGGACTTCAGTAGGATTGCAGCACCATTGACTGAAGTAGTGAAGAAGACTGTTGGCTTCAAATGGGGTGAAGAGCAGGAGCGTGCATTCCAGGATCTGAAAATAAAGTTGTGCAGTGCACCAGTCTTGGCACTACCTAACTTTGAGAAGACATTTGAGATTGAGTGTGATGCATCCGGGATAGGCATTGGAGCGGTTCTTATGCAAGAAAAGCGACCAATAGCTTCAAGTAAGTAGGTAAGTTTTAAGATATCAGAGTAGCGCAGCAAAAACGTATGAAACTTGACTTAGTAAAGAATACATAAATTTGTTGATTATGTTATAAATCTTAAGGTGTGAATAGTTTATGGTGTGTATAAAAAATAAATAGAAAAAACTAGCAGTAAGTAATGTATATGTAAAATGAATAAAGAGATATTTAGTTAATTCAGATTTCGTATATGTTTGCATGGTCAGATAGACAACTCAGGATAATATAGAACACGGAATTCAGAATTTGTGTGTGCTTGATACTCAAGGAAATGGGCGTAGTTACTTACTGAGTCTTATGACTTACACAACAACAGTTTGTTTGAGTTTTGCAAGTTGGTGACCTGACCGGTCGACCACAGGCACTAGAGTTTGAGGAGCCAGATAGCAGCGTTGCAGTCAGCCAGTCACCAGGTCTTGGGAGTATCAGAGTCTAGTTGAATAAGCGTAATTGTAAAAGCAATTGAGTTGTATAGTATAGTTGTAAAAGTTTATGTTTATGCGTATTTCCGGGCATGAAGCCCAATTATATTTTGTCTTGAGTAGTTTATGTAAGTGATATATTGTGTTGGGCCCTATAGGTTGTATTGAGGTGCTGGACTTTGATCCAGGTTGCATGACTCTTAGCAGAGGTCATGTCGAATATTCGTCAGAGTCAGAGGCTTATGGAGTCAGGATTAGACTGTCTCCTGCCGGTAGCATCCTGGCTTAGGCGGGATGTTACAAAGATGGTATCAGAGCAGAGGTTATAGAGTGTCGGTGACTGCAGCTGCTAGCTATTCGACTGTCTTAGTAAGTGTATGATTTGTTTAGACCATATCAGTTTTTACTACTATTATCTCTAAGAACTTAAAAACGTGGGAGGATTGTAGGTTCTCAACAGAATGGGATGTTGATGTAAGCACACGGAAACAGAATGCTCTCAACCTTCCCTCCCTCTCGGCGTTTCCCGTCCTGGATCGCCGTGATTCTTTAAAAAACCATTGTTTCTCTCAAATCGGCTCTGGGTCTTCTGATTTACCACGTGCCTTTCACCTCTCTTTTCCCGGTTATCTTCTTAGATCTATTTTCATTTTCGTTTTCCCCTTTTTTTCTCAGATCGATTTGGTTTTCTTTCTTTCCGTTCCCCCCTTTTTTTTTTCTCCTTCCCCTTTACCTCGCATTTTCTGCTCTCCTTGTTTTCTTCCTCACCAGCCTTTCTTTATGCCTCCGTCTGGTATCTCTGTTCTGGGGCCGCGGCTCCCTGGTGCTGGCCGCAAAGCTGTTAGGGCAGTCTCTATGGCCGCTAACACTTTGTCTCCTGTGAATCTTGACTCTGTTCGATTGATGCCTTCGACGGGTTATGTCAGCTCTTCTTCGGTCTCAGATCCAGCGCCGGCGTCCGTGACATGTGTCAAGCCTTATGCTTCAGAAGGTGGTCCTGCTGGAAGTTTGGGTCTTTGCCGGTCTGGATATGGCGCTCCCTCTGAGTCAGTCAGCGTTGCTGGTACCTCTGGTATTGACAGTGTTGGTACTTCTATTGGCTGTTTGGTCGATGGTGAGGTGAGTTTGAAGAATGAACGACGTTTGGGTTTTGATTCTGGTACTGATGGTGTAGTTGTTTGTGATTCGGGTCTTGGAAATGTAGATGGTCTTGCCGGCTGTTTGAGTTCTTGTAAGTCTGGATTTGGGTTACAATCTGTTTGCTCTGCTTGTGCTTCTGAACATGGTGTTATAGGGAGCTCTGTTGGCAGTTTGGTTGCTGGGGATGTGGGTTTGGTAGATGAGGTTTGTTTGGTTTCTGGCATTGGCGTTGATAGGGGTTTTATAGGTTCTGGTCCTGGTATTGTCGGAGGTCTGAGTGTTTGTGGTGCTGCGGTTGGCAGTGATTATGGTCTTTGTAGAAATGGTAAACCGGTTGGGGTTGTTGGTTCTTCTAAATTGGTTTGTGTTTCTGGTCTTGAGATTGATGGGGGAATTGTAGGTTCTGAATCTGTTCTTGGCGCCGTTGGTAGCGCTGCTGGTGGCTTGAAGTTTAATGTCTCTGGTTTGGGTGTATCTCCTGGGCCTGATGGTGTTGTTAGTGTGTCTAGACCTGGTGGTGTAGGGGGGTCTGCTAGCAGTTTGGACTCTGGGGCAGTGGAGGTGAAGAATGGTTTGGAGATTGGCGTGAATTCAGGGCCTCTGATTGTGCTTCTCTTGTGGATCGTATTATTCTTCGTGCCAAGAGTTGGAGTAGTAAGTTTCTCTCTTATGCAGGTCGGCTTCAGCTTATTAAGTCAGTTTTGTTCTCCATTCAAGATTATTGGTCTTCTTTATTTATTCTTCCTAAGTCTGTTGTGAGGAAGGTGGAGACGATTCTACGCTCTTTCCTTTGGAATGGTAGTGCGCTCACCTCTTCTGGGGCGAGAGTGGCTTGGAGCAAAGTTTGTTTACCTCTTCAGGAGGGGGAGCTGGGGATAAAGAGTTTGGATTCTTGGAATAGAGCGGCTATTGTTAAACATATTTGGTTTCTTTGTTCTGGCCAGGTTTCCTCATGGTCGAGTTGGGTTCACTCTTATTTGTTGCGGGGTAGAAGTTTTTGGGAGATCCCTTGTCCTTTAGATTGCTCTTGGAGTTGGCGTAAGATCTTGGAGCTTCGTTCTTGGTCCCGTCGGCGGATGAGAGTGAGGATTGGGAATGGTGAGAAGACGTTATTGTTGTTTGATTATTGGCATCATGTTGGCCCGATTGTGGACACGTTGGGCGAGAGAGTGATTTATGATTCTGGCTTGGATATAATGGCTACAGTTGCATCCATTATCTCCGATTCTGCTTGGCAATGGCCCCCATCTAGATCTGCTGCTCTTTTTGATTTGGCTCAGTCTCATCTTCCGTCTCCTTCTAGTTTGAGGGAGGATGTGCTGGTTTGGGAGGAGGATACAAACGGAAGATTCTCTGTGGATAGTGCCTGGAATGCTATGAGGTCAAGGAGACCCCAGATGCATTGGTCTCGAGTTGTTTGGTTCCGGAAGTCAATTCCCTGTCATTCCTTTCTTCTTTGGATGTCTATTCAGGGTGGCCTTTGTACTCAGGACAGTCTGATGAGATTTGGCATCTCTGCTTGCTCGCGGTGTATTCTTTGTGGTTGTTCGAGTGAGGACATTGATCATCTTTTCTTCCAGTGCCTCTATTCTTCAAGGGTCTGGTCGTCTGTGCTGGCCATGTGTGGGTTAGATTGGAGTCGCCGAGATTGGTGTCAGACTGTTGAGTGGGTATGTCAGTTCTCCGGAGCCTCTTTATGTCATCTTCTGGTTCGTCTGTCTTTTGCAGCGTCAGTCTACCATATTTGGAGGGAGAGGAATGCTCGCACTCATGATATGCCTCTTCGGCCTGTTTCTGCTCTTCTTTATGATATTGTTTTTGATGTTCGGAATTGTGTTAGCTCCTTACGAAAGGTGAATCCATCTTATGACAATAAATGGCTTCACCTTTCGTGGCACCTACCCGATGACATCTTTTGTTGATTCTTTTGTAGCCTTTTGGCTTTGTAGCCTTTTGGCTTTTTTCCAGGAGGGCCTGTCCTCTATAGTGCCTGGGGTATGCCCCTTTGCTCTTTGTATAGTTTTCTTTGGTTATAATACTTACCTTATCTAAAAAAATATCAGTCTTTACTTGTTGTTTGATGTTTGGTTTCAGTATGCTCAGGTTAGGATTCGAGGACGAATCCTATATAAGGAGGGGTGAATGTAACGACCCGAATTATTTTAGCATGTCTGCGTGAATTTTATTTTCTCGCACGTGAGGCCGCCTCCGAGCGCGAAGTTTATTTTACGGTAAAACGGGAATTATTGCAAGAGATGAGTTAAAAGATATTAATGATTAATTTTTAAAGGGGACAATTGGGATTTATCAAATAGAATATATATATATATATATATCTAGATTTATCTAGATTTATTTTTCACCCATTTAATTAGAAATTTCTACACACAAATATAATACACAAATTAAACTCACACCACAAATATATATAAGTAATAAATAAATAAATCTTAGAAATATCTAGACACACACTCATTAAACACACAAAGTCACGAAACCAAAAGACAAAACAGAGATGAGCTTATTGTGAATTAAGAACTCCAAAATGTTATTAAATGTCCTTGGCCGAACCTTCAAGGACTGATAATGGGGGATTTAAAATTTCAAGATATGGATGTGTTTAAATAACTCCATGTAATGATGAATTATGATTGGTTTGATTTATGTAGACTTAGTTAATGAATATCAACTTTTATGAACTAAGTGAATCTTTTGACCAATTTGGAAGAATGGAATGGAGCTTAACTTGTTTAGTATTGATCGTGTTGAAGACTTGGTATATAAAAGTACATTATGTATGTTTCAGTGACAAATGAGTAAACTTATGTCTATGTTATTGATTAGTGTTTAATAATATTTTGAAATTGCTTGTAATTACAAAAATTGAAGGTTTTAGATTTGATTAGATATATTATCTTTCCAATAGAACAACTGTATTATAGCTTGCTTTTAATTCCATGAAATTAAAATCAGTATGTTAGTATGTATGAGGTGTGTGCACATGAGAATGATTTGGCGAGTACAGATACAAGTTTCTGTAGTGACTAATGTATGGTGGTTTGGACATGAAATGCACTTAAGAATGGATTGATGTAATTTTAGTAGCGTGTATGTATTGAACTTGAGCATGATGAATAAGCATATAGAACATAAGATAAATAAAGAAGAAAGCATGAAAGAATAGAATACATGTCATTAATTTACAAATATGCATGAATATATATGCATGTACATAGATGGCGAAATTGTAATAGAGATAAGTAAGTTTAAACTTAAAGCTGCTAACACTTTAAGACAGCTAGTCATGCTTTGAATATATATTATGAACATAAAAGGAACGTTAGGTTGTATATGTTTATAATATTGTGACGAATTGATATTGTAAGTGAACTTGTTCATCTGCACGAGAAGTATATTGATAATAGAGTTAGTATATAAATTATAAGACCATTAAAGATAAAAGCATATTAAGAATAGGATTCACATGTCATTAGTTTATAGATATGCATGGACATATGCATGTACATGTGTGATAATACTCATATGGGTAGATAAGGAAGCATTTCTAGGGTAAGTGAAAGCATAAGAAAAGGGATTTGCATATAAGTGTGTTATCATTTTTAAAAAGCAAGTTGAAGTTATGAAAGATTTCGAAATTCAAAGTATTTTTAAAGAACAGTTTTAAACGATTTTCTTTTGAAAGAAACGTATTTCAGGAAATGTTTTGAGAAACATAACATGGTTTTATGTTTTTCGGGGCATGAGGGAAAAACTCACCCCAGTATGCAACTTGACAGATTGGAATTGACGGATATAGTCACATGTGCACAAGTGGAGGACTGAGGGGACGCTCTCAGATCCTCAAGTAGGACTAGGGTTGACAGATCCCCGAAATCCTGGTTTGGTGGCTACACTGCCAATTGAGCTGTTGTCCTGGGTGTAGAGCTCTACGTTGCCAGTTGAGCTGTTGTCCTGGACGTAGGGCACCACCAGTCTCAGAGATGCCGCAGTTGAGCTGTTGTCTTGGGCATCGAGTATCATCAGTTTTTAGTTTTCAGATTTTCAGTATAAAGTTTTCAGATTTTCAGTATTCAGATTTCAGAAATCAGATCATAATAAACAGTTTTCAGAAACAAAATTTAGAAACAGTTTTTCAGATTTCAGTTTTCAATTTTCAGTTATAACTTTCAAAAAGAACTTTTAGAAAAAGGAAGTTTCCAAAGTCAGACTTTAGTAAACAGTTTTAAAGTATGTTTTCAGAAATATAAGTTTTATAAAGAGGTTTTCAAAAGAGTTTTCAGAATAAGTTTTCAAGAAAAGTGTTTTCTAAAAGCATAACATATTATAATAGAATACAATTATAAATGATACATATCAATCATATATCCTAATGATCATCTGAGATGCATATAGCTGTTAATAATGCATGGTAATATAGTTACATCTGCATGGATAAATGATTAATGTTTATATGTATTGTATGCTTTCATGGAATGAATGCTTTATTAGACACTAATGCATGCTGACATGATTTTATATACATATAAATGTAGTTGATAACAGTATGTGAATAGAAATAATACTTTATAATTCTGATTTGATGATATTTCAATGAGATTAAAAGAAGATAATTTTAATAGATGTCCAAATAGGTTAACAAAAAGTAAGTAGGTAAGTTTTAAGATATCAGAGTAGCGCAGCCAAAACATAATGAAACTTGACTTAGTAAAGAATACATAAATTTGTTGATTATGTTATAAATCTTAAGGTGTGAATAGTTTATGGTGTGTATAAGTAAATAAATATAAAAGACTAGCAGTAAGTAATGTATATGTAAAATGAATAAAGAGATATTTAGTTATTGCGTACTATTATCAATAAGAACTTAAAAACCTGGGAGGATTGTTTACCTTTTGTTGAATTTGCATATAATCGTAGTATTCATTCCTCTACATCTTACTCAACATTTGAAATTGTTTATGGTTTCAGCCACTAACTCCATTAGATTTCTTACCATTGCCTGTTGATGAGCATGCAGGGTTAGATGGAAAAAAGAAAGCTGATTTGGTGAAACACATACATGAGAAAGCAAGAGAGCACATACAACGAAAGAATGAACAATATGCTTCTCATGTCAATAAGGGAAGAAAACGTGTGGTATTTCAACCTGGAGATTAGGTTTGGGTACACATGCGAAAGGAAAGATTTCCTGAACAACGTAAATCAAAGCTACAACCGAGAGGGGATGGTCCATTTCAAGTCTTGGAACGGATTAATGACAATGCATACAAGCTGGATTTACAAGGTGAGCATAATGTGTCTGCGACATTTAATGCTTATGACTTAACTCTTTTTTATGCAGGTACAGATTCGAGGTCGAATCCTTTTCAAGAGGGAGGGAATGACATGAATCCAACAACTCAAGGAACATTAGATCATTTGCAATTTCCAACAGGTCCAATCACACGCCAAAGAGCTAAGAAGATCAGAGACGCAATGGCGGGGTTAGCGCAGAATGCCATGGTCGAGTGTGACAGACAACTCCGGGGCATATTGGCGTCACATGAGGGCTTCAATGAAGTGACTAGAAGAAAAGATGATCAATATCCTTAGAAGAGAAGGAGCACTAGAAGAAAAGATGATCAATATCCTCACTAGAACAACCACAGAGAATACATCGCGAGCAAGCAGAGATACCAAACCTCATCAAACTATCATGAGTACAAAGGCCTCCCTGAATAGACATCCAAAGCAAAGAGGAATGGCGGGGAATGGTCTTCCGGAACCAAACAACTCGAAACCAATGCACCAAGGTTCCCCTAGACCGCATAGCATTCCAGGCACTATCCACAGAAAATCTCCCTCTACTATCATCCACCCAAACCAGCTCATCCTCCCTCAAGCTAGAAGGATTCGGAAGAAGGGCCCGAGCCAGATCAACAAGGCGGCAGACCTAGATGGGGGCCACCGCCAAGAAGAATCAGAAATAATGGAAGCAACTGTAGCCATCCTATCCAAGCAGAGTCATAAATCACTATCTCACACCCAACGAATCCACAATCAGACCCATAGGATGCCAAAAATCAAACCACAATAAAGTCTTCTCACCATTCCCAATCCTAACTCTCATCCGCCGCTGGGACCAAGAACGAAGCTCCAAAATCTTACGCCAACTCCAAGAGCAATCTGTAGGGCAATGAACCTCCCAAAAACTTCTCCCCCTCAACAAATAAGACTGAACCCAATTCGACCAAGAAGAAACTTGGCCAGAATAAAGGAACCAAATGTGCTTAACAATAGCCGCTCTATTCCAAGATTTCAATCTCTTAATCCCCAACCCCCCTCATTGGAAGGTAAACAAACTCTACTCCAAGCCACTCTCGCCCCAGAAGAGGTGAGCTCACTACCCTTCCAAAGGAAAGAACGGAGAATCGTCTCCACCTTCCTAATAACAGACTTAGGAAGAATAAATAAAGAAGACCAATAAACTTGAATGGAGAATAAAACAGATTTAATGAGCTGAAGCCGCCCCGCATATGAGAGAAACTTACTACTCCAACTACTTAACTTTAGCACGCATACAATACGATCCACAAGAGAAGCACAATCTGAGGCCCGGAGTTTAGTAGAAATCAAAGGGACTCCCTATACCGCACTGGAAGAATCCCTACTTGGAAGCCCAGAATAAGATGCAGCTGGTCCTGAAGGGTAGGAGAGATACCAGAGGAGAAGAAATGACTTTTAGCTAGATTCGGGATTAAACCTGATAAACCACTGAACTGCCTGAGACAATCCTTAATCAAGGAAACCGAGGAGGCATCCACTTTACAGAAAATCATAAGGTCATCCGCAAAGCAAATATGAGTGAGACGGTTCTTAGAACACCGCCCATGGAATCTGAAATCCTTAATACATATAAATACAACTCAAATGACAATGTAACTCATATAATCAATTCGACAATGTGGTTAATATCTACCTTTCAACTTGCAAATGAGTATAAATGATCTAGTTACAATGTAACTAACTCAATTTCGAATTCAGCCAAGTCAAATTACAAACTAAGTAAATAATTTTTGCAAGCAACTAGGTGATGCAGCTACCTGCCTCTTCAAGCACCTTAAAAACAAATGATTACACACAAGTTCCCATGTCAAGCTAATGATGAATTTATTGCCTCTTCACTTATAATAACAATATTTCAAGAGGTGGTGACAAGAACTCACTTGGGTTGGAACCAAGCAAACCCCAAGCATCTTTCTCAAAACCCCAAGAACTTTGAATACTGATTTTGTAGGAACAAAACCCAACCAAGATCAGCCCCTAACCACCATGAAACTCACGTCCATGATAACCACAAGCATGAAATCAGATGTGTATTTTGCTAGCAATGGAGACGCCACTAAGTTGCCAAGCTTAGATAAGTCAATTTGAACTTGAAAAGGGGAATCCCTCCCTTACAAGAAATTTAGCCATAGCCAAAGCTTAAAAGCTTCAAATTTTGATGAAAATGTCGTGAATGTTATTCCAAAGAAGAAGAAAACAAAGTTTAAATAGGTTACAAAGAGAAACCCTAAAGGTGTGAATGGACAAAAATGTCCCTAAAGTGAAATTACCAAAAGACCTGAAAACTACCAAACCATTCACTCAAGCACGTCCCCAAAGTCTTTTCCCACCTAAAGTAGCTTAAAACAATGATTAGAAACTAATCTAACTTAAGCTAATTTGAGGTGCTTACATCAAATAGTAAATTGACGTGCTTACTCAATAAGCAAGGTTCTAAGCATAATTAAGCCTAATGGCATAGTCAACCATGCTAATTACATCATAAATAAAGTCAAAATGTCGAGCACAAATGACAAAAATGCCCCCATTTGGCCGAATTCAACATGGTCCCAAAATGGGTGAAATCGGGTCAAAAGGATGCTGGTGCTGAAGCTACTCTGCTATGCTTCAGTCTGAGCTGATCTGGGTCAAATGAAATAGCTTGGGGACCTCTCTGGTTATGCCCATATATGTCTCTGGTGTGCACTTGACTCGGTTGCTGCAACTGGTCACATAGCTCTGAGCTAGTCCCGCAAAGGCCTCTCTGATCTTCTTTGCTCTTTGGCGAGTGATTGGACCTGTTGGAAACTGCATGGGTTCTTCCAAGTTGTTAGCTGCATGTTGTAATGTCTCTGGTGTGGTTGGACTCATGTCATTCCCTCCTTGTTGAAAAGGATTCGACCTCGAATCTGAACCTGCATCAAAATGAGTTAAGTCAGAAACATTAAAAGTAGCAGAGACGTTGTACTTACCTTGCAAATCCAGCTTATATGCATTGTCATTGATCCTTTCCAAGACTTGAAAAGGTCCATCTCCTCTCGATTGTAGCTTAGATTTACGCTGTTCGGGAAATCTCTCTTTACGCATGTGTACCCAAACCCAATCACCAGGTTGAAAGACTACACGTTTTCTTCCCTTATTTGCATGAGAAGCGTATTGCTCGTTCTTTCGTTGAATGTGCTCTTTTACCTTCTCATGGATATGCTTCACCAAATCAGCCTTCCTTTTGCCATCTAACCCTGTATGCTCATCAATAGGTAATGGTAACAAATCCAATGGAGTTAGTGGCTGAAAACCATAAACAATCTCAAAAGGTGAAAATGATGTAGAAGAATGAATGCTACGATTATATGCAAACTCAATAAATGGCAAACAATCTTCCCAACTCTTCAAATTCTTACCAACTATAGTGCGCAATAATTGAGATAAAGTCCTATTAACTACCTCCGTTTGTCCATCAGTCTGTGGGTGACATGTGGTAGAATACAATAGTTTGGTGCCTAGTTTAGCCCACAAACCTTCCAAAAATGGCTAAGGAACTTAACATCTCTATCAGATACAATACTCCTAGGTATACCATGGAGTCGCACTATGTCTCTGAAAAATAAATCTGCAATGTTTGTAGCATCATCGGTTTTATGACATGCAACGAAATGAGCCATTTTACTAAACTATCAACTACAACAAAGATTGAATCTCTACCCCTCTTTGTCCTTGGCAACCCTAACACAAAATCCATCGATATATCAACCCAAGGTTCGCTAGGTACAGGCAAAGGAGTATACAAACCATGTGGCATTAATTTAGATTTAGCATGCTTACATGTTAGACACTGATCACAAATACGCTCAACATCACGTTTCATTTTAGGCCAATAAAAGTGCTCATGTAAAATAGCTAAAGTCTTAGTAATCCCAAAATGCCCCATCAAACCTCCCCCATGCGCTTCTTTCACAAGCAACTCACGCATACTACAAGTAGGAACACACAACCTGTTCGCTTTAAATAAGAAACCGTCATGAATGTAAAACTTTCCAAAAGATGACTTTGCACAAGCAACAATAATCTCACCAAAATCAGAATCACACTCATATAGTTCCTTAATCAAATCAAATCCCAACATCCGTGCATGCATTGAAGTAATTAAAACATACCTGCGAGATAATGCATCGGCCACGATGTTTTCTTTACCTTGCTTGTAGCGTATAATATATGGAAATGACTCAACGAATTCCATCCATTTTGCGTGTCGCTTATTCAGCTTACCTTGACCCTTCAAGTGTTTTAATGATTCATGGTCGGTGTGGATCACAAACTCTTTAGGCCACAAGTAGTGCTGCCACGTCTGAAGTGCTCTCACAAGCGCATATAACTCTTTATCGTACGTGGGGTACCTCAAAGCTGCTCCATTCAGCTTCTCACTAAAATAGGCTATTGGCCGCTTTTCTTGCATAAGAACTGCTCCAATACCTAACCCTGATGCGTCGCACTCAATTTCAAATGTCTTCTCGAAGTTGGGTAGTGCCAAAATGGGCGCACTGCATAACTTCGCTTTAAGATCCTGGAATGCTCGCTCTTGCGCCTCGCCCCATTGAAAACCAACTGTCTTCTTTACTACCTCGGTCAATGGCGCGGCAATGCTACTGAAGTCCTTGACAAATCTCCTATAGAAGCTCGCTAAGCCATGAAAGCTTCGGACTTCTGTCACTGTAGTTGGTGTAGGCCATTCCTGAATTGCCTTCACCTTCTCCACATCTACCTCGATGCCATCTGCACTCACAACAAATCCAAGAAAAACAAGTCTATCCATGCAAAATGTGCATTTGTCAGAGTTAGCATACAGTTGTTCTTTTCGTAAAACATCAAGTACATGTCTCAAATGTAATTCATGCTCCTCAATCGATGTACTGTAAACTAAGATGTCATCAAAGTATACCACAACAAACTTACCTATAAATGCACGCATAACATGATTCATTAATCTCATAAATGTGCTAGGTGCGTTTGTAAGACCAAATGGCATAACTAACCATTCATATAATCCATATTTGGTCTTAAATGCGGTTTTCCACTCATCTCCCTCTCTCATGCGAATTTGATGGTATCCACTTTTCAAATCAATCTTACTAAATATCTTGGAACCATGCAATTCATCTAACATGTCATCTAGCCTAGGAATAGGATGGCGATACTTTACCGTTATATTATTGATGGCTCGACAATCAACACACATCCGCCATGTCCCATCTTTCTTAGGAACTAGAAGCACTGGTACTGCACAAGGACTCATGCTTTCCCTTACATACCCCTTGTCCATCAAATCCCGCACTTGCCGTTGAAGTTCCTTTGTCTCCTCAGGATTGCTTCTATAGGATGGCCTGTTGGGAATGACTGCTCCAGGTACGAAGTCTATCTGGTGCTCAATGCCTCTAATGGGTGGAAGCCCACAAGGAATGTCCTCAGTCAGTACATCGTTGTAGTCCTGCAAAAGAGATGAAATAGACATAGGAAGCAAAGAGTCAGTGTTAGAAAAATAAACATGGGGCTCCTTGTAAACTAACAATAGCATCAGGCTGCTAGTCTTGAAAGCTCTCCTCGCTTCACCCTCACCCATGTAGAAACTTCTTTTCACTCTCCCTTTGGTATCCCCCTTACTTTCACTCTCACTTCCCTTGGGTAAACTCTCGGCCTTGGCCTTATTTTTCACACTCTCACTAGTTTCCCCCAAGTTAGTGTTTGCACTCGCCCTCTCTTTATCCCTCTCAAGTTGCAACTTAACCTGATCTTCATGGACTTGCTTTGGTGTAAGTGGGTATAGTGTAATGGGTTTCCCTTTATGTTGAAATGAATACTTATTCTTGAACCCATCATGAATCACCTTCTTATCAAACTGCCACGGCCTCCCCAAAAGTATATGACCCGCATGCATCGGAATCACATCACATAGAACATCATCTGTGTAAGGCCCAATGGTAAAGCTCAATAATACCTGCTTCGTTACCTTCACTTCACCACAATCATTTAACCACTGCAACTTGTAAGGCTTGGGGTGCTTCAAGCAACTCAACCCCAATCTCTCAATCAAAGTCGTGCTAGCCACATTGGTACAACTGCCTCCATCTATAATCATACTACAACCCTTACCATTCACACGGCATCTGGTGTGGAATATGTTCTCTCCCTCTGCTGATCACTCTCATCCTCAACAACTTGTGCTGTCAAAGCACGCTTAACAACTAGGGATAAGTTATCTAAAGGGTATGCAGCTCCCTCATGGTCACTAGCATCTTCTAACTCCGGCATCTCATCCTCAACCTCATCATCTGTAGAGTACACATCTCCGCTCTTGTCAATCACTAAGGTGCGCCTATTGGGACATTGTGAAGCATAGTGTCCCATGCCCAAACACTTGAAACACTTGACATCCTTAGTTCTCGTAGCTGTACCCTCAGGTTTAGGTCTAGGTTTACTCGATTCTGCAACCTCTTTACCCTTGCCACTAGGTTCGGCTCTAGGCTTGTTAAAGCCTCCACTGAAATCACCTCTAGGCTTGTTAAAGCCTCCATCTCGCTTCTCATTCGGAACCCATTTCCCCTTCCAAGTAGAAGTAGTCTGAGTACCAAATCTGGATGTGGCCTTCTTCTTGAGTTGCCTCTCTACCTTGATAGCCATGTGAAGCATGTCCTCCAAATCAACATAATGATGTAACTCCACCATGTTGGCAATCTCCCTATTTAAGCCTCCAAGAAACCGTGCCATAGTAGCCTCTGCATCCTCAACTACATTCGCCCTGATCATGGCAACTTCCATCTCTGTGTAGTAATCCTCAACACTCTTGGTACCTTGATACAGATGTTGTAGCTTCTGATACAACTCACGGTAGTAATGGCTCGGAATGAACCTCTTCCTCATAAGACCTCTGAGTTCTTCCCAAGTCTGAACTGGTCTCTCATAGTTTCTTCTCCGAGTAGTAACAAGCTGATCCCACCATATCATGGCATAATCAGTAAACTCAATAGCTGCCAGACTGATTTTCTTCATCTGAGTAGTGATGGCAATTGAATATCAGCTCAATCTTCTTCTCCCATTCCAAATAAGCCTCGGGATCATTCTTCCCCTGAAAGGTTGGTATCTTGATTTTAATGCTACCTAGATCTCCATCTAAGTCCCCCCGTCTACCAATACCAAAACCCCTTCGATCATATCCCCTCGCCTATCATCAAATGCACCTCTATCATCAAATCGTCTATCCCTCCTATTATGTCTCCCATCAAACCTCCTATCACACACCCCTACCAAACCCCCTACCATGCCCCTATCTTGTCTAGGCTGAAACCTCTCCTCAACATCATCAAGATCATCAAAATCATCAAAGTCATTCTCGGCTTCTTCTTCATCTGATGGTATATGTTGCGGTGGTACTCGACGTGGTGGCACATTATGAGGTGGTGGTACATTATGAGGTGGTAGTACATTATGAGGTGGTGGTACATTCTGAGGTGGTGGTGCTCTGGGAACACTGCCCGACTGAATACTCTCTACACTCTTGGACAACCTTTCCAATGCAGCATTCATATTCTCCATCATATCTGTAAACTTTCTATCCATAGCTGCAAGCTTCTCTCGACGACGGTTAAACTACACCTGCCATTTCAAAGCTCAACAAACAAATTAGTAATAACAAGAAAGTAATACGATATGTAAAATCCTCTCAAGCTCACAATCTCACGTGTTTACACTCAATTATATCACTCCACTCGTGTTTGTACTCTATTGGCTTTTACCCGATACTGTGCTCACACTCACTGCCTTTTACCACTATTGAGTTCTTCCTCAATTCAATTACAAATCAACTCAATTCCCAGAATGGTCAACTAAGATGTAGTCCACAAGCTAGCAGAAACACAATGTATATATAGAGCAGGTGGAATAAAGAAAATAAGATAAGTAATCACGGAGACTCAATTGAAAGAAACCTATAGCTAGAGTGTTCAGAATAAGAAAGAATGACGAGTTAGCTAAATGCAATAAATAAGCAAGCAAGCAATCAACGTGTCACTGAAGTAATCTTGTGGTCACTCACTATAGTGTTTGAGCTCACCTTTCTTTTCTTCTCACACACACTCACAAGTGTTTACACTCCAATGAAACACAATGAAGCACAAAGGATTTCAATTCGGCAATAACACAAATATAGTCTTTCAAGCTCAAACCAATACAAACCAAATCAAATCAATGTAACTCATGTAAAGCAATCCAATCAACTTGCAAATGGTCTAATCAAGCTAAGCACAATGCGACCAATTCTCTTTCTTCTTTTTTTTTCACTTTTTTTTTTTCAAAACAAGTAGGTGACTCAGCTGCTTACGTAAGTAGCTTACAAGTAGGTCAAGTAAGCATGTCAATTCGGCAATGGTAAGTTACAAACCAACTAAACACTTTTCCAACTAGCTTGGTGATGCAGCAACTTGCCTCTTCAAGCACCTCTCAAATGCAATGATGGCTACTCAAGTTTCCATGTCAAGCTCATGAGTGCTTCCATTTTCAATGTCATGCTAATGATTTCAACACAAATCCAATGTCAAGCTAATGATAGCTCACGCAAATCAGCAAGCACACTTGTTAATTCATGCTTCAACATAAGCACATCAAGCATCTTACTCACGGCAATATGTGTAACAAAGCAACCAGACTTGTCTCACAAAGTTAACAAACACAAGCTTAAGTAAACTTCAGGAGTAAGTCACGGCCTCATCAATCCATAAGCATTTCATTTTGTTTCAACACTCATTCACTCAAATGCCTCACCAAATCACTCAAACAAACTTGTTTTCCACACACTTCACAAGATTGCAACAACTTCACAAAGATTGCAAACAAGCTAGTTCAAGCAATGCTAGGAGTAATGAAGTGCAATCTGATTTTCTCAAAGTAGATATGAACAATACCTATTGAAAACAAGCTAAGTGACATGTATATGGCAAGAACAAAGCAAGGGTGGTGATGGTACTTCCTTGGCCGAATCTGACCTGATGCATTTTTTTTTTTTTTGATTTTTGAAACTAATAACTTAATAACAATGTTAAACACGTCCTAGTAACTTACAATTAACAACTAAACACTTGATTCAAGCAAAGAACACAAAAGCCCCAATTTTGACCTAAGTAGCCAAAGCTTAACTCAAAGAAATACTCAAAATTAGCACAAACTACTAAAGGACAGATTGTTATTCATGCAACAAGGATTACAAATCTGCAAGAAACAACAAGAAACAACAAAGAACACAATGGCCGAAACTTGAGGACAAATTCCTTAATGGCCGAAATCAACAACAACAACAACAAAGATGAATACAAGATTAAACAACACAAAGGATAGGAAATCAGACCTCAGAACCCTAAGCTCATGATACCAAATGACAAGAACTCACTTGGGTTGGAAACCAAGCAAACCCCAAGCATCTTTCTCAAAACCCCAAGAACTTTGAATACTGATTTTGTAGGAACAAAACCCAACCAAGATCAGCCCCTAACCACCATGAAACTCACGTCCATGATAACCACAAGCATGAAATCAGATTGTATTTTGCTAGCAATGGAGACGCCACTAAGTTGCCAAGCTTAGATAAGTCAATTTGAACTTGAAAAGGGGAATCCCTCCCTTACAAGAAATTTAGCCATAGCCAAAGCTTAAAAGCTTCAAAGTTTGATGAAAATGTCGTGAATGTTATTCCAAAGAAGAAGAAAACAAAGTTTAAATAGGTTACAAAGAGAAACCTAAAGGTGTGAATGGACAAAAATGTCCCTAAAGTGAAATTACCAAAAGACCTGAAAACTACCCAAACCATTCACTCAAGCACGTCCCCAAAAGTCTTTTCCCACCTAAAGTAGCTTAAAACAATGATTAGAAACTAATCTAACTTAAGCTAATTTGAGGTGCTTACATCAATAGTAAATTGACGTGCTTACTCAATAAGCAAGGTTCTAAGCATAATTAAGCCTAATGGCATAGTCAACCATGCTAATTACATCATAAATAAAGTCAAAATGTCGAGCACAAATGACAAAAATGCCCCCATTTGGCCGAATTCAACATGGTCCCAAAATGGGTGAAATCGGGTCAAAAGGATGCTGGTGCTGAAGCTACTCTGCTATGCTTCAGTCTGAGCTGATCTGGGTAAAATGAAATAGCTTGGGGACCTCTCTGGTTATGCCCATATATGTCTCTGGTGTGCACTTGACTCGGTTGCTGCAACTGGTCACATAGCTCTGAGCTAGTCCCGCAAAGGCCTCTCTGATCTTCTTTGCTCTTTGGCGAGTGATTGGACCTGTGGGAAACTGCATGGGTTCTTCCAAGTTGTTAGCTGCATGTTGTAATGTCTCTGGTGTGGTTGGACTCATGTCAGGTGGCAAGTGATACTTGCTTGGATACACACGAATTTTAGTGCAAATTTGTTGCACTCAACCTTGCTTCACTTGATTCTTCAACATAACAACACAATCAGCAAGATAACATGATTCAACTCACTCCAGTAGCCAAATTTGGCGCATTCAGATTTGTTCATCAATTACAACTTCACATTCAAATATAATGCACTCAACCTTTCTTTATTTCACTCAAACTCACAAGATTGGCTAACTTCACAAGAATGCAAACAAGTAAGCTCACGTAAATACCAAGATGAAGGATGTCAATTCTGATTTTTGCAAAGTTGATATGAATAATACCTATGGAAACAACACTAATTGCATGTATTCAACAATAGTAAGACAAGATATATCAATAAATCTTACTAGGTCGAGTCTGATCTGATTCTTTTTTTTTTTGGATTTTTGACACTAATAACTTAATAACAATGTTAAACATGTCCTAGTAATATACAATTAACAACTAAACACTTGATTCACGTAAAGAACACAAAAACCCCAATTTTGACCTAAGTAGCCAAAGATTAACTCAAAGAAATACTCATGATCAATCAAAAACACTCAAGGGCAGAATGTTATTCATGCTATTTTGATCACAATCAACAAGAATCGGCAAGAAACAACAAGATCCTACAATGGCCAAATCAAGGTGGAAGTAAAACATTGATGCCGAAACTAAATCAACAAAGAACAAAGATGAAAACACAATCAAACAACACATAAAGATAGGAAAATCAGACCATGGAACCCTGAGCTCATGATACCAAATGATAAGAACTCACTTGGGTTGGAACCAAGCAAACCCCCAAGCATCTTTCTCAAAACCCCAAGAACTTTGAAATACTGATTTTGTAGGAACAAAACCCAACCAAGATCAGCCCCTAACCACCATGAAACTCACGTCCATGATAACCACAAGCATGAAATCAGATTGTATTTTGCTAGCAATGGAGACGCCACTAAGTTGCCAAGCTTAGATAAGTCAATTTGAACTTGAAAAGGGGAATCCCTCCCTCACAAGAAATTTAGCCATAGCCAAAGCTTAAAAGCTTGAAAGTTTGATGAAAATTTCGTGAATGTTATTCCAAAGAAGAAGAAAACAAAGTTTAAATAGGTTACAAAGAGAAACCCTAAAGGTGTGAATGGATAAAAATGTCTCTAAAGTGATATTACCAAAAGACCTAAAAACTACCCAAAGCTTTCACTCAAGCACGTCCCCAAAAGTCTTTTCCCACCTAAAGTATCATAAAACAATGATTAGAAACTAATCTAACTTAAGCTAATTTGAGGTGCTTACATCAAATAGTAAATTGACGTGCTTACTCAATAAGCAAGGTTCTAAGCATAATTAACCCTAATGACCTGGTCAACTAGCTTAATTACATCATAAATAAAGTCAACATGTCGAGCAAAAATGAAAAAAATGTCCCCATTTGGCCGAATTCAACATAGTCCCAAAATAGGTCAAATCGGGTCAAAATGGTGCTGGTGCTGAAGCTGCTCTGCTATGCTTCAGTCTGAGCTGATCTGGGTCAAATGAAATAGCTGGGGACCTCTCTGGTTATGCCCATATGTGTCTCTGGTGTGCACTTGACTTGGTTGCTGCAACTGGTCATATAGCTCTGAGCTAGTCCCGCAAAGGCCTCTCTGATCTTCTTTGCTCTTTGGC